>JANIPN010000004.1:1408084-1433226 GCA_027478595.1 Erythroxylum anguifugum
CTTGAGCTTGTACAGCCTATAGAAGAGTAAAATTTTAACTATGCATTTTAAAGATTAAGAATGCAAACTAGGAGGTTACAGCAATAACTTGATCAAGCAAAGTGGAATCAACTAGCTGCAACCAATAACCAATTAAACAACCATAAGCAGTAATATCTTCAAGATTTGACTTTACTGCCGGGTACTCCACCTATTGGTTATCTTGCTACCACTTCTCCTTACTTTTGTTTATATCTTTCTTCTTTTCAGAAAGAACGTGAAAATAATTGGACGCTAGCTAATTTGTTTCTTCATAGCGCAATAGAATATGGCTCACGGTTAGCAGTTATGTATAGTCATGTTTAGCTACTGGGTGTTGTCATCTGCAAAACGAGTCGAAAGCAAACCTATAGAAACGTGTATCAATCGGAACTGAGAATTTGAAACCCAGATTATAAAAGAGAAAAGGGCAATATAAGATATCAGTATTGTTGCGATTTCAATAATACAAGACATTGATATTTGATTAGAACAGAGAACCCGAGTAGCACTTCTAAGATAGCTTAAAAAATAGAACAATCAAATTTGCATCTGCAAAGAGTTATAGAAATACAGAAATTACGAAAATTTTAACACAAAAAAGCAACAAATCTTGACTATTATCGAGCGAGGAGCGACGGGAGCTATAGAAGTATTCGATTAAAAAGCAAGCAAGTCACAAAGGATAAAACCCATGTACTTGAACGCAGATACAATACAAACAGAGTTGTGCGCATTCACGCAGACGTTAAACGCAGACCCAACAGCAAATATGAAGAGAACTAACCTGTGAGTATCGTGGGTGAGTGATTAGAGCAGAGGCGTCGTGAGTTGGTGAGGAACAGAGGAAAGAGAAGAAAGGAAAGAGACGTTAAAGACTAGGTCTTTTATAAAAACTATGTCGTTTTAAACAGGATGACGCCGTCTTTTATTTCGAGTCGGATTGATCAGAGAAGCAAATCGGGTTCCATAGGACGTATGTTTACATAAATTATTTAATAAAAGCCATGAAAGAGACGAATCAGGTGACCGATTCGACGAAGGAAAAGGTCCGTGTCCGTTTCCACTTTGCCAATTCCAATTTGTATTGTGTTTTAGGCAAAATTGAACACCCTTTTAGCGATTCTGTTCAGGACTGTTCGCTATTTGGCTCGTAAGAGAAAACCCTGTTACGTTTCGTGATTGTGAGTGGCTGTTGCTATGGTTACGGCAGTAATTGCATTCTAGTTGTTTGTTAAAAGCTCGATATGGTGTTTTGTTTGTATTTGTTTACGTCGCAAGAGACCCTACTGTTGTGTGCTTAATCTTAGGTTCTAGACAAAAGGCCATAACTTTGTATGTTTCTACTACTCCTCATCCTCTGTTTTTGACAGTTTCAGTAGTTATTAATGGACCGTTGGAGTGGCATTTTGAAGGTTCCGTTACACTTGGGCAGCCATTGCTATTACAGAGTTGGAGTATCGCTCTGCTTGTCATCTACTTCGAAATGCCTAAGTGTAAGGACTTGTACTTTTTCTCTATTGTTTTCCCTTCACCGTTGATAAGGAAAAAGGCAGTGATTTTCATCTTTATAATGTGATGCAGGTTCCTGATGCAAATCTAATATTCTTTAATGGAGATCGTGTTGTTGGGACTGGGAATCCTGTGATTGAGAGGCTATCTGATCTGCAGATTATAGCTGATATTCTGGTGTCCAAGTTTGGTCCTTCTTCCAATGCCTGGGTCATTGAGTCTTCTGTTTTTAATGGGCCGTTTGCAGTTTACAGAGACTTCATTCCGACTGTTGATGTTTGGGGAGAACCAAACTCTTACGATCCGTCCGGCTTCCCTGGCTCTTCATCATCCGTGTCTCTCTTGTTCAATTGCCTTGAAGAGGTAATGTAACAATCAAATATCTCAATATGCATCCTTAGAAAATGTTTACCTGAAACATGGGATGGAAGTTTGATACATAAGATGAGATACGATTGTTATTCAGTAGGAGTTGAAGATTCCACTGAAAAAGGATTCTTTGCATCAGTTTTGATGTTGTGTGGATCTGTCGTCTTTGTCTCGCGATCTCGAAACCTATCCGATCCGTGATTGAGTTTCTGCTAAATGCTGTTGGAGGTTATTCCGAATTTAGCATTTGGATGTTGAAATTAGTTTTCGATTGAAGAAGTTGAAGATAAAAATGGAAAAAAAACATAAAATTCCAGTGTCTTACCCTCTTGTGCTCTTATCACCATTACCGCTATAAGATTTCTCTACTGCACAACTTCATATTCTAAAATTTTGCAACTTCTTGCAGGCAAAAAGTGCCATATCAAGAAAAGGGAAGGAACAATTTTCTCACACCGATACTAGAGCATCTCATCACCAACCAAAAACATACATACTTGGTTTTAGTAAAGGCGGGACAGTGCTTAACCAGCTAGTTACTGAGCTTGGATTTTCAGAAGCAAAACCTGACACCAAAGAGCAGCCCTCCTGTCCTAAATTTCCTGAAGTTGAAGAAGAGACACAAATCTTACCAGGAACTAGAGAAGAATTTCTGAACAGCATTAGAGAGATCCATTATGTTGATGTTGGTTTAAACTCTGCTGGTGCCTACATTACTGACCAAAATGTGATTGAATTAATCTCCAAACGTTTCATCCAAGGAGGAGCTCCTGGAATTCGTTTTGTTCTTCATGGAACTCCTAGGCAGTGGTGTGATAGGAATCGGACTTTAATACAGATCGAAAAGGATAAATTGCTTCACCTGCTGCAATCTGAATCTCAGAGGACTGAAGGGAGGCTACGAGTGTGTGAAAAATTTTATTTTGGTGATAGGCTTCCAGATCTGCAAATGCACTTCGAGATCATTGAAGCAATGAATGTAAATTAAGCATCATAGAAGTAGTTAGCTCCTGCATCTTTGGAACACTTTGTTCCCTATACTTAGGAAGTTTGATTTTATTAATTATCTTGTGCAGTAGTTCAAACCAAGATTAGTTGCAACTATATTTTATATTTTTCACCTCCTATCTTTCTTATAGATATAATATTTCAATTGAAAATTTGGAATATATCACAACATTACAATCAGAGGAGCAAGAAAATTATATTTTCTTTTGTTCATATACAGTTCTCGTGAACTTGTCTAGAGGGTTACGGGGATAGCATGAAATTACTGGCGATATCAAAGAGTAGACCTTTACGAGAGCTCTAAGATAGACAAACCTTTCTCCTTAGCCAATCTTTCTTGAATTTAACTAAGATTATTAGTTACACGTATTCTTTAACTACTTGTAGAATGAACTATTATGATTGATGTTAAATTTGCAATGGACTTACGGGCTCACACAAAAAGAAAAGTTAGATCACACAAAATTTCAAGTGAGGTTTCAACCTAAATCAATTGGCAATAGGTAGAGTAACCCACTAGACTTATATGTTAGTATTCTTTATTCTCTTTCTCTAATATGGGACACTCACATGCAGGTGTTCTCAACATTTCTCCTCACATGTGAGTCTTTTTTTACTTGGACAATCTGGAGAGGTACGTAAACATTCCTCATCAGAGCTGAACTTCTTATTGACATCAAATAGGCCCCCTCTTGGGGCAGACAATACTGTTGGATCACTTGCTCCATGCAGACTTCAATTCCTTCTCCAGGAGCTTAAACAATGGACCCCCTTTTGGGGCAAATAGTAAACCAAGATCTTCGTTGGCTTTGATACTATGTTAAATTTGCAACAGGTCTACGAGTCCTCACGAGATGGAAAGTTAGACCATACACAAGCTTAAGTGAGGTTTCAATCTAAAACCAATTAGCAATAGGTGGTATAGCCCACTAGACTTATATGCTAGTCTTTTTTCTCTTCTTTCTTTAACGTGAGACACTCATATGTAGGTATTCTCAACAATTAATATAATCTATAATTGAAAAATATATACCTTATTTTTGTCCCCACACCTTTAAAAACATGATCAAACGACATATGCGAATAAAAAAAACCTTATCTTCGTTCCCACATCATTAAAAAAATGATCAAACGGTATATGCAAATAAAAAATTATCAATTTCATATATTAAAAAAAGTACTATATATAACACAAGATTTAGTAAATGCTCTTTGTTGTCTATTATGATTATTATTACTTTGATGACTATACTTAGATTCTATTAAGCAACAACTATCTTTTTTTATTTTCTAATAATACAAATTATCAAATCGATCCAACTAGTATTTTAGAATCTCAACAAAATTTTTTAATCAAATCTGAATTACCATTTGGAAGCAAATCTTCACAACTTGTTAAAGCAGAAGGATTGAAAATGTAAGGAACAGTACGGAAGTTTAGATTCAAACAAATAGCCTTGTGTGCAATATGGCGCCAAAGTTAGGTATCATCGTTGAACTGGACCGTTGGCGTGTTTTAGCCGAACTCGAGCTGTTGTCGGCCGTTTGATCATTCCGATTGCTAAACGTTTCACACTTCTATTCTCATATCAAGTTTTACTTTTCCTTCTTCTTTTTTTTTTTTTTTTTGCTTTCTGGGAATCCTATATGTTCTTGGATCTTTCACATTTGTCTCGACAACAATAGTTATTGTTTTTTTATTCTTTGCTCCATCGTTGTTCGCTTTCCAAACTAGCATTGAGATTGGTCGGTCTTCTTCTTATTTTATAAATTCTCTCAGATTTTCAGAGAAGGAAATCCACTGAATTCTTTGTTTCTAAGTGAAAAGGTCTAAAGGGTTATAAAGATTTAAAGGATACTCTTCAGTCTGGAAGCAGAAGCAGGATTTGTTAGCTGATCATATCAAAACCAGGTGATATTCTATTAGTTCAATTTTAAAACGGTTTTATTGTCTGGAGAACTTACTACTGTGCACGTTTCTTCAACCTTAATATAATTGTTAATTGGTATAAATAAGCTTCCTGTGGTTTGACATGAGGGGTTCGATAATGCAAGTTCTTACAGAAGCACCAGAATCTAGCCAACGTTGAGAGAGTCAAAAGCTGAAGGATACCAAAAAATGGTTGTGATGTCAGATGGGCTTGATGCTGTGATGAAGGAGGCTGTTGACCTCGTAAGTTCTGTAGTTTAGTTGCAGTAAACACTCTCCTCAATACGTACATGGTAGAACTTAAAGAAAAAAGAAAAACTGGTTTTATGCAGGAAAAAGTCTCCATTGAAGAAGCATTAAACCATCTGAAGTGTACAAGAGAGGGTTTAAGCTCTGATGATGTTAGGGAGCGTCTGGCTTTGTTTGGATACAACAAACTTGAAGAGAAAAAGGTTTGAAGATAAATTCTTATATTGGACATCCTCCATAAAGTTTTTTTGAGAGCTTGATTTACTCATCAGGTTTTCCTTTACTCTTCAGGAAAGTAAATTACTGAAATTTTTGGGATTCATGTGGAATCCTCTATCATGGGTCATGGAAGCAGCAGCAATCATGGCCATTGCCCTTGCAAATGGAGGGGTAAGATTTATCTATCTCAAGTTCTCAATCTTGTCATGTCATTATCATTCCTCAACATAGGAAGGTTTTAAAATTGCGGATTGCGGGTTATATTATGGTTGCAGGCAATTGAGACAAATCATAGTAATGGTCCGGACTGCAACTGTAATCAAAACAATGAATTGGGCCTAATATCATGAGATACCAAATTTCATTGATACTGCAAAATTGTCAGATGAAATACCAAATGTTGATGGGACTTTTTTTTTTTGGTTGCAGGGAAAGGGTCCAGATTACCAAGATTTTGTTGGAATTCTGGTCTTACTTATAATAAACTCCACTATCAGTTTCATAGAGGAGAACAATGCTGGGAATGCTGCAGCTGCTCTTATGGCTAGATTGGCCCCAAAAGCCAAGGTATGCTACTTGTAATCTTTTGTTTGAACTTTCAGGCTCAAGCACTTAATTTGATGAGCTGATTGGGAATTGGTGATGTTTATACTGATCGATCATAGAAGAAAAGTTCCTGATTAAGCTTCCTTGCTATTAATTTCGAAGTTCTTCTCACATACAAATCAAATTCAAGACATTGGATTTGGGAGTGCAACTTCGTTTTGATGATCTAACTGTTCTTATCAGGTTCTACGTAATGGAATGTGGAAAGAGGAAGATGCTGCAATGTTGGTTCCTGGAGACGTTATCAGTGTCAAGCTTGGAGATATTATTCCTGCAGATGCACGTCTTCTAGAAGGAGATCCTTTAAAAATTGATCAGGTATTTATCAATGATGAGCATGCTAGATCAAGTCTTCATGGCGTGTAATTTACAATCTTGGCTGTGATTCTCAGTCTGCTCTTACCGGAGAATCACTTCCAGTAACCAAGCATCCTGGAGAAGGAGTTTACTCAGGTTCAACATGCAAGCAAGGAGAAATTGAAGCTTTAGTCATTGCAACTGGAGTTCACACTTTCTTCGGGAAGGCAGCTCATCTTGTAGAAAGCACCACTCATGTTGGACATTTTCAGAAGGTTCTCCAGTGACCCTTTGGCTTTCCAGGAAGAGATGTGGTACACAATCTTGCTTGAGAGTAGCTAACAACTCGTCTGATGGTTCCAGGTTTTAACAGCAATTGGGAACTTCTGCATTTGTTCGATAGCTGTAGGGATTGTGATAGAAATCATTGTGATTTACGGTCTTCAGAAGAGGAAATATCGAGTTGGTATCGACAACTTACTCGTCCTATTGATCGGTGGGATCCCAATTGCTATGCCAACTGTTCTCTCTGTTACTATGGCCATTGGTTCACACCGCTTATCGCAGCAGGTGAAAAGGAAAATGCCCTTTAAAGCATTTTAATGGGTGGAATTTCTTCAGATAAAGTACAAGAAAACTGTTGTTCAACATTTACAAACCATGGTGTGTTTCTCTGCAGGGTGCCATAACAAAGAGAATGACTGCAATTGAGGAAATGGCAGGAATGGATGTGCTTTGTAGCGACAAAACCGGCACCCTGACGCTTAATAAGCTTACAGTAGACAAAAACTTAATTGAGGTTCTACTACTAATACCTCCATTTTCTCTCTGCATATCCTGAAATTGAAAGTAGATTACTGCCAAATAAAGAAACCGTAAGCTTCCTTAAGATGCATAGATTTTCTCTGAATTGCTACTTATTCAGGTCCTGATGTGAATTTATCCGATTCTAAACTATTCTTCCCGTCAGAATCAAAGGCCTAACTGGTGATCCTGCAGGTTCTAGCCAAAGGTGTTGATAAAGACATGGTTGTGCTTATGGCTGCAAGAGCATCAAGGTTAGAGAACCAAGATGCCATTGATTGTGCCATTGTTTCAATGTTGGCAGACCCTAAGGAGGTATTTGATTCAAGTTTTTGAATGTTACATCATTCATTCTCATACATACAACACAAAGATTTCGATATTTTTTTTGAGCATAACATCAAACTATACTCTTTTTAATCTTTACACGCTGTGTACTGAGAATTTTAGGACTTCTGCATGTCATCTTTATCATAATTTCGAACTATCCAGTAATCTAATCTGCTGTGATCTTTTCTCGAAGGCACGAGCTGGGATTAGAGAAGTACATTTCCTTCCTTTTAACCCAACTGACAAAAGGACTGCACTAACATACGTAGATTCTTCTGGCAAAATGCACAGGGTCAGCAAAGGTGCACCTGAGCAGGTACATATAGATAGAACCTTAGAAAAGCCAACTAAACTTGAAGCATGATTGCTAAGTGCTTTTTGCTTGTACTACAGATTCTACACCTAGCACATAATAAATCAGCAATTCAGAAGAAGGTGCATTCTCTAATCGACAAATTTGCTGACCGCGGATTAAGATCCCTTGGAGTTGCCCGTCAGGTATATGTGCATTTGTATATGTAATATTGTTAGTATTTACGGAACTTCTTAATTAAATTTGAAAATTGCCCAGGTAGTACCTGATGGTAACAAAGACAGTCAGGGTGGTCCTTGGGAATTTGTGGGGCTTCTTCCGCTCTTTGACCCTCCTCGTCATGACAGTGCCGAAACAATCCGAAGAGCTCTGGATCTTGGTGTTAGCGTCAAAATGATCACAGGTATTCAACATCTTATGAGAAGATACAAGACATGTTTTGGTTATCAGTTCTGTAATATCAATAGAGTTTCTGCAGGGGACCAACTTGCCATTGCCAAGGAAACGGGTAGGAGGCTTGGAATGGGATCGAACATGTACCCATCTTCATCTCTTCTTGGTGAAACCAAAAATGGGACAGTTGCAGCACTTCCAATTGATGAGCTCATCGAGAATGCTGACGGTTTTGCTGGTGTATTCCCTGGTAAGTTTCTTGTCTGATGTGAAAAATCCTGTCAGGATCAAAATTTTATCTGATTCTCTTACATATTCTGATCTGCAGAGCATAAGTACGAGATTGTCAACCGATTACAAGGTAGGAAACACATATGTGGAATGACTGGTGATGGAGTTAATGATGCTCCTGCCTTGAAGAAAGCAGACATAGGAATTGCTGTGGCGGATTCTACTGATGCTGCCCGTAGTGCTTCTGATATAGTTCTGACAGAACCTGGTCTGAGTGTAATCATAAGTGCTGTCTTAACAAGTCGAGCAATCTTTCAGAGGATGAAGAATTACACGGTAAATCAAAGCAATCGATCAAATGATTTATGAACTTATGAAACTATTACAAACAGCTGTATAATTTGATTCTTTCTGACAGATATACGCAGTATCAATCACAATCCGTATTGTGGTAAGATTTTGTCGCATTCTGAACCAATAAATGAAAATTCTGAAGATACCCTTTATTATCACTCTTATAAACACTTCATGCTTTTGATTCAACAGCTAGGGTTTATGTTATTGACGGTCTTCTGGAAGTTTGATTTCCCACCTTTCATGGTTCTTGTCATCGCCATTCTTAATGATGGTTAGCCCTCTAAATGATGGTGAACTCTTGTTTTTGGTGTTTTTGAATTCTTCATACTAACAGTTTGGTCTTTTTCCAGGTACTATAATGACCATATCCAAAGACAAAGTGAAGCCATCTCCATTTCCTGACAGTTGGAAACTCAGTGAGATTTTCGCAACTGGTGTTGTCCTCGGAAGTTACATGGCTTTAATGACTGTAGTATTCTTCTGGGCAGCTTATGAAACTGACTTCTTTCCTGTAATTACCTTCTTCTTAATTAGTATATGACATTTATTCTCTGCTTGTCAGGATTCGTCTATGACGATTGATCCCTTTTTTCTCTGTTCGCAGAAATATTTCCATGTGAATAGCTTCCACAAGCGACATTTCCAAGGAGATTACAAGCTCACAGAACAATTAGCATCTGCTGTGTACCTTCAAGTTAGTACCATCAGTCAGGCATTGATATTTGTGACTCGCTCCAGGGGCTGGTCATTTACTGAACGTCCTGGTCTTCTGCTCCTTTTTGCCTTCATTGTTGCCCAACTGGTACTGAACCTACAGACCCTTTTGCTTGTTGCTGATTCTAGGCCGAGTTTTTAAATTGTGGACTGCGGATTACACTGCAGTAAACTCCGATAATGGTCCGAACAATTTAAAAAACCTTGCGCTAGATAGTGACTTTCTCTGCATTTTGTATGACTCAGGATGATTTATAATCTGCAGATTGCTTCTGCCATCTCCGCAATCGCAAACTGGGAATTTGCTGGGATCAGAAGCATTGGATGGGGATGGACAGGAGTCATTTGGGTGTTCAACATAGTGACATACTTGTTACTTGATCCTCTCAAGTTTGCTGTCCGATATGCTCTCAGCGGAAGAGCCTGGAATCTCGTGGTCGACCAAAGGGTTAGTAAACCAAATCAACTCTTTAAACCTGTACATTGTCCTGATGAGTTTCAACTTTTTTCCAAGTTCTTGATCAAAGGTTTCTTTTGGTTTTGGCATTAAACCAGACTGCATTGACGAGCAAAAAGGACTTTGGTAAAGAAGAACGAGAAGCTGCATGGGCGGCAGAGCAGCGATCATTACATGGGCTCCAGTCTAGCGAGTACAGAAGGTCCACTGACAAAAGGAGCAGTGTTGGAGAACCCAACCACATGGCTGAAGAAGCCAGAAAACGTGCAGAAATTGCCAGGTTTGGATCTCTCACTTTCACTTTCACGATTATCTGCTCTGATCTTGAGATTTTCACGAGAATCTGAATCCTCCTGATGGAATAAACTCCAAATTCCTGCAAAATCATCACTAGATAGGAAGGGTTGTTAAAGTCTCGTTTATATTGTTTTAGTGTGGATAGAGGCATAAACACTTTTTTTTATAATTTTAAAAACTTTTAAAAGTTATTTAACTTTTAGAAAATCCCTATTTTCAATTTTTTAGAAAAAATTATTTTTAAATTTTTTACGCGGTATAAATATTATATATGAATTAATAAATTGTTACAAACTTGATTACTCCACGTAATTCTTAAACTTAATTGAATTAAATTAATAACTTAAAATAATTATAATAAATTGTTAATTTATGTCAGGTTTAATTATACATTTTTTTCGTTATTTTTAACTAAAATGTTATGAAATTTAATTAGTGCGAATATAAAAGATGAGTTAAATCATCATATAAGTAACATTTGATTAGTCTATTCATAATATTAATGTCACGTGTATTTTATCCTTTTTTTTAACTAAAATTTTATTAAATGAATTTTTAATTTTTAAAATTATCAAAAAAAAACATTTTAAAATCATTTGATAAGATTTATTTAAGAATTAGTTTCCCCTCTCTTTGTAAGGTCTTATAGGAGGGGGGCTTAATGGGATTAAAGTCATTATGTTACAACCTGAGTTTGGCCAACGTTGCGTATTCAAATCCCATAAATAAAAATGGCCATGGGATAAATAGATCCGTTGGGGCTGGGACTTGAATTTTGCGTTTTTCAAAGAAGGGTATATTTAGAATTTGGTTTCACTTCCTCTTATAAGACGTTATGGGAGGCCGAGCAATATAAACCGCTTAAATTATATGAAAGATACATGTCTTTTACCTTTATAAGAATGGTATATAAGCGCTTGGTTCGCTGAAAAGAATGGGAATATAAATAGAAATAGGAATGAATATAGTAAGGAATGAGAATGAAGTATAGCCAACAATGAATCTCATTCTTCTAGTAATCCACAGGTATGGAGTATTGCTGAAAATTGGGGAATGAAAGTGTTACCCCTGTTGATACCAAACAAGAGTTTTCATTCCATACCCATAGATTTTTCCCCATTACCCCCAAACAAGCACCCCTTAGTATTTCATCTCGTATAGCTCCAACAGAAAAAACCGAAGTACTAGTTGAAATGGAAATAATTCAACTGTCTGATCTTGGAACTCTGAATCTGAATACTTTTGGTTTATTTTTCAGGTTAACAGAGCTTCACACCCTCAAAGGGAAGGTGGAAAATGCTGCCAAGCGAAGGGGCTTGGAGGTTGAAGCAATGAACCAGCATTACACACTATGAGTTGAATCTTACAATAATACAAATGAAAATACATAACTGTGATATATTTTATTCGCCTCAAATCTATTTATTTCAAGATGATTATGTTAATGTTAGAGTCGGGAAAGGCATAGGTCCGATCTAATATTTTTTACTTCAATTTAGGCTCGACAAGTGTTTAGTTTAAACTAATATGGTCGGTCTGTTTGAATTTTTAACTCGAATTCAATTTAAAGTAATGACTAAATTAGATTAAGTGTATGTTTGGATGAACTTTTGAGATATCCATAAGCACTTTTCTTTATCACAAATTTTTTTTTAAGAAAAATGAGTAAGCACTTTTTTAATAAATACGGCTTTTTTAAAACTTAAATGCGATTTTTTAATAAGTTCAAATTTGAAGATTCTCAAACAAGCACTTTTTCAAGTAGATTTTTCAGATCAATTAATGAGCCTATTTTTTAATCTCTTTTGTCCTTATGTTTTACCCACAATTCCCACAAATTCATCTTTTCATTTATTACGTATTTAAATATTTACTTAGCTTGAATATTTATTTTGATATTTATATAATATTATTTGATTTTTATATGTTTTAATATTTGTTTTCGATATTAGTTTACTTATATTACAATCTATATAAAAAATGTAATTAGATATATTTTTATTTATATTTTATATAGTTTAAAATTATATAATAATTGATATATTATACTTTGCATATTGTTTAATATACTTTAAATTATATTTATAATAATAATTTTGATTACAAATAAATTATAGTTAAAATTAAAAATATTTTTATTTTTATTTTGTCAAATAATTTACTATATAAATTTTTTTCATAAAAAGTCTTTTTTAAATAACAACTAACATTCAACTGATTTTTTAAAAAAATTCGTCTAAAAAATTTGACAAAAAAACACTCTGCTAATAAAAATTCTATTCGATCGACTAAACGGAGACTAGATTGGGTCGGGCGAGTCCAATCCAAAATCGTTTTCCCATCCCTAGATGATGCAGCAGCCCAATTGACAATTGCTTCCAAAGAAGTGGAATCTGCATGTTCTTCCCAAAAGCTCAACCAACTCTTAACTTGAAAAAAACTGAAAATCTTACAGGACCGTCATGACCAGTCTAAGGACTAAGGATCTAAAATCTGTCTTTTACATGTCGAGACATGGTCGCAAGAAATGAAGCAGCTAACCAAGATGATGGATGTCTTCTTGGAGAAGTCCTGAATGTTACGTGACAATGCTAGAGCAGCAGGCGCGTTTTATACTATGGAGTCCAACAGAAAGAAAATGCCTCTCTCTTCTTCAACGAAGCAAGACCAAAAAATGTCTCCTGCAAATCCAAGCCTTCATGATTCTAAATTCCGTGGGCACCAACGTTAATATTTTCACCAAATTCATCTTATCATGCGCTGCTGTTGCCGCCAGGGTTCCTATATTAGGTGGTCTTGACGTTGTTCGCTATGCTCGACAAGTGTTTGATATGAGACCCCATAGAGACGACGCCTTTCTTTGCAATGCCATGATCAAAGCTCACGTGGGTATGCGTCAGATCGCTGAGTCTTTGAATCTTTATGGGCATCTTAGGAGGGACACTGGTTTTATTCCCAACCATTTTACGTTCACTACATTGGCGAAGTCTTGTGGTTTGAGCATGACCATTCGGGAAGGTTTGGAGATACATAATCA
The DNA here is from genome assembly GCA_027478595.1 of Erythroxylum anguifugum. Classification (NCBI taxonomy): domain Eukaryota; kingdom Viridiplantae; phylum Streptophyta; class Magnoliopsida; order Malpighiales; family Erythroxylaceae; genus Erythroxylum; species Erythroxylum anguifugum. The sequence goes on from JANIPN010000004.1 coordinate 1,421,226, forward strand.
TGTTCTTAAAATGGGGTTTTACTTGGATTTGTATGTATCAACGGCATTGCTTGATATGTATGTGAAGTGTGAGAATTTGGGTTTGGCGAGAAAGTTGTTTGAGGAAATGTCCGAGAGAAGTCTAGTTTCGTGGACGGCTCTCATTGTTGGTTATATGAGGTCAGGGCATATGGGTGATGCGGTTGTACTTTTCGATCAGATGCCGGAGAAAGACTGTGCTGTGTATAACGCAATGATTGATGGTTATGTGAAGGCCGGAGATATGAAGGAAGCTTATCGTTTGTTTAGCAAGATGCCAAGTAGGAATGTAATATCTTGGACTAGTTTAATCAATGGGTATTGCAGTAATGGTGATATTTCATCTGCTAGGTCTCTATTTGATGCTATGCCTGAGAAGAATCTCTTTTCATGGAATGCAATAATTGGTGGACATTGCCAAAATAAACAACCAAATGAAGCTTTGAAATTGTTCCAGGAAATGCAGTTAACCTCGTCTTTTGAACCTGATGAAGTGACAATTGTAAGTATTCTTCCAGCTATTGCTGATTTGGGAGCTTTAGAATTGGGTCGTTGGGTTCACAAATATGTTTGTAGTAAGAAACTAGATAGAACAACTAATGTCTGTACTGCATTAGTTGACATGTATGCAAAATGTGGTGAAGTTTCAAAGGCAAGGAAGATTTTTGACCAGATGCCTCGCAAGGAAATAATCACTTGGAATGCATTGATAAATGGGCTAGCAATCAATGGACGTGCTAATGAAGCACTTGAGGTTTTCTTTGAAATGCAACGTGAAGGAATTAAACCTAATGATGTTACAATGCTTGCTGTATTGTCTGCTTGTAACCATGGTGGGCTGGTAGATGAAGGGAAGAAGTGGCTTAAAGAAATGGACGAGTTTGGACTTGAACCAAAAATTGAGCATTTTGGTTGTCTGGTTGATTTATTAGGAAAAGCGGGATACTTGGAGGAAGCTGAAAAGTTGATTAAAGCCATGCCTTACGAAGCTAATGGAGTTATTCTCAGTTCTTTTCTATTTGCATGTGGATACTGTAACGATGTTAAACGGGCAGAGAAAGTACTGAAGCAAATTCTTTCTGTAGAACCACAAAATGATGGGAATTATACCATGTTAAGGAACTTGTATGCCAAAGAGGAACAATGGAGAAATGTTGAGGAAGTCAAGGTACTTATGAGGACAAAAGGAGCAAAGAAAGAAACTGGCTCTAGTGCTATAGAGATTGATAATAGTGTTTCAGAGTTCTTGTCTGGGGGCAGAGCACATCCACAGTGGGATGCAATACATTCAATGGTGGAGTTTTTGCGGATTCACATGAGGAATAAAACTGTGACTCAAAATTTATAATCTCTGGTTGCTGTAGAAGCTTGAGGAGCTTCACCAAAGAACTTGCTTCAAAGAACAAGCTTGAATCAACAATGGGAAGCAAGTTCTTTCCCTGTCTGCAGTAAGCTGACATCAGTACATGACAAAAATCTTTGCTTTGCCCAATTTTGTTTTCCCATCTTAATGTAGATGTAATACAATTTTCTCAGTATTTAATAGCTTATAGAATCAAAAGATGCAATTACACATAATTCCATCACTGTCTCTGCTCTCTTGCTTAGGCTTGGTAATGGGCGAAACCGAGTAATTAAACGTAATTCCATCACGGTCTCTACTATCTTGCTTTAGGCTTGGCAATGAGCTGAATTGAGCTCGAGCCGGAGCATAAACCTGAACCCAAATCTTTCGATAGGTCTGATTGGCAGCCAAAATTCAGGTTCAGGTCTGTTCAGCCGGGTCTCTCAAACTTTAAGTCCAAATTTTTTTTACTAACCTGAAGTCTCGTCAAATCAAGTCCAGGCTGGAACTCTTGCCAAGCCCACTCCTACTCCCAAACAAACATAGATGATGATTGCACAATGATAGATCCAACAAACCATACACAGATTCATCCAATAAGATATGTCTCTCTAAACACAAGACAAAGGGAATTAAAAATGAAAGATCCAGTCAAGTAGAATCTAAGCATATGCCTCTCTGAATACAAGTAAAAAAGAAAACAAAAAGAATTTTCTTGATTATGAACTTATTTCCAGAGCAGTATCCATAAGAAAAGTGCAGTTGACATGCAAGTAACTGGTACAAAGAATGTTACAAGGAGAGTCGAAAAATCACTCTGAACCAGAAACTACCTAAGAATACCTAGAGAACAAAATGAAAAAACAATATATGTGGATCAAAATTAGCTTGAGCATTATCCTTCTGTTTCCTGTATATGGAGATTGTATAGCAGAGACTTCCTATTTCCACCAGATAAAAGTGGAAGGTCCAAGATTAATGTATAGTAGGCCTACATCAATCACTTACTTTCTATAAAGTATAGTTTCCCTCAATCACCTCAGGCCAACATTGTTTTCTTATAACTTTGCTTATACTCAAGGTTCTACCTTGTGGTGCTCAAGGTTGCGAAGCACAATTCTTGCAAAAATTTTGGCTTCAAGTGGTGCAGTTGCTGCTGCCGCTGCAGAACGCAAGACCCGTGCAGCTCCAGAACTTTGCATGAGATTTGCATGGTGGACAGCATGTCGGCCACCAGGAATGGTAAACTGAAGTTCAAGAATAATATTAACAGTGTTCACCCGAGTCATATCGAAGAAGAGAAATATATTGTTAGCAATCTGACAGACATCTATCGTTACATTTAGTGAGACACGAGATTTGGGGTAGCAGAAGAGAGTGAACATCAGAATGCAAGTATTACCTGAAGAAGAGCGAATGCAGCACACGCCTTTAGTATAGAAGAAGGATTCCGAAGCATGGCCACAAATCTTCCTATTTCAGCCCCACTGCGACCATAAAAAGAATCAAGAGGGATGAGAGGTCGTCTTCTCAGCCAAAAAGGGTAATGGATGTGTTGATAGCTTTTAGTTTTGGAATATGATATGGCCATGGTATGCCATCATACACTACAGATGTTCTGGAATTAGGATAGAAGCCTGACTACAGAAAATTTTGCATTATAAAAGTCGATGTTTCATAAATGAATGCATCCTGTGAGAATCCTGGTGAGAGAGTGAAAGATGATGTTTCAGTTTTCTTTTTGAAAGAAGGTTAGCAAAGAGGGAAGTTCACAAACCTGCATCTTAAGTGCCCTGCCTCTTGAATATGAGCTCTCTCAGTCACTTGAGCTAATGTTGCCGAAGCTGAAGATGCAGCAGCAGCAGCAAATGCTGGAGGATCAGAAAATTGAAGCACAAACGCCTCAATATGCTTCAGTGCCATCCTTCGAGGCCCACACAAGTTCACGCTCTTCGAACCACTCTCTAATGAAGTTCCTATTAACGCAAATTCATCCATTCTGTACAAAGAGAAATCAAACAAGTAAAACTACAATGAATGTTAACTGCTAGATAATTAATATACAAGATAATGAGGGTGTTACAAGTACCTCCCATCAAACATGTATGCCAATGCCAACGCAGCCATAAAACGTGCCATTTTTGACACTGATGAAGAACACAGATGAACGAGCGCCAGAACTCCCCCTTCCTCCACTATGCGGAGAGCATTACCTGGGTTGAAGGCAAGATTCCAAAGAGCTCCTGCAGCAGTCTCATGAACATCCTGAAAATACCAAATAAGCTCAAGTATGAAGTAGGATCCAATTCAAGTTGATAATAGACAGACATCTTTGCATTTTAGGTACTTGTAGAACAGATACATCACAAGAAAATCTAAATTCCAAACATCAATTGAAAAAGTCAGAATATTTCCTCCACGGGAAGACGTCAGAAAAAGGTAGATGAAAGAAAATTCTACCAGAAGGAAAAAGGAAACTTCGTGTGACTCCTAGGTGACTCAAAAACTATAATGCACCTATGCACTTTGTATATTCATCTTAAAAACATAGCAAACATCATTGTTTTGAGGTTTAAACAATGCTTGATAAGCATGGGATCTTCAAAGTTACAGATATGTAAAGAAAAATAGATACTAACCTCAGCCTCAGAGCGTGCCAGGGAAATGAGAGGTGCGATCCCACCTTCTCGTCCAATAGCAATGCTGATAGACACCACCAAACAAATGTGGCATTAGCCACAGATAGCGAAAATGATGCATAAGAACCCCAGCTTTTAAGAAAGAAATGAATGAAAAACATTTGTTTGTCAGAAGTGATATAGCATACAAAAGGGTTGACTAGGCTAGAAAAGTTTATGCTTTTGTATTTTCAAAGATAAAATAGCATTGGTAGATGCCAAAAGTATCAAGTTTATGGCAAATTATTTTTGGTAAATACCAGAAATATCAAGTTTGCAAGAAATTTTACAAGTGACCAAGTTGCTATTGCCATAAGAATCAAATACATGAAGTGGGCACAAATAGATGTACTATCTTAACTCAAATGCAATATATCACCCACCCTGTGCAAGAGATACCCCTCTCCACCATTCGACTAAGGTGAAGTCTAGTTTGAAGAATCTATAAGACAGTGAGTTAGAGACTGCCTTCTGAGTGAGCCCAAATATAGGATGGGATGAGTATGGTGGATACCAATTTTTAAGGATATGGACAAACAGATTATGTTATCCAGGCACGTCATAGACCCTCTTAAAATACATTAACAAAACAAGATGAACCAAAGAATTTTAGAAAATGAACTTATCCATACCTGTTTGCTTCTGATACTGACAATCCCCAAAGAGCTCCTGCAACTCTCTCTTGAAGACCTGGTGAGGCATTTGAACAGGATTGTGCAATAGCAACCTGAATAACCCAGATAGGATCAAATTCTCAATGGATAGTTGATCCTCCAATCATATGTTATCATTTTATAAACTAGCAAGAATCATATTAACTCCACACTATTCAAGACAATCTTTCTTTCTCAAGTATTCTATAAATTTCAGCTTTAGCATATTAATTCTCCCAGATCATTACTTGAGTTTCCCTCCTTTCCCTTTTAAGAACAGGCATTTCTCAATGATCATATACTTCACTGCTAAACCAATAACATAATGGAAGTATTATCAACTTCAATAACAAAAAGCCATGAATCATGCTGTCATCATTTCAAGTATTGTCTACAAAAAGTGCCCCTCAGCTGCAATCTGTAAAGGGGGAGTGTACATTAAAGAAAGAGATGACAATTGCCAGATGAAAAACTTAGGTGGATTTTTCACCATAGGATGAACCAAAGGCATCATTTAATCACGTAAATCACATTCCATGAAGTACTTTCCTGTGAAACACATCTTACTGCATGGAACTAAGTTGAATTTCCAAAAAACACCTAGATTCAACAGAATGTTATCATACCAAGGCCTCAACCCCACCAGCTGCTGCAATTGCCTCACGATTTCCATCATCAAATGATAAGTTCCATAACGCGCCAGCAGCTTCCTGTCTGCTTTATGAAAAAGTGAAAATAAAATTCAGTTGCATGGAATTTCAAAATACAATAATTGCTTTCAGGTTTCAGAAGCATAGCAATTACAAGATCATGAGTTTCTGTGCAAGTGAGAAATAATGTCAAAAAAAATTACAAAAGCAGAGAAATAACCTTCAAATCATTAAGTTGTGTAAGCAATGAGATTAGGTAGTAAATGAGAATCCTTAACAAGGGTAACCTGATAAGGTAAGACTTTCACCCTTTTGTTTAGAATGGTCATTAAGAGAGTCATACTTACACCATTCAAATCCAGGAACTTAAAAAAACAATAAATAGAATGTGTGGAACTGAAAGGAACTACACTATGGATCCTCTCCCGAATGCAGGCCTCCTTAGAGGTTAATTTTGAGCAGTTTGAGATTATTTGTTGATGCGTTGATGCTTAAGAAAATATGATCATCCAAGAGTTTTTTTGTTTTTTTAAGTTTAATAGCTCCAAGAAAGTGAAATAAATCAGGAGCTGGCAAATCAAATCACCTGACACCTTCATGAGGCGAACGAGTAAGTTGAACAAGGGCTTCAAGAGCCCCTGCCTCTTGTCCAACAGCAGCATTGTTGCTGTTGCTATCCCCATGAGCAGCCAAGTTAGCCAATGCTCGAGCAGCCTGTCATTAACCAAGGTGACATAAGTAAATATGCTGTAGGTTAAGAAGCATGGGCACGGACACAGACATGAACACGCAACACGATACAGACACGGACATGGGGACACACCAACTTCTAAAATTTGGTGAACACGGACACGGCATATATATATATATATTATAAAATTTAGAATTAAGAAAAAAATTCAGAATTCATAATATGATATATATTGATTGATGTGTTTCAATACTTCCAATATCTTGATAGTTCATACATGTTTTGTACTTTATAAGCCCCTCTAAAAAAACATGGAGCATATATATGCACTCTTTGTGGGTGTCTGTGTCGCCGTGCTTCTTAGGCTGTAGGTCATACATAAAACTGACAAACAGAGATGTAGAAATTGACATCAAACTACTTTAACAAGAAGTGAGATTGTTTACAATTTGAATAGTCCTTTGAATTCTGGTTGTTCAGGATAGATGAATAGAAAAGTTTGAGGCAATTTCAAGTATCTTCTGAAAGATACTGACTTGAGCGTTAACATGAAATTGATGAAACCAAAAGAATTGGATAGGATCACAACTTATTGAGATTTTCATACCAATTACATTTTCAAAATATAGTCTGGAGGAAGCCTTTACTTCACGAATATTGTTACATAAATCACAGTATGCAACCCACCCTTTATCAACAAAATACTGACCAAAAATACTTAATTACACACCTGTTCTTGCACTCCTTCAAATTTGCAGGTACGAGCAAGCATCACTAAAGCATGTACACCACCTGCTAGAGCAACCTCCATGCTGCACTTGTCATCAGCTGCTAAATTTGCCAAAGCACCAGCTGCACGTTCCTAGCCACCATAGAAACCAACATAAAAACTAATGTACGTGCAATCAACTACATGAATATATGCAAAGAAGGTACAGGAAGCCTATAAAGTATAGTATGTGATTGAAAAATAGTAATCCAGGTAAGTAAAATAACAACCAGAACTCCATCACCCCCAGAAGACCATTTAAATATAAGATCAACTAAAGCTTTCACGCCACCAGCCTCAGCAATAGCACCCTGAAAAGTTTTTTCGTAACATTGCAGTTAGAAGATCAGAGAATATGTTCTTTCTGAGGAAAAATAAATGAGAAACTCAACCTTGTGCTCTTCTCCTACGGAAAGATTCCAAAGTCCTCCAGCAGCTTCTTCAGCAACTAGCCTGTTCATGGACCTTGCCAGCCTAGTTAGGATATCAATTCCTCCTTCTGCAACTTCTTTTGCAACATTTGCATTCACAGACAAGTTCGCTATCGCCTATATGATTAAGGAATGGAAATCTTTCATCAGACAAAAAGTTGAACATCAAACAAGAGATAATAATTGAACACAATAGAATTGCATACTATTCAACATTGTTAGTCTCTGCATATTATTTCTGTCACGAGCATTTTCTGCCTCATATACACCGAAGAAATATATACCTTAGCTGCCTCTGACTGAAGACCTTCTCGCCAAGATTTTGCAAGGTTTAAAAGGAGGTGTACTCCGCCATCTCGCATAACGGCCTCTGCCCTTCTACAATCTATGCTAGCATTTTCATCATCAATAACTACAAAAGTTGCAAGTCCAGTTGCTGCCCTTTCTTGAACTTCCTCCTGAGAGCTCTGCATCAAACTAAGCAATATTCTTGAACCTTGCTTGAGCCAAAAATCATCCAAACCTTGTGGATTGCTCTCAGCAATACGCAAAAGTGTGTGGGATAGGATCCACTCAAGCCAAGTCATTATCTCATCTGCAATTTTATCATTCATCATTGAACTCCTCCAATCCAAAAACACATCTTTTCCCTTCTTTGCAGTATCAGAAAATAAAGAAGCTAGGCTTTCAAAAATGTCAGTGAAAAAGGCAAGTAGCAATTTGCCTTTGTATCCGTTAGTGGTAAGGGAAATGTCTTCTTCAAGAACTGGGCAATTCAACGCACACAAAACCTTCAAGCTGGGAGATGAGGACAACAATCTAGAAACAGCAGTTGGATCAATATCAGTTCTTGAAACATCTAAACCAACCAGCTTGGGCAGGTTATGCCAAAGATGCGAAACCACATTCCACTTCATACTTGATGTCCCTGCAACTGATAGATAGCGAACTGATAGTATATTTCCCAATGCTACTTCACTGACATTCAAACAGTCCAAGAACCCCACATCAAACAAATTTGGACAATATTTAGCCAAAGCATTGATCGCATCAGCTGAAACATCCCTAATTCCAGAGAGCCGAAGTTTCTTTAATTTAGGACAGCAGAAAGCAGTTGCTTTTATAGCATCACTAGTTATCCTTTCAGAAAAATCTGGCCCAAGTTGGAGGCTTTCAAGTAGCTCATGGCGAGCCACAATCATAGAAAGAGTAGCATCTGTTATTTTCCTGCAGTAATCACCACTTATTTCACGTAAGTTCCTCGATTGTAAATGTATTAGTGCTTCAGCAGACTCTGCTCCACGAAACCTAAGCTTCTGAACATTTGCACATCTAGAAGTCAGTGAAGCTGCCATAGCAGCATCACATTTGTGAGCACGAAGGTCCAACGAACCCCACAAGCATGGGGAAGCCCCTAGAGCTCTCCATGTCCTGCATGTTGCTGACAAGCTCGCTCGGTCACGATAATTTAGACAAGAAAACAATTGTATTACAGTGTCATCTGGCAAGCTGGTCCAATCAACATCCTCAACTCCACCAGAGGGCAAAACCCCACCATCAATTTCAGGGTAGATAGGCAAAACTATCGTCTCTGTACCCTTTTTTTCAACTTTACGCCTTACTCTACGACTCATATCTTGATCAGATCACGAAAAAGCCAAGCACTTTTAACAACTTTGGACCCCAAGCACCTAATTGTATAGCCAGTGAAGGAACACCACACGTCCCATTACCACATATCCTCAAAACTCAAACACCCAACAGGAGCAGCATAGAACAACAAAGCCAACACGCTTTAACCTCAAAAACCCTTATCCTCAGAGAAGTAAACGAATTGGGTATCTAAACCAAACGGGATAAAAGATTTCCAATCATTAAACAAACCAAGGCAACCAATCCTAACAACCCAATGGAACAATCCTCGGAAGTTCACAATACGGAGGAAATATCAACAGTATTTCCAAACCTTAAAAGCTATAAAGCTGGCGTGCAAAACCCTCCAAAATCTTGAAGCTTCGGGGTTAAATCAGTTGCCCTTTGTTGAGGCTGCATTGAAGAAGAGCTAATGGGCATGAAACAAATAAAAAGCTAAAAAGAAAATACGCACACAACAACCAGATGAAGAGTTGCAGATTGGACAATTCAGGTCTACAGATATAGAAAGAAACCCTCTAAGCACGTGTTCACTCTCTCCCCTAATTTTTCCTTTCCTTTGTTGTTAGGCAACATATGTAAGAGATAGAAGCAAGTTGAATCTTCGTACCTATGGAGACGACAGAAAAAACAGAAAGAAAGAAAATATACTAAAGTTGAAGTTACTACTTACTATGACAGCATTAAGATTGTTTATAAACACCACAGCTCTATCTAACGTAATGTCTTTTATCTTCCTCGTCCGATATTAAAGTGAAATCTATATTAAGTCTCACCAGTGTTTGGAGCGAACTTGCATTACAACTTACAAGTAGTGCTTGCATTACAAGTAGTCATGATCAACGTAATTTTTAAGCCCAAAAGTGCCTTTTTTTTTTTTTAAGGAAAACAAACGTTACAAATTACATGGTGGCAGTCGGGAGATAGACCCCGACCCAAAAGTGCATTTTTAACATCAAACGAAAGTCTATAATTTTTAAAGATTTCAAATTTAACTCTAACATTTTTCAAAATTATTAAATTGAACTATAAAATTTAAAAAATAAATAAATTTACGAAAAGTTTAAGTTAACTGTCAGTAAATTAAATATTACGTCAAGATATTATTTTAATAATTTTTAAATAGAAAACGAATCTCTTTCATAAAATTAGCTTTTAAAATTTTAATCAGAAAGTGAGTTCTAATATTAAGTGCCAATAAGGTCCAATGTTACATATTAACCTCATTTATCAGATTTCAAAAAAAAAAAACCTCAGCTACCATGTGACAATAAGATTTACTATTGTACATCTCATACAACTGGCCTTTCAAAAGCTCAAGGCTTAAAACCTTGAGTTATTATTTGCCAACGCGTTAATCTTTTTTTAATGTCAATAATCGATTCTTTTAGGGTTAATTAAAAAAACTCAAACTTTGCTCAATTTTTTAATTATAGTTTGATTTTTAAAAATTGACAATTAAATGATCAAACTTAAAAAAAATTCAATTCTATCCCGACATTAGTACTTTCATTACCTTTACTAATATATTTTGTCACGTATTTAAGCAACATTAACTATTACGTCACGTCAGCCAAAAGTAACACAAATGGTGAAGATTAATGAACTAATTTCGTTTAATAATATAATTAAAACGACGTCATTTCAACAAAATTAAATCCCTTAATCAATCTATTCCCTCCCAGACGCTTCAAATTGTTCCCTTCGTTTAATCCCTACCCTTTGCTTTCAGTTTATTCTCGAGACATTATTAATAAGTTAAACATCTTAAATTATACATTGTATAAAATCAAATAGTAAACTTAATTCAAATAATTGTTAAGAGTTCTTAATATTAATAAAACTTCACTTTCTAATATTAGAAGGTTGAAAAATTAGGAGAACTCAAATACAAGACTTCCATGTGATGGAAGTTTGGAACAGTAAAAAATATAGAAAAATAGTAAATAAATAGACTAGAAAAGAAATAGAAATAGACTAGAAAACAATAGACTAAATTTGCTTGTTTTATTGATATGCTTTAAGACGAAAAATAACTAGCCTATAAATAGGCTTTATACCACAACAAATAATCTAAAAAGGTGCAGAAAAATAATAGATATAATTTAAACTAACAAATTGAAAATAGAGAAGCGGATTTTGAAATTTATTCAACAACTAAAAAATCCTAACTAACTTTCAACCATTCTTTCCAACATTCTACCTTGATTCAAAGTTGCAGAAAATTCAAACTCCATGGATCACATCTCTCCAGATTTCTTATTTATGAAGCATATCTCTTCACTGTCTGATCCACTTCTCATCATCTTTTCAATGTTGAGCACTTCTCTTAACTAATTCAAAAAAAAGTTTCTTCTTCAGCCACTTCAACCAAATTTGCATGTTCTTTTTTAAATCTGCAATTCTTTTACAGATGAACAAATCTTTTGCAGTTATAGCATTAAGGCTTTCTTTTGTGCCAACAATATTCCTCTTCATGACCAGGCTTCTTGCAATTGTTACACTGACGAATTTTTCCTTTTCCCTTTGCAACTTTAGCTAAATAAGCTCTTTCAACTTTATGTTCAATTCTCTCTTTTCTCATAGCTCTTCTTTGCTCCTGAGTCTGCAAAGCATTAATCAATTATGATAAAGTTATTTGAATGATATCTCTTGAATCTTCAAGAGATGAATTTTTAGACTCAAATCTTTTAAGCAAACTTATAAGCATTTTCTCTACAATATTGCTATCAAGTAAATCTTCTCCCAGCAGTCGAATTTTGTTCACCACATTTATCAGCCAATCAGAATATTCTTGTATAGTCTCCTTTTCTTTCACGCTCAAAGTCCCAAATTCTCTTTTGAGATTTGAGATTTGCATACTTCTTATTCTTTCATTGCCTTGATATAATTCTTTCAGCATATCCCAAGCTTCCTTAGCTATTTCACAAGTCATTATTCTTGTGAAAATTACTTCTATAGATAAAGCTTTTGGAGCTTTTGCTTCTTCTTCTTCATGAGCCCTTATCTGATTGAGTGTTGGATTATTTCCCAGATGTGGTAATTCCCTTTCATTTTCTACTCACTACCACAAGCTAAGACCTTTTAAATGAGCTTTCATCTTAACAGCCCAT
>JANIPN010000004.1:1433326-1450753 GCA_027478595.1 Erythroxylum anguifugum
CTAAAGCTCTGATACCATGATGGAAGTTTGGAACAGTAAAAAATATAGAAAAATAGTAAAGAAATAGACTAGAAAAGAAACAGAAATAGACTAGAAAAGCAATAGACTAAATTTGCTTGTTTTATTGACATGCTCCAAGACGAAAAATAACTAGCCTATAAATAGGCTTTACACCACAACAAATCATTTGTAAAGGTGCAGAAAAATAATAGATATAATTTAAACTAACAAATTGAAAATAGAAGAGTAGATTTTGAAATTTATTCAACAACTGAAAAATCCTAACTAACTTTGAATCATTCTTTCCAGCATTCTCCCTTGATTCAAAGTTATAGAAAATTCAAATTTCATAGAGCACATCTCTCCAGATTTCTTATTTGTGAAGCACATCTCTTCACTGTCTAATGCACTTTTCATCATCTTTCTATTGTTGAGCACTTCTCTCATCTAATTAAAAAAAAGTTTCTTCTTCAGCCACTTCAACCAAATTTGCATGTTCTTTTTTAAATCTGCAATTCTTTTGCAGATGACCAAATCTTTTGCAGTTATAGCAATGAGGCTTTCCTTTGTGCCAACAATATTCCTCTTCATGACCAGGCTTCTTGCAATGGTTACACTGAGGAATTTTTCCTTTTCCCTTTACAACTTTAGCTAAATAAGCTCCTTCAACTATCTGTTCAATTCTCTCTATTCTCATAGTTCTTCTTTGCTCCTGAGCCTGCAAAGCATTAGTCAATTATGGTAAAGTTATTTGACTGATATCTCTTGAATCTTCAAGAGATGAAATTTTAGACTCAAATCTTTCAGGCAAACTTATAAGTATTTTCTCTACAATATTGCTATCAGGTAAATCTTCTCATAGCAGTCGAATTTTGTTCACCACATTTATTAGCCAATCAGAATATTCTTGTATAGTCTCCTTTTCTTTCATGCTCAAAGTCCCAAAATCTCTTTTGAAATTTAAGATTTGCATCCTTCTTGTTCTTTCATTGCCTTGATATAATTCTTACAGCATATCCCAAGCTTTCTTAACTATTTCACAAGTCATTATTCTTATGAAAATTTCTTCTGAGACAGCATAATGAATTATAGATAAAGCTTTTGGAGCTTTTGCTTCTTCTTCTTCACGAGCCTTTATCTGATTAAGTGTTGGATTATTTCCCAGAGGTGATAATTCCCTTTGTTTTTCTACCCACTGCCACAAGCTAAGACCTTTTAAATGAGCTTTCATCTTAACATCTCATACTAGATAAATTTCTCCATTGAAACTTAGGGGAGAGATAATTGTTGAATTGCTGGTAGCCATGAGAACTTTATTTTTCTATTTTCTCACTTAATCTCACAGTCCCTCAAGAATCTAAAGCTCTGATACTATGATGGAAGTTTGGAATAGTAACAAATATAGAAAAATAGTGAAGAAATAGAAATAGACTAGAAAAACAATAGACTAAATTTGCTTGTTTTATTGATATGTTCAAAGACGAACAATAGTTTATAAATAAGCTTTACACCACAACAAATCATCTGAAAAGGTGTAGAAAAATAATAGATATAATTTAAACTAACAGATTGAAAATAGAGGAGCATATTTTAAAATTTATTCAACAACAAAATAATCCTAACTAACTTTGAATCATTCTTTCCAACACCGTGCTTTCGAGCTATGAAAAATAAAAATAAAAGTCCGAAGTTCTACAATTATTTCATAAAACATACCAAATTTGGGTTGAACCTCTTAAACCTGACTTTAAAGTTTATCAAACTATTAAATTATGTTTTATTTACTAAATTTAAATTATATTGGATTCAAATTAAAATAGTTATTATATTCAAGATTTTAAATGAGTCGACGGAAACTCAATCCCAAAACCTACAAATAACATTATTAGGGATAATTACCAGCCTGACCTGGCCTAATTCTTTAAAACTAAGATTTTAAAAATAATATCATTTTTTAAATTTAAAAATTAAAAAGAAAGTTCATCTTACTAAAATGAACTGAGCCCATTAGTTTTGAACCGGATCAGACTGGGGTGAGCTTATTTACCAAGCCTATAAACACCCTGTGTTAACTCATTGATGTGTTGTACATATCACCACGAGTTAACTCAATGACGTGTTTGTTTATTGCTAAGCGTCTTGATAAAACAATAAGTTCCACCAAATGAACCTTGATAGCTTTAAAGTCTAGATACATCCATTAGCTATGGCTGCAAATTCTGAGGCTGATGACAGAGCAAGAAATTTGATCACATGGTTTTTTTTAATATGGTAAACGATGATGACATGGCACCAAACGCTGTCGTCTGGAGGATCTTCATTACCAGTAGAATCATTGGAAAGTTTTAATACATGTCGGACAGAGAGGCTTTGAGTCCGAGGTTGAAGACACAAAGGCCGAGTTTGATGGGAGGTCAAAGCATTGAGAATTATGGTTCTTCTTCTTCTTCTTCCTGGTACTCTCGCTTTTGGTCCTCAGCTCGCAGAACTAAGCCTTTGACCTCTGCTTTTGACGACGTCGTTGCCAGAGCTCCGTCCTCCGATGGGCTTGTTCGTCGCCTCAGCCTCCTCGATCTCATCTTACTCGGTGTCGGAGCTTCCATCGGCGCCGGCATCTTCGTCGTTACCGGAACCGTTGCTCGTGATGCCGGACCCGGTTTGATCTCTGTTTTTGAGACTTATAAACGTTTATGGCCTAGAATTGTCGAACTTTTACTTTTTATTGCTACGAAAATTTCGTTGTACTGTAAACATTTTCAGCCGTTACAGGGCTCGAACTAATTGAAAGTTCTCAACTTTGAATTAGCCATGCACTTATTTGAAATGGGTTGGTCGATTTCGAACGAACGTCTCTGTTTTTGGTGAAAATTGTGTTCATGGTTTCAATGCTGGCGACTGAATTTGGTATTTTGTGACATTAAAATGCAGGAGTGACAATTAGTTTCATTATCGCCGGAGTGTCATGCATGTTGAATGCACTGTGCTATGCAGAGCTGGCTTCTCGATTTCCTGCTGTTGTGGGGGGAGCATATTTGTATACTTATACAGCTTTTAATGAAATCACAGCTTTCCTTGTTTTTGGGCAGTTGATGCTTGATTACCACATTGGGGCAGCTAGTATAGCAAGAAGTTTGGCGAGTTATGTTGCCACACTTCTAGAGCTGTTTCCCCTTTTCAAAGATCACATCCCAAGCTGGCTCGGCCATGGCGGTGAAGAGTTCTTGGGAGGAACCCTTTCTATTAACATTCTAGCACCAATTCTCCTTACGCTTTTGACTATAGTTCTGTGTTGGGGTGTTGGAGAATCTTCTATTGCGAATGCATTCATGACCGTGACAAAGGTTCTCTATCCTACCTCTAGCTTTCCAGTTTTCAATAGGGATAAGTAGACATGCACATATATACACAGATAAGGGACAATCAAATCTTCAAAGCATCAATAACTGATACCCTACTATGAGAAAAGTAGTATGTTATTCTATGGTCTGAAGTCTGAACCTTGTGCTCCTTATTGCATTTTTTCACCCCTTCCTTTGTTCTGTTGCCTTCAGTTTTCTGACTCGTCATGGTCTTTGATTTACTTCTTGATACTGAATCAAATGTTTTAAATTAGACATCATTCTTAACGTATTTGTCAACTAAAACTGCTAAGATACTTGACTCCCCTGCAGATTATCATTGTTATCATTGTCATCTTCGTGGGGGTCTTTAAGGTTGATGTTTCAAATTGGACACCTTTTGCTCCACATGGTGTTAAATCAATATTGACTGGAGCTACTGTTGTATTTTTTGCTTATGTTGGATTTGATGCAGTTGCAAATTCTGCTGAAGAATCAAAGAAACCACAGGTATCTTGTGTAGATTTAGGTGCTAATTGTATAGTTTTTCCAAATGTATTTACGATCTTTTTGAAGTAATATCAGTCATTGCTTACTGACTTAAAAACTGTAATATTATGGTGTTCAGCGTGATTTACCACTAGGCATCATAGGAAGCCTTTCCGTTTGTATTGCCCTGTATATTGGAGTTTGTTTAGTAATCACTGGGATGGTACCCTACTATCTTCTTGGAGAGGATGCTCCTTTGGCTGAAGCTTTTACGGAAAAGGGCTTGAAGTTTGTGTCTGTTCTAATTAGCATAGGCGCTGTGGCGGGACTCACAACGACCCTTTTAGTTGGTCTCTATGTTCAGGTGAATTCCATTTATGTTGTTGCATAGTTGACTTGCTTCAAAACATCTTTGTATGAGTTTGTAACAACATTTTTTGCGAGCAGTCTCGATTGTATCTGGGGCTAGGAAGGGACGGTTTACTACCCTCAATATTTGCTAAAGTGCACCCAATCCGCCACACTCCTATTCACTCTCAGGTCTGGGTTGGCATTGTCGCGGGTCTTATGGCAGGGCTGTTTAATGTGCATGTGCTCTCCCACATTCTTTCTGTTGGTTCATTGGTATGCCATCCTATTCTCTCTATCAAAAACCCACAATATCTACTCCAGCTTAGATCATTTCTAAAATGGTTTAGGTTGCAGTAGCTGTGCTCAGTTTTGGCAGGAATGTTTGGTATTTCAAATGGCATGCTATGGGTGTGCCACCATTCGCTTGTAATATTGATAGAATCTTGTTGCCTGGTGTTGAGATTGTCCTCACAATTTAAAACTCACTATGGATCTTAGTCATGTTAAATCTTTTGCAGACAAGCTATTCTGTTGTTTCAGCATGCGTTGTAACTCTTCGCTGGAAGGATAAATCAGGGACTGAATTTTCATCACGATGGTTTCGCGCCTGGGATGAGGGTGTCATTTGTCTCATTGCAGTTGCCTTCTGTGGCTTCGGCGCTGGACTTATTTTCCGTTACAGTGTCTCATTTATTCTTCTAATTGTAGCATTTGTTTTAGCTATAATTGCCACTGCTGCTCTCTACCTTCGTCATGTAAGTCCGACTTATCCATGCATAGCATACAACTCCTTTGTGATTGCTTTACATACGTTATTCATATATAGTTCTAATAAGGGTCAATCCAAGATCTTGATAGTATGTTTTGTTTAGAAGTTTTAACTTGAAATTTGCATGTGATTGATTGTACTTTCTACAGGGATGCTGTCCCTTTTTTACAAATTCATAACTAATATTCTTCTTCATTCCCACTTTCACCATTCTTTTTTCTCAGTCCTATGAAGATGCCAGAGGATTTTCTTGCCCTGGGGTTCCTGTTGTGCCAACCATTAGCATCTTCGTCAACATGTTTTTGTTTGCTCAGGTGAGTTTTCTGGAATACCAGTTCCGTCTTTCCTATCACTAAGACATGCTAAAGTCAGCTGGTCAATCATGTTCCTTTTCCTGCTTCTCTTGTTAATCTTCTTTGTACAGTTGCACTATGAAGCATGGATACGATTTGTGATCCTCAGCATTATCATGGTTGGTGTATACGCATTATACGGGCAGCATCATGCCAAGCCAAATTCTAATGAAACAATTATTTATCAGAGAGCTCCTCAAGAAGCAACTCGATAATTGGCACGCGAAGGAATACCAGTGATATCAATAAAGCTTGGTGCTGAGGATTTATGTCCTGTATTTGTCACATGTATATATCTGTATCAATCACAATTGTTGTCTGGTAGAAGATGATTCAGTAGTTCTGGACTGGAATCTCAGTGTGTACATGTAGTTAATTTTTCATTGAAAGCGACATAAATAGAGACCATAAGAAAACCTAATCTTATTCATAAGAATTTGCCCGTTCATCTCCTTGTGCAAGAACTTTACATCTCATTCAGGCTTATATAGAAAATGTTGCTAAGATGGTTCTTTCACTGAACTTCCAATATCATTCTCTAGTGGAATTGATGGCTATGAAAACTAGAAACTTACAATATCAACTTAATTGTTTATGCATTACAGGGAGTTAGCAGAATGTCAATAATACTTCAAAGGAGGAAAAGATGAATTACAATTTCAACTTCGTACCTAAGTTAATGCATAATATCTTGTATCTGCGTAAACCTTTTGATCTTTCCAGGGATGCCACTTTTTGAAGCTTAATCTGCTCTCTGAACTTGGCTATGAACTCACCAGCCTTTTTATCGATTTCATCAGATTCATTGATGTCTTGGTTGCGAGCCACAGCAACTTCCATCTTTAAGTTTACGACTTTCAATCCTGGTGTATTCTTCTGATTGCACAACATTTTCGTAACATTCCATTTCTTTCTTCCTGTACTTTTCAAATGATGGCTTTAGTGTGTGAAACTGAGCATCACGATTCTTCAGTTTGGTGCCTACTGCAAATTTATCAGGTTTTCCTTCTTCCATTTCATCTGTCCAAGTTTTCATCACCTTTTCTTCATCAATTGTTCTGCCAATTCGCTTCTTCAAACGATTTCTACTGTTTTCTTCAGCAAATTCTGCCTCTGCAGTAAATTTAGTATCCTGGATTTTGGAAAAAATAAAGACATAATGCCCGATTTGAAACCCGATCAAACTAGACTGAGCTCGTTGACTTCGGGTTGAGCCTATACGTCAAGCCTAAATCATGGCTATAAAAAGTGTGGATGGGAAATTCTCTGCTTTGGATCCTGACTACCATGATATTCTCATGAAGTTAAGTCTGTTCTTTGTTTTCTCAAAATTGGCCTTATATCTATGGGTAAATAAGTTACGACAAGACAAAAAGAACATGTACTACAAATCACGAAAAACAAGTACTACGATTTGCATATGCATTTACAACTAAGATATGTAAATAATTAGATTAACAAAACAATAATGTATGCTTTCACACTTCAATTTATCTTAAAATAACTACACTTAATATACTAGCAATTGAAGTTCGCTAATTAGACAAAATGAGAACAAAATAAGTAGGAGTAATGAGTACATAGTAAGTAAAAATAACCTAAATTCAAGACTTTATTCTGACAAATTCAACCCTATCTTCGTAGTTGTGGTGTCCAAGAGTATCCCTGTAAACTTTGGCCTCGAAAGTCTTGATACCCTGATCTTCACGAGTGGCCTTAAAAGTTATAAAATAAACTAATCCATGAAAAATGTTGTAATTTGCCTTGACGGTCTTCTTATATTTCCAGTGTGTCTTCTTCTTCTTCTTCTTCATCTTCATCCTCATCTATCTCACACTCGTCTTCTTCTTCCTCTTCTTCATCTTCGTCTTCATCCTCATCCACCTCACACTCGTCTTCTTCCTTCATTACCTCACCATAAACACCACCTTCCTCTGAATAAGAATTTGACATATTTTCCTTCTTTAACTCATCAGTAAAATCAATTGCCCCTTCTTTCTCATCAATCTTTGGCTTCTTAGCCTGTGGTTGTTCAATTACAGCTTCATCCCGAGGTCCCTCAACCATCTTGCAGGAAAAAACAGAAACAAAAACTCTTAACAGAGTTAAAAAGAAAACAGAATGATACAATCTGAGATTTGTATATCACTTCCACTTTCTCTTTCGGATATGGGCTGGATTATCTTAAAATTTTGGCCTAAGCAATTTGGCTGTTGCTGTACAGAAACTGCAATTCTAACGATCGGAGCTATCTACGCGGTAAAATACGTTGGGTAATCTGATCCGCCTGTATCAAAACTAATCTTGAAATCATTGCGTATTAGTTATCTTGTAAACAAGCGTTACACCTCAATAGAAACTGAAAATCAGTTACTGATCGCTCAGAAATAGCAAGAACAAAGGTTATCTCTAAACAAAAAACATATCAAAGGTATAGATGAGAATTCAAAAGTGGAATTGTAAATATTATATGTCCTGAGGTCAAATATTGAAATAATTCCATGTCAATAAACAAATCGAAATGTCTCAACTTTTTACTTTTAAAATAGATCTGAGTCAAAAAGTTATAATTCGAAGCACATTTATATACACTATTTTGAAAAACCAAGGACTCAGATTATATGAATATGTAAAATACAAGATTTCCAATTATTTATATAGAGTGATGAAAAAGATTCAACAAAAGATAAAAATAATCGACTTGTTTTATTGTCTTATGTTAAACAATACGGAGAGTAACTCTCAATATAGTAGTACAAGCAAGACGTATAAGCGAATCGACTCGTCAAGTTTCTTAGGATTCATATAAGAAAAAGCACTTGTTATTCGTTAGTTATTAGGGTCGTTTACCTAAAATTTCAGTTTTAATTCAAAATATGAATATTATGATTAACTAGTTATATCTAAATTTTGTATTTTATCTTATTTTGTTAATATTTTGCCTACCATGCTATTATTTGTTTATTTTATTTTATTAACTTCATGTATCATGTCTCTTAGGGGGTGATTGAGTTGGTGAAATGCGAGCGTGAGATCAAAAGATTCTGTGTTCAAATCCCCTACTTATGCTTTCTTGATCGAGCCTGTCGTACATGGTTTGCCTAATGCGGAGTATCCAGTTAGCCTGATTTGCAGGCAATTGCGTCAATTCGGAGGTTTATCCAGTGCGCATCTAAAGGATAACGGTTGCGGTTCCTCCGTTTAAAAAAAAATTAATGTATTATGCTTTTGCTTATCTAATATGTCAAATTGGTAATTTGATCATAAATTTTTTGTTAGGAAAAGTTGCTTCAATTAAGTTGTTTTTTCTTTAACAATATCAAGAAATTTGGTGTTTGTTGGATAAAATTAAATTCATTATAACTTATATTTACAATTTAGATATTGCTTGAAATTATTTTTATATTATTTCACTCAATCACTTAATGTAATTATTTTTTAATTTAATAGTTGAGATTTTTAACTTGTAACTCATTTAAAATAATTGATACATGTGATGACTCAGACAAATCACTTCAACGAGTAAACGGATGCCCAACCATTAGCATCTTCGCGACATGTTTTTGTTTGCTCAGTTGAGTTTTCTGGAGTACCAAGTTCCGTCTGTCCTATCACTAGGACATGCAAAAAGCCAGCTTGGTCAATCAAGTTCCTTCTCCTGCTCCTCTTATTAATCTATTTATGTAGTTGCACTAT
The DNA here is from genome assembly GCA_027478595.1 of Erythroxylum anguifugum. Classification (NCBI taxonomy): domain Eukaryota; kingdom Viridiplantae; phylum Streptophyta; class Magnoliopsida; order Malpighiales; family Erythroxylaceae; genus Erythroxylum; species Erythroxylum anguifugum. The sequence goes on from JANIPN010000004.1 coordinate 1,442,323, forward strand.
GAAGCATGGATCAGATTTGTCATCCTCAGCACTATCACGATTGGTGTATACGCATTATACGGGCAATATGATGCCAAGCCAAATTCTAATGAGACCGTTGTTTATCAGAGAGCTCCTCAAGAAGCAACTCGATATATAGTTTGCACAGGATGGAATACCAGTGATATCAATAAAGCTTCGTACTGAGTATTTATGTCTTGTCACATGTATACATTTGCATCAATCACAGTTGTTGCCTAGTAGAAGATGATTCAGTAGTTCTGGACTGTCAATCTATGAATCAGTGTGTACATATGGTTAGTTTTTCCTTGAAAGTAACAGAAATAGAGACCTTTGAGAACACCTAATCTTAATCCTCAAGAATTTGCCCGTGCATCTCCCTGTATAAGAACTCTACATCTCATTCAGGCTTATATGGGAAATGTTGCTAAGATAGTTCTTTCACTAGGCGCTCTACAGGATCCAGAATCGTTAATTTTGTGCTTCTAAACTTCCAATATCATTCTATAGTGGAGTGGATGGATACGAAAATTATAAACTTGCAATATCAACTTAAATATGCATTACAGGGAATGTCTATGATACTTCAAAGGAGGAAAAGACGAATAACAATTTCAACTTAAGTTAATGCATGGTATCTTGTATTTCACCTGAAATAGTTACTAGTTGTGCGTAAACCTTTTGATCCTTTCAGGGATGTCACTTTTTGAAGCTTAATCTGCTCTCTGAACTTGGCTATGAACTCACCAGCCTTTTTATCGATCTCATCAGATTCATTGACTTCATCTTGGTTGCGAGCCACAGCGAATTCATCTTTATATTTACAAGTTTCAATCCTGGTGTATTCCTCTGATTGCACACCAACATTTTCATCACATTCCATTTCTTTCTTCCTGTACTTTTCAGATGATGGCTTTAGTGTGCAAAACTGAGCATCACGATTCTTCAGTTTGGTGCCTACTGCAAATTTATCATGTTTTCCTTCTTCCATTTCATTTGTCCAAGTTTTCATCACCTTTTCTTCATTAATTGTTCTGCCAATTCGCTTCTTCAAACGATTTCTACTCTTTTCGTCAGCATTTTCTGCCTCTGGAGTAAATTTAATATCCTGGATTGTCCTCACAGATCTTCCCCTAGATGAACTTTCAAGGGGTGATAAAGGTTCCTTATCCAATTTCAAAGTACCCAATGAACCCTCTCTTATATTCCTAGCCAGGTTCTTCAACCTATCCTCTGAACTTTCTTTCACATCCTTCCTGAACAAAGAACCACTACTATACCTCCTCAAATGAAATGCATTCAGTGTAGCCCCGTTATTCAAAGTACTTCTTCCAGATGACTGCGTGACAAGAGGATAAGATGCACGAAAACCTTTCTTTTTCCCCAACTCTTCTGCTTCAGAGTTGGCCAATTTAGAATTATCAGAATGAGAGGGGCAGAGTCTTGTTGATAGGTATGAAACTGTACTAGCTTCAGACAACAAAGATGATTTCGACATTAATGACTGCAATTTTACAGCTTCAATTTGAGTTTCATCAACTGAGATAGGGCTAAAATCTGGATGGCAACTCGATGCAGAGCCTATTTCTTCTTTCATTTCCATACTTTCAGATTTTGAATCCCGTGGGATTTGAGAAGGCGAAACAACAGTTTCATTAAACTTCTCCTCCAGGTTCATAGCACCCATGTCACCGAAGATCTCATTTTTATTGCTTCTTTTAGAGCTAGACTCTCTTTCTTCGCTAAATTGACCAAGAATCGAGCTTCTAACCCTGGATTTCACACTTGTAACAGGCAATTCCTGCGGTTCACCACGTCCATCACGAGTATAGACCATGGATTCATCTCGAGAGTAGTCAGAGTTCCGAACTTCAGTCGGATTATTCTCAGTTTGCTCAAACGGAACTTGAAATCCAGCTTCAGAATTGAACGACTGTGTTTTTCCTTGTTCATCAGTAACATAGCTAAAATTACCAACACCAACCACAGACTCACTGCCCTGGTACTGAGCATACCGCGTTTGGTACATGTTTTTCTCATCATACCCACATGAATTTCCATCCCCATCTTCAAAAATAGACGAAACATGAAAAATCCTAGAAATATACGAAGACTGTGAATCTTCAATTGTGGGGTAGGTTTCATCATCCATTTCAGAATTACTTCTGAGACTAAACAAGCCATAGTAGACAGCAACTCCAATAAACAGTAAGGGAACAAATCCCTTCCAGAACTTGGAGAGTATGGTCTCGATAGGACCACGGGAAGGGAACAGTGGAATAGCAACGAGAAAGAGCATAAATAAGAGAGACTTATAAAAAAAGTGAGCGAACAACTTGTTTTTACCCATTGATTGTGCTTGGATCGTCGAGTATAGCTCCTGGAAATGAAGACGAGGCTTGGAGACTTTGAAGGCAAGGAAGAATAGACAGTTAAAGAGGGGATAGTCGTTTGTAAGGGAAACGAAGAAATTCGAAACAGTTATTATTCTGACCGTTTGAAGTAAAAGACGAATATGTCTTCGTACTTTTGTCCATTTTTCCATTGAATAATCTGCAGGCCTTTCAGGGAATGGATAACTACCACAAGTGAATGACCTTATGCAATATCTGAAATTAATAGACCATATTAATTTAACCCAATTTCAAGTCAAAAAAACTTATTTTTATTATTGCAGTAATTTATCTGATCCAAATATTCTTAACGAAATAAATATTTATTGTCAAATATCTTTATTACAAATTTTACCTATAAAAATTAAATCTCGTGTCAATTTTAATTCTTAAGCTAACATCAATAATATCACATCAAATTTTCTCTTTCAATTATTTGAGTACAACCTTTATATAAATAAGATTTAAAAAAACTTATTCTTTTGCGATTTTTTATTTTTGAAAATAAAAAAATCACAAAGATTTTACAGAAATAAAAAACATAGTTTCTCTGAATTTTGACAGTAAGTTTTCTTTGACGGAAAACCAACATATCCTTATTTTCTGTCTCGATTAATAATAATAATAATAATAATGATAAAAGTACAAAATTTATAATAATAATAATAAGATAATTAATTTGGTATAATAGAATTAATAATAATATTAAAAATATTAAAAATAGTAAGCAGAAAATTTATAACAATAATTAACAATAATAATAATATAACTTATTAAAAAATAATAATAAAATTAATAATAAGAAGAAGAATAATAATAAATAAAATTAATAATAATAAGAATAACTTAATAATAATAATAATAATAACAATAATAGCATCAATAACTTATTAAAAATTAATAATAATAAGAATAATTTATTAAAATTAATAATAATAATAATAATAATAATAATAAGAAATCTCAACCAAATCAATTTTTATTTTCAATTTTTATATTGCAAATCTCAGCCAAGCAAGTTTTCGTTTTTTTTTTAAAACAGAAACTGAAAACAGGAAACATAAACCAAAAACAACAACAAAAGTGGAACCAAACGTCCCCTAAGCTTATCCTCACAATTTATATTGTTTTACTCATGTGTTTATTGTAATTGTCTTTTAAATTTAACAATTGAGATTTTTAACCTTAAGGATCATCAAAGTTGGAGAATAGGTCGTTCTTTATAAACGACGCATATGATGACTCAGGTAAACCACTTCAATAAGTCGATTAAGGTAAACTTTTAAAGAGCGTTAGTATGAATCCAATAGTCAGTACTATTTATATATGTCGATCTTTCATGATTTTAAAGAAGGTAAGGAATTTCATATTTGTACTTTATACGTAAATTATATTTAAATTAATATTATATAAAACGAATTTATTTTAGGGGATGGTATATATCAGACTTGGTCCCGGTAAAGTTAAAACAAACTTTCATGCTGTTATGTTCGTGAACTATAGAAATTACAAGAAAGACAACTTTTGAGTTATCAAAAATTATTATAGAAAGGCATAGATAGACGAAAGATTTGGAAAAGTAACGAGTCAATAGAGTTTACCAAATTCAAAAGATTCCTTGTTTCTTAGTTATTCATATCTTAAAGTACGTTTTTGTTTTAAGAATTACAAAATAATTTGTAATTTTATTAAAATTACAAGTGGTTGTATATGGAAATTTTTACAAATTATATAAAAGCTCAATGAGAAGAAGAAGCCCAAAAGAACAAAAAGAAGAAGAAGCCCAAAGAGCCCAAGAAGAAGCAAGAAAAGCTACTGGTGAAGACATTTATAAACTTTATATCAACTAAGTTGTTTATATTGGTCCGTTGGTATATCATCCTATTCTCTGCCAAAAACCCAAAAGATTAAGTTTTGCGTAGATCATAGCCAAAATAGTTTAAGTTGCAGCAGCTATGCTCAGTTCTTGCAATACTATGCTGTATTTCAGATGGCATGTTATGGTTGTGCCCAGGGTCGTTCCTATCATTTTATAAGCCCCGGGCGAAAGCTCCAATAAATTAAAAATATACTTAATTTTACATGTTTGGAATTGGAAGAAATATACAGATACAACCAAACTCCAACAGCTTCACAATATATCACAAAGATATATAAATGATATTATATCTGTGATAGAGAAAAAAATAAATAGCAAAATTTAATATCGAATATTAAAAATAAAAAACAAAGAGAAAAAATATATTAAAAAATCAGAAACTTTACCTTTAAATTATACTCAGAACTCAGAAGACAGAATCGTAAAATTTTTTGCTACTAATTTTTGAGTTGGAGTACTTTAAATACATATATTGATGAAAATAAAGAAAATAAAAGATAAAAGTACACTTAAATATTTCAAAACTATTTATAAGTATAAGATGTTAACTTATAATGTTAATTTATACGTTAACTTAACTTATAATGTTAAATAAACTTGCCTAACATTAACTTATAACGCCAAAAATTACCAACTCTAAAATTATTTATTACTACCTTTACCTACAGCCTACGTAACCTGCAATATTGAAACTTGCAATCTTGGAGTACTTACTACCTGCAACCTTGAAAATTGCCTAATGTTTATTCTTCGAAACATCACCAACATTAAATCAATTTTGAGTGAATTAGTTATATACTGTAAGAGTCAAAAGCTAAAATATAGGGTTAGGGGCCCCTTTTCATCGTGGGCTTCTTCTATACTGTAATCAAAAGCACTTTTTTCGGAACTCGTTTGAGGTTTCTCTTTGAACGGAAACGTAAGAGCAGGAGTCGAAGAAAATTAGAACGGAGAGCGAGGACATTGTCGAAAGCTTGAAAGGTTGGAAGTACGAAGGGATGTTCAAGATTCAATAATTGGGTGGGGTAGCCAAGAAAAGTAGAGGCTACAATCATGTTTAACGAACCATAACATTGAATAGTAATCAACAAGGGCCCCTTTTCATCTTGGGCCTGGGCAGGGCCAGCACCATGCATTTATAATATTGATGGAATATTGTTACCTAATTTATATTTTATAATTTTTTACTCGTGCACTTATTCTAGTTTTCTTTGTAATTTAATAGTTTAGATTTTTAGCTTGTAAGATCATCAAAGTATGAAGATTAGCTCGCTCAATATAATTGGCACGTGTGATGACTCTGGCAAACCACTTCAAAAAGTCAATGAGAGTGAACTTTTAAATAACATGAATTTAATGGTTGGTACTATTGACATATGTTAATCGTTCATGAATTTGAAGAAGGTAAGGAATGGTAAGAAATTTCATATTTGTACTTCATACATAAATGATATTTTGATTAATATAACATAAAGCATGTTTATTTTAAGGTATGACTCTTTTTATGAGTCTACACAGCCTAGAGGCTATTTGCTTCAGCACATCTGTTTGTGACGACAATTTCCTTACCAGCAGTCTTAATTGTATCTAGGCCTTTGAAGGGATGGTTTATTGCCTTCAGTATTTGTTAAAGTGCACCAAATCCGTCACACTCTTATTCCATTCTTAGGGCTGGGTTGGCATTGTCGCTGGTATTATGGTAGTTGAGATGTCAGAACAAGTATTATTCTTTTTCTTTTGATCTCTCTTGTCCCAAAAAGGTGGAATCAGCCACTCCAGTTGCCCCCACACTCGAGCCCGACCAGATTATGAGAGGTTAAACCACGGTTTGATCTCGGTCGACCACCTAGCAGAGCGACCCATGCGCTCCCGTTACCGGGAATCGAACCTTAGTCTTTGTCCCAAGTTACTCTGCTAGATTGCCAACCGAGCTACCCGTGCGGGCTTTTCTTGATCTCTTGTTCTAAAAGGTGGAATCAGCCACCCCAGCTGCCCCCACTCACGGGCCCAACCACAAGATGAGGGAGTAAATTACGGTATCTACTCAGTCAACCCACTAACAGAGCGGCCTTTCCCCCCGTTACCAGGATTCGAACCTAGGACCTTGTTCCAACTTCCCCTACTAGTAAACCAACTGAGCTACACCCGTGCGGGCACTTTTCTTGATCTCTCTTTTTACTAATTGGTGGAGATGAGTATAATTTTGTTTTGAGTATTATTGAGGTGGATATGATTCAGAAGTATCATAGAAGTTATCAAATAATTTTCTATTTTTATAATTTGTTGAGTTTTAGAACTTTTTTTCTTATAAAAAGTTTATTTGAAATGTTACAATTATTTTTATTAAATATTGTATATATATTGATATATTCTATAAAGTAATCAATTTTAATCATAGTTTTTCTTTTAAAGATCTTCCCGATAACATCACTCCGTATTGTGATTGGTCAACAACAAAAAGTTGAGTGAAGTTGGAGACCAAAAGAATGAAACTTACTTTTTATAAAATTTCAATTTTTTATTATTGCAAATATTTTTATTTATAAATAGTGACTTACTAGGCATATGCAATTTTGAGCGTAATTGAAGTAATGTACGACATTGTAATGAATGGAATCTATGATTCAAGCATGGGAGGAGCAAAAATGAGCAACATCTACAGATGAATCCTAGAAAATTGTTTAGCAACAGAATCTACAGCGAGATATACCAATGGCAAGAAGGTCCCACGTCGTGATATGCAAATTAAGGTATAAAGTTTACTTTCATTTAATTAATTCTTATGTTTTTTGAAATTTTATAATCTTATAACTAAAATCAGGGATGACAATGAGCTAGATTTCTTATGTTATAAAAAATTCTTATGGAAAGTCTTGAGCAGACGGAAGATTTGGAAAAGTAATGTGACAATAAAATTTACTAAATTCAAAAAATTTCTTATCTCCCAGTTATTCATATCTTGAGATAAACTTGTTTATTTTGTACTTTATATTTGTAATTTATATATAAATGATGTTTACATTAATATTGGTCGGGTCGGCTGGACCGGCCCTACTCGGCCCAGCTCCAGCTCGGATATTGACGGCCCAATGACCACAGCCCGTTCGGCCCAGCAGGTGTCATGCAAACGCTACAACTCAAGTAAAGACCTAAACCTAATAACAATCTCGGGTATATAAGGTATGATTATACCGCAATTCAGGTACAACGATACAACCCTATTCTTCTCTGTTTTATAGCGGCCGAAACCTTACAAAAAATATTGACTTGAACGTCGGAGGGGCCTCCCGGGAAACAACCCCCGGTGTGCCTTGTTTGCTTTTGCAGGTGTTCGGCAGTAAGCTCTGTCAGAGTTATGGATCCAGGCGATGGCATCCAGCCCCCGCACAATCTGGCAGAACCAAATATTATATAAAACATTGTTATTTTAGGGGATGAAATATACCAGACCTCGTCTTCGGTGAAGTTAAAATAAACTTAAATGTTGTAATGATCATGTGCTATATAGAAATGACAAGAGAGGTAACTTTTGAGTTATCAAAAATTCTTATGGAAAGATAGGTTTGAAAGATTTGAAAACGGGCTAAAAGCTTAAAATAGGGTCTAACGTTTTTCAGTTTAATCAGTTTAGGATTTAAAATTGTAACTGCTTAAAGAAGTTCCAAACTTACACGAGCCTGCTCAATTGAAGGCTTTTTGGACGAAAATTAGAGTATGTTATACACACACTGTACAATGTATTACACGGCACCGTTAACATATTTTTAAATTCCATGTTAAAAAAAGTAAAAGATAACATGGAACAGTTAAAATGAAATTAAAATTTATAGAACCCTAAATCCCCAATATTCTCCGATCTCCGTCTTTTCTCTTTGACGTATTTTCACCGTCGACCAATTCACGCTCCAGTCTTCGTTCAAGGGGTTCTCTTGCCTGCTTCGCGCATCCTCTCACTGATCTGCCTTCTAGTTTATCTCCAACAATCACCAAGTAAGTTTGATATACTCATTACTTTGGTCGTTTTTGTATTATCTTTCAACCTAAATATGCTACACTGATATGAACTTGAGTGGGGCTCATTGGAGTGTGGGATCTTAGACTGAGTCTTCATAAGGAAGAGTTCTACGTGGCCTTAGTAGTGTTTACGTGTTGAGTTGAT
>JANIPN010000004.1:1494343-1505910 GCA_027478595.1 Erythroxylum anguifugum
TTCCTCCTACACATGGAGGGTATAGACCATTACCTAAAACTTGGGTATGAAAAAACTATTCAATTAATCATAATAACCAACCAACTGTTATCATTCATTCCATTCCCATTGATTTATTCCCATACCCCTTAACCAAGCACCTCCTAAATTCTTTCTTCTTCGTCGTAATACTTGAATTTGTACTCAATTCACTGCGCTCACCGACCTGCAACAATTCGATCACACTCATGAGCAGAAGCAGAAAGAGGCAATTGATTAGGAGCCAGTAATGTGATCTCATAGCCCCTGAATTATTCCTCAGTTTCTCAAAGTTTTTGGGCAGACATACAAATACCTCTCATGTAATTACTCAACTCAGTTGCTTCCAACATTAACACCAACCATTAAAATCAATGATGCAATTTGTTTGAGCGAGTTCTCACTTCTCAGCATCAGTCACAATATTCTCATTATCTCTGGAACTTATAATTATCACACGCTCTTCATGTCCCTGAGCAAAACAATAAGAACCTCATTCTTTAAGAACAATACGAAATCCACATCACGCAAAGTTAAGGAGTACAAAGAATAGAAACGACATGCGTACAACAATTTCGTCGGCGATCTTGGCGGTGGCTTTGGTCTCTTCTCGAATCTTCTGGAGACGAAACCCTACTTTGCCTTCCACTCACTTCCTCTGAGCCGATTCTCTCCAACACTTCCGCAGAGGACGATGTCGCCGTCATGTCCTACGCTTCCTCGCGACGTCATTTTGCCTAGACGAAGTATTCTGGTGTTTGGATCATCGGCAACTGGTGATGGTAGGTTTTTGAGAGTACGGAAACATTTTGAAAATTGAAAGTCAAGGATTTGATGGGCTCAGATTGAGTCGTTACAATTACTAATATGCCCCTCTTTCAGTTTTTGTTTTTATTATTATTATTCAATTTTTATTGAAAGAAAAGGGTTCCAATGTTCAATGGTGGAGAGTGGCGAAAGGTCTTTAGACTCTGCAGAAACCCTAGGAATCGCAGAGGAAGTCCACAACGTTGGAATCTCTCTGTACCATGATTTCCCGCCATTTCACCTCTCTCCCGAAGCTTCCATCTCTCTCGAAAATCCCTTCCAAGTACAAATCACGAGCTGTGAAAGAGGCGCAGGAAGTGCTCACGGACTACCTTCATCTAACGAGATTAGTGCCTTTTACTTACGCCGAGAACATAAGCAAGTACTCGATTATCTCGCTTTCTAACCTCATCGCCAATTTGAACAACGATGTTGGTTTCAAGGTGTCGGATTTCCCCAAGTCGTTCCAGAAGTTCCTAAGGTACCATCCCATTAACGAATTCGAGTTCTTTTACGAAAGCATCGGAATTGATTACAATGAGGTTCATGGGTTTTTGCCCAAAAACAAGTTTTTCTTTTCTGAGGATGTGGCTCCTTTGAATGCTTCTTATACGCTTTCTGCTTTTGGGTTTCCATGGAACAAGTTGGGCAATTTGTGTAGAGAGGAAACTTCTGTTTTTGGAGAGGGTTCGAAGGAGTTAACGTCTAGACTTTCTGGTTTTTTGTTTTATGGATTTTCTAAGGTTCAAGTGATTGGTATTTGTCTGACTTTTCCTTATTTGTTGAATGGTAAATTTGATGGGGAAAATGAGGCTCTGCTCGATGATTTGAGAGTTCTGCTTTTAGATTTTAATTTACGGAGTTATGTCGAGGAAAATGTTGATGCTTGGTTTGAGACTTGTAGGAAGATTCGGGTCTTTTATGATTTGGGTTGTGAGAAGGGAAAAATGGGAGAGTTAATGGGAAGAAGCAAGAGAATTTTTGTTGATTACTCCATAGAAGATATTGTCCAAAAAACAAACTTTTTTTGTAGGTTTGATGTTTCAAAGGAGGATGCTTGTCTATTACTGTTACAGAGACCTGAGATATTCAATTTTGATTTGGACAAGAAGGTGATATCAGTTCAAGGTTTACTAAGACATTTTGGATTGAGTGATGAAGAGTTGGAATCTGTTGCTCGAAAGTATTCCCATATAATGGGAAGAAATAAAATGGCGAATTTACCTCATGTGATGAGAGCTTTGGACCTACACTTGTGGTTTTTCAATGAAATCAAGAAAGGAAATCATCCACTGTTAGCTAGTTATTCCATGAGTGATTCTAATGATGACATCGATGAAGAGTATAGAGCTTACTTAGAAATAATCCGAGCATCTAGAACTCCTGTCCATACGAGGAATAAGCTTGACTTTGTGCATGGAATAGGATTTGCAGAGAATGCTTTATGTGTGAAGATCTTTGTTCACTTGCATGGCAATAGTACGGAATTGCAGGAACGATTTGATTGTCTTCTCGATGCTGGGATTAGTTTCTCAAATGTCTGTAGTATGATCAATAGAGCACCAAAAATCATGAACCAAAGCCCAGAAATGATAGTTGACAAGGTGAACTACCTGTGCAGTGAGATGGGTGGCTCTTTGCATGATCTTGTTGCTTTTCCTGCATTTTTGTGTTTTGACTTAGAAAAACGCATAAAACCTCGACATAGATTCCAAAAGCTGGTTATGGAAAAGGGCTTGTGTACAGTTAAGTACTCCGTTGCAAGCATTGTTGCAACCAGTGAAAAATGCTTCCTAGCTCGCGCATATGGAATGTGTCCAGCTGCTCTTAAACATTATTTTGAGTGTTTGTTGCCAAGAAACCTAGCTAATAATGAAGTATCATAGATTTGCAGTTGATAAAGTGTCTCTGGTTTTGATTGGTAATCCAGCTCCAAAAGTGGCTTATACTATTCTTTCACAGGATGACTCATCTGACATGTAAATTTTTCCCCTGAATTGCTTCCGAAAGCATGCTATTCAGTTGTGCTGATCATGGTATCAGCCCTCATATTTCGGTACTAGATTGAGTTTATTCATTGAGGTATCTTTACTCGGCCTTGGTGATCTGTATTGGTTATGAACATCGTAATATTTATTCGGGAATGAGGACACTGCTCCTATGATCTCTGGTGGTATATATCACTGTTCAGACTGATAATGTAGTCTAAAGTTTCCAAATGTTTCTATTGGCTGATTGCCAGTATTTAAGAGCTGTTTGATTCATCTGGTTATAAGGATTCTGAAATTTGGAAGGCTTGTCAAATTCAGCCGGCATGGTTTGGAGCAACTAACATGGATACATCTACCTTATTCTTGAATGCCAGCATGAGCGTGTTAAGAAGGTTTAAAAACATACGGTTCCCGACTTGCCTCACTCCCGGATCCTTGTTTCTTGGTGAAATTTGCATTCAGGCATTGTAGGTTGATGAATGAGAATATGTATTGTTCATTTTCCCAGATCATTTGACTAACAGAATGCATTCATGGATGTGGGAAGTTGAAGCAGGAGTGCCTGAAATCAAGAATAGCACTTCAGATCACCTTCTCTCGAACTTACGATATTTTGTTTCCCTTCAATGCTCAGTGGTCACTTTGAAACAAAAGCTAGAGATGAACCATTATGAATAGTGTCCATCTTTGTATTTATGGTAAATCCCCTGTCTGAAAGTAAATAGATCTTCAATGAATGATATTTGGGAATAATAATTTAGTTTAGACTTAATTAATTAAATTGTCTAAATATTTTATTGTAATATTAATGATATATTTTAATATTTTTTATTTTTTCTAAAAAATTATGATTGTCCACTAATAAATTTAAATATTTTAAATATGTAAAATTTAAAAATTTAAAATTGTATGTATATACGTTTTTTTAATCAAGGTTTTTGGTTTTTAAAAGTTATAACTATATTTAATGGTCAATTAATAATAAAAATTTTTATTTATTTATTTATACTATAATTTTATTAAACAAACAAGTGAATTACTTGTATTTAAGTTTTCATCATACTTATCACCAGAGCAGATATGTGTGTCAGACTCCATTGCTAGCCAAGTCATCATTGACTTTCCAAAGATGGTAAATATAGAAAACACACAGGGGCAATATGGACCAGAGAAAGTGGAAAGTGAAGACTTTTTAGTTACCTTCCCAAAGAAAAAAAGCATCACCTGTGTGTAACCGCTTCTTTCTTCTTCTCTCAATTCTCGAGTCTCCTATGGTGTTTCCTTCTGTTTCAGAGACCCAAAGGCAATCAAATCCTAGTACTGAACACTTGGCAATGATTCCTCCGACCACCGTGAAACCTCCTCATCAGCCACTCCATAATTTCACTTTTCAAGGTCTCAATTGGTCCAAGAACAACTCCGGCAACCACCACCGCGTTCGTAAGCACTTAGGCGAGTCTTCCCACCAGTCTACTGCTAGGGAATTGGGTGTTGATCAGAAGAATGAGGGATTGGAGATTAAATCTGTTGATGGTCAGGTTGACAAGAAGTCGAAGCTTTTCATTTGGCTTGGTGCGAAGAGGAACGGTGATGGTGGAGCAGCTTCTGATGAAAATAAGACTTGGAATGTGGAAGGCTCTGGAGCGGCGGAGCATAAGGTGTGGAATCTGAGGCCTAGAGGGCTGGTTACTAAGAAGAAGTCTAGTGCTGATGCGAATGCGAGTAGAGGTGCGAGGAGGAGCGCCAAGAAGAGAGTTAGTCGTGGTGGAGGAGCAGAGATGGATGTTAGGGTTGAGAGAAATGATGGGTCTGAGTTGGGTGGTGATGGTGCGACTGCGAAGGTGTCTGAAAATAAAAACGAGAAGGGAAAAGGGAAAGTGAAGAGAGTGTACTTTTCGATTTCGCTTACCAAACAGGAGATTGCTGAGGATATCTATTCTTTGACTGGGTCAAAGCCCTCCAGGAAACCCAAGAAGAGGATTAAGCTTGTGCAGAAGCAGCTTGATGTAAGACCCAAAGTTCCAAACTTTTTATTTATGAGTTCGTAGATGTTGGGTTTTTTGCACTGGTGGCTGATGAATTGACTGTCTTTATGGTGTTTTTGCAGTGTTTATTTCCTGGGATGTGGTTATCTTCAGCCACTTCTGATACATACAAGGTTCACGAGTCTCATCATAAGGAAAGAAAAGGTTTGATTTTGGTATATGGAATTTTTATTGCCACATTTAGTTGCTAATTAGATCAATGATGCCAATAGAGAAATGTAGCTAACGGTTTTTGGGAGTACGTGAATTCCAAGTGAATTGCATTTTGGACATATTTGTGTTATTAACACTTGCTTTTGTTTATTTAATTATGGGCTGATCTCGTTTTGTGCTTATTGCCAGGGTTGAGGATATAACATTGCTATTTCGTAGTGTTAACAGCTGTCTGAAGTGATTTGGAAGCCTGGATGTGGATGACTGGGGAGCTTGACATCAACTGATTGTTAAGTCATGAACCTGTAGGATGAAAGGGTAAAAATGAAATTTGTTTTAATTCCTTCTTTGTTTTCAGCAAGGACCTTGATCAAACTGTGGAAAGTTTAATGTTAGTCCCTGTTTATGTGTAGCTGCAAATGTAAATTGGAAAACTGTCTGTTTAATGACTAGATGTTTTAATAACTTGAATGCTTTTCTGTCAGCAAGAGCTTCCCTAGAATTTTGGATTATGCTTACTGATTCATTGCTTTACAACAGCCTAACAGTGTCTTTGGATTTAAATAGTTTGCTCAATCTTGTAATATATATTGTTATATCTGCACTGGTTATTTTTTCAAAGCTGTAGGTATTACAGCCGCAACAAGCAAATTACATTTTTCTGCTCGTAATCAATTTGAGGAAAATGCATTTTGTATCATGAGTCAAGTACTCCAGTCTTCTTTGCTTGTATTATTTGAAGAGTGAAGGAAGCGTGCGTGTCATTGTTGCTTACTAAGTATATCTTTGTATTTATCTTTAGTTATCTGCATGGCGCATTCACTCCTTTCTCGTTTTTTAAAGTGGACATGGCATCAGTCTTAATGGTAAGGCAGGTGCCTGGAGTACATTTGTCATCTGCAGACATTTAGGCTTTGTTAGTGAGCATGGCCTACTTGGCAGGTGCAACAGGCTGTCAAATTTGCTGGAATCCAAGCAGATAATGAATGTTCCCTTGGTTGCATTCAACTTTTACATTGTGATTATTTCCCTCTCTATATTGACATTTATTAGGATCAAGCAAGGTTTATTTTAGGTTTGTTGTCTTGGTGTTCCTTTACTTGAAGAACAAATGAACTGTCTTTATTTGTTGCTGTTGACAACTGCACGGGCTTCTCGTTTTCAAAATTGATTGTTTTTGCTGAGCTTTTGTTGCATGCTATTTCATGATAGATTGTTGCTCATCAGCTTAAAAGACTGAAATATCTTTCTGAAGCCAGATAATTTATGTAGAGTCATAATTGGCTTGCGTGTTCTATATTTCAGTTATTTGATTTCCTTCTTTTGCTGAGTGTGCATTTAATGGAGCCAATTGAAGGTTTTCATTCCCTTCACTAGCTGGAAATTTTCATGACTAGTGGGATTTCTTCGTGTTACAGATTTGAGATATCAATTATCTAAAGCATGATTGTTGGAGAACTGCAAAAATCTATAGTTAGTTAATGACATAAGTCATGCACATTTAGTTTGCAAGAATCTCTAGGTGGTTAACTGCAAGAATCATTAATATGAAGAGTTCCACTTCTATGGAGTTGGCTATTTATTGTGAGCTAACCTCTTTACTATGACAATTCAAGTTATATCACATACGATGGAATATTGGATCTTATGAAAGATTTATGCCTCACCTTTGGCACAGCTAGTGATGTAATCCATGTAGAAAAATCATTCAAATTTGCTACTGATCAGTTACTTGTATGGTGAAAGTGTGATTCTAGTAAAAGCAACTTGTAAGCAACCAAATAAATTTCTAGGCACCTATTGATCTTACATTTATCATTTTTTATATGTGCAACTTGTAGAAAAATATCAAGAAGTACTTTTAACATTAAACTTGCTAAGAACAGAAAATTTTGATATAAGCTGCCGTCATTTAATATAAATATACAATGTAGTTTCAGAGCCTTTTCTTCTTCTCACACTGGTCGATGAAATATATCAACTCTCATTTGAAATGGAATTGGCATGATAAAATAAAGTTTTGTGGACCCCATTTTTTGTTGATTGGCTAGGTTCTGTTAACACTTGTATGTCCATTTTGTTACCTTACTGGCAAAATTATTTGTACACAATTGAGTTTGTTATATTCTTTAATTTGGGTCATGGAAGTGGCATTATCCAGCATCCCTATCCTTTTATTTTAGATATGTAGGAACGTGTTGTCATGAACAAGCTCGTTGTAATTGAAAGTAGAAAGGAAACCATATATTCCAAAACTATGTTGACTAAAATAGCATTCCTACTGTTTTCCTGCCTCTCTTTCCTTATATCCGAGACATTTGATGACGTTTTGTCATCAAAACTATGTTGACTAAAATAGCATTCCTACTGTTTTCCTGCCTCTCTTTCCTTATATCCGAGACATTTGATGACGTTTTGTCATCAGCAAGCTTGTTTTTATTGAAAATGCAAAAGGTAACATGTGTTCCAAGTTTATGTTGGCTAAATCACAATCTGGAATGTAGTGTTGAAGTCATAGATGATTGTGAAATGAGTATTGAATTGATCCAGGTACAGAGCAATAATCATACGTAAGGACTCATGCCCTTTTAAATTGTTTATGGTAGCTACTTCTTCCAGATTACAAATATTTGACCAACCTTCGACAAGTTGATTACTGGACAGGAAATGGCAGAAATACAGTAATTTGACAGATAATGAGTGAAAAATGCCTGTTGCAGGCATACTCCTTATAACTTTTGGGTTTACATAATGAAATTTCCCTAAAACAATTGGTGAAATGATTGTTGCCATTTGTAGTATGAAGTTACTGTTTGTTGGCATGTGTAAGTTAGTGATTTCTCAGAAACAACCAAATTATTTATATTTCAAGTGTGTCCGCATGTCATTTTTCAGCAGGAACAACAAAAAAATAAACTGGAGTCTTGGAGCCTAGTGCTTATATTTTATTAAGCCTAGATTAGTGATATATCTGATATTCACCTCATAACGTGATTGATTAGTTAATTAAGGTATTTACTAACGTGATTGATTAGTTAATTAAGGTATTTACTTTTATTCACATCCTGGTATGCATCTTTGTTACTGATGATTGGATTACTAAGCCTAGATTAGTGATATATCTGATATTCACCTCATAACGTGATTGATTAGTTAATTAAGGTATTTACTAACGTGATTGATTAGTTAATTAAGGTATTTACTTTTATTCACATCCTGGTATGCATCTTTGTTACTGATGATTGGATTACTTACATGCTAAGCAGGATAAGTAGCTTTATGTTTCTTTTTTTCGTTTCTTTTTCCACTGTGGCTGCTAGGGGGTGGGCTTGTTGAGAATAATGTCATCGCTTACTGTGTTGTGAGCTTCATTTTGGTTTTTGTTGTTGAGGTAGGTATTTACGGTAATCTGTTAGGCATATAATTCTGTTGGTGGAGGAAATTCAGTTTATGATAATCCTATTTACTTTGTTAGAGAAGAGAGGAATAAGAAAGTGATTATTGTTGTATTGTCAGGGTAGCAATGCCACTAAGAGGAAAGAAACTGCTTTAGCTCGTTCTGTCATGTGAAGTGCATTTGCTTCCTGCACTGAAAGGATATATTTCAGGGGTGTTGCTCAGGTCGGAACTGATTGAAAATTCATGGAGCCTGTACTGCTTGTTGCAGAAAGTATTACGTATCTGAATTTCTGCGGTGCATTCAATTCTCAGACTTACCTTTTGTGAAGGTTCGGATCTCGACATGAATGCGGATAATACAAGGATCTGAGGACTGTCTGCCCCTTTCTTCAACAAGAAAACTGAAGTTTGAGAAACTGCCAAGATTGATAGCCTGTTTTCTGGTTCAACTGCTGCAGATCCTCTCCCGGCCAGGATGACTCAGAAAAAGGTGATGACTGATTAATGTCGAACTAATACAAGACTGCAAGTCTTCTTGTATATGCTCAGCCATACTCCAGTCTTTGCAAGTGTGATTCATTACCTTTTGCCTTGACACATTTTCATTAAGAATGAAAGATCTTATCTGGTTTATACCTTACAGTTGAGAAATGAGAAAAATACTAACTTTTGCCCTCTTCTTTGGATTCGTTGGATGATTTTAAGAATATGTAGATAGAAAAATTTGAACAAAACTCAGTTTGATTGGATTCGAGTTTGAGTCGAATCTGAATAAAGCTTCGGCTGCAGGAGTGTTCCATCCAAAATGTCTTATATAAAAGTAAAAACATCACAAATTTGCAACTTTAAGAGCCTGATTCAAGCATGTTTAGGATGAGTTTTAGTAGGACTCTGACTGAGATCTTAAACTAAATCTAATAATTTTCAGTTCGCTTAAATTTGATATCGAACGTGTAAAATTGTTTTGGACTTGGATTGGAAAATTCCTAATGGGCTTTCGCATATCTAAGTAAAATATTTGAAAAACCAATAAAATGTATTCAGTACACCAAAAGCTTGGTTAAGCCCATTAGAAACATGGACGATTGAACACAATTCGACGGCGACACTCAAAACCCAGACAGAAAAATTGGGCGAAATGGAGGACGGGAGTAGAAGAGGCGGCGACGGCGGGGGAGGAAATATAAAGTCGTGGTGGTGGTGGGTGATGGCAAGTGGAGCGCAGTTAGGGACGGGCATTGCATGGTGGAGGAGGGGCTTCGTGGGCGACTCTCGTCTGATGCCTATTAAAGCATTTGGTATTGCCTCTCTCTTTGTCGGCTCCGGCGCCACCGCCACTTTCGCCGCCCTTCATGCCTCCGACATCCGCAAGGTTGGCAACAATTGCTTATTTTGTTAACCACTTTCATTTGTTTCTTGATTTGATCAAATTTGAAGAAAAAAGAAGAGTAAAGATGGGTAATGTCTTTTACTGTGTATTGCAGGTAGAGGATTTCATTGAAATTGGAGCTAATGTCAGGGATTGGATTAAGATTTCTACTAGGGCACGCAAAGAGTAACTGAAATGACTGTAGTTCCATTGTTATATAGTCTTTGTTTGATCAACAAATGTGATCTTCATGTACTTTTCTGACATTTCCATAGCTTTCAATTGGCTACGGAGGATTTAGGAAATGTCAAATTCACCTGCTGCTGTTTCACAGTAGGTATTATTCAGCTAACTGCTACAACTCTGTTCTGTTTATAGTTTCTTCCTTCTTACAAAGTTTAAGCTCATTCTAGGAAAGATACGAATACACCAAGATTTGATTGAAATAGCACTAAATAGGGAGCGGTTGAATGCACCATATTGTTATCAGTTTGGAATACGGTCGATCATAAATGACCGATTACACAAAACAAGAATTGTAAAAACAATTGGTCACTAAGGATCGTCGTTGTATGATCATTCATCAATAGATGCAGCTTCTTATATCAGATAAAACTCCAGAAGTTGTGAGATAACATAAACAAAAATTTCAGTGTTAAGCATGGCAAAATTGGATCTCCTGGGGAGGACTTGTGCAAAGAAACTCCAGAAATTTTGGGCTCTGAAGAAACTGGAGAACCCAATCAACCCCATCCATTAAAAACAGGCTCTTGAAGCTTTTGGGTTGGGTTAAGCAACCCCAAATGTGATACACGACAGTGTCCAGAATCTATTTGATGAAATGTCATACTGAAACGAATAGATATGAATGTAATTTCACAGAATTTTGAATTGGAGAGAAGATTGGGGGGAATGTGGGTGTATAGTGGACGGTAGTGGGAGTAACTGCCATAACCGTCACTACCAAAATGAATAAATATTCTGAAATAACAATGTGGTGATTCAGAATGGAATTTGTACGGGTCTAGGATTTTGATGGAAGTGAGAAGAGAAGAGATAAGAAAAGGGCCATGGAAAGCAGAGGAAGATGAAGTGTTAATAAACCATGTGAAGAAATATGGCCCTCGTTCCATTCGATCCAAAGGCCTTTTGCAGCGAACTGGAAAATCTTGTCGTCTTCGTTGGGTGAACAAGCTTAGACCCAACTTGAAGAAGTAAATGAATCATAATAAATAATCTATCAAATTCAAAACACCCTTTTGGCTCTTCTTATCATTGATGTGAATGTGATGAACAATTTCTTGGTTTTCGTGTTTTTGGTGTAGCGGGTGCAAATTCTCGGCGGAGGAAGAGAGACTGGTGATAGAGTTGCAGGGACAATTCGGCAACAAGTGGGCAAAAATAGCCACCTACTTGCCTGGTCGAACTGACAACGATGTTAAGAATTTTTGGAGTAGCAGACAAAAGAGACTCGCTAGGATTCTGAAGACACCAAAATCTTCTTCTGAGATCGTTGAAAACCAAGTTCAGGTAAACCAATCCAATACCACTTTTGATTTGAAGTGTGATGTTCTTTCATGATGTCAAGTCTCATCACAAGTAGATGTTGTTTCGTTCATTTTAATGGTGTCTATACTTTTGTGTGAAGCCCTCAGTTTTCAATTCTTCAATGGAGGAAGGGTTGTCAAAGGCGCATTCATGTTCGTCTTCTTCCTACATTGACAATCCTGGGATGGTGCCTTTTCTGGATTTGGCGCAAGAAGAGCCATACCTTCAAATTCCATT
>JANIPN010000004.1:1866180-1888921 GCA_027478595.1 Erythroxylum anguifugum
TCTGACTGTTAAGATTTAAGTATGATATTTAAATGCAATAGATCTATATGTGATTGCAATTTTAATTTCCGCTGCATGTTGCGATCCTTCACCGTTTTGCTTGTAATTGACAAGTGGTAGGAAGTCTGAACTTGATCAAATTCTGAGTTAACATTCGGGTTTCAGTTCAAAATTCAGGCTTTGAGCTGAAATTTTGATTTTCGATCATAATTCGAGTTCTGAACTAAATTTGGGATTAAAGTCAAGTTTTTTAAATTAAAAGTTTGACAAATTTTAAAATTTGCCATTTAAATTCAAGTTTGTTTTGAATTTCGAAATTCGGGTTGTGCTTATCTGACCCGATAACTAACTTGTCTTCTGACTGGAAAAGCATCCATTTAGAAAAACGTCTTTTCTGACGCACTTGGTTCTGCCAAAATATACCAAACTTGTCTCTTCATAAGTAGTTACAGATTTTTGAAGCAGACAAAGCAGGTGCATCTAATCTGGTCTTTTAGGTTTTCGCCTTGTCTCTTCAACAGTTTTCCAGGAAAGCTTTTGACCATGGAAGCAAAGATCATATCTGCTAAGTCATACTTGTTCTATCGGTTAGGTATAAGTCGTGTTTCCATTTTCCAGGTTACAACTGACACATGCTAACCTCTGGCTTCAATTCTTGAATTCCTCTTATCAGTTTCTCTTGATTACAATTCTTAAATATCATAATAAATAATAATTCCAGTGGAACTCGTGATTAGCAATTAAAAACCTTATTTACTACAAAAGTTTCAATTAAATGTGTAATTTGCACCTCTATGTTTCACAAAAAGAATATTACTTTGCACCGTAATATTATTAAAAAAAGGTCAGCACATAAAGCTCCCCACTTTGTGGGGGTTTAGGAGGTTCACGATGTATACAACTTTTCCTTTATATTTTTATAATAAAACTGATTCCATGATTCGATATTAATTATATTTTAATATTATTAAATAACACTCATTTTATGTTAAAAATGGCAACGAGTACGAAAAGGAAAAGATTACACCTTTAGTTAATGTTTAAACTTAAAGAAATTAATTTTATGATCACATTAATGCTTATTAAGTTCGAATTACAAATTACCTATGTGTAATATCACATAGACTAATTTATAACTCACATATTAAAAATCACAAAAAATTTAATTCAATTAGTATTTAGAGAACTATTAGTGCTATTTTAAAAAATTAAAGTATGACGTGATATTATGAATAATAGTAAGAACTAATTTAGACTTAAAAATATTTAAAAATAATTTATACCTTTAATTTAAGAGTTTCTTATAATTTGTTGTTTTTTATGTGGGCTATTTTGAAATAATCTCTATATTAATTAAGGGTAAAGTTACGTATTATTGGACTTTTTCAAAATTCGTATTTCAGCAATATTTTTACTGGATTATTATTGTTGTTGTTGTTTCATATAATCTCTCGGTATAAATTATGTAGCAGAAGATAAGATTATTCATATTGTGTGTACTAATCCTCAAATAAAGTAAAATTTATCTTCTTTTTCCTTATTTCTTTCCTATAAATTATCATATTCTTCTTTTCCTTTCTTAACATAAGCTAGGAACTATCTCAAGGCTCTTCTGGTTTGGCTTTTCTATGTTTGGAAGATACTCTCAAGCATATTCTGTAACACACCACTACCATAGAGTATATGCTTGAACATTCAGAAGACATCCGAGAACATACCCTATGAAAATGACATGTTAGAGTAATCATATCCATTTATTATGGCATCACAGAAACACAAGCATTTTAAAGATCAACTTTTCCCATTTCATTAAGAAAATATAACTTACATTGTAGCATTACATTTCACACTCCATATATTTACGTTACAAAAACATTTGTGAGTTCACTATTCTATATAAAATGTTCTAAATAAAATGAGAAACTAATCAAACACATTCTGTCTAAACTCCTCATATATTAACTGACCACACACACACACACACACACCATATTTCAATAAGCACATTATGAATACAAACATTTCATATAATAATTTCAGAATAATCCAATCATTCATATCATTATCATGTACACAAACATTGCATATTTCTATATCAATACAATTCAGTAATTCTTCACAATCATTCATCTGATACACGTATATATATATACACACACACACATGCGATTCCACTTTCATTATTATTTTGTTGTGACCGAGTGCCTATTTACTATCTCGTATCTCTTGTGGATGCCGGGCTCATTTTAGATAATGTCCTATACTCCTTGCAGATACCAGACTCATTAATAACTGAACATATGGCTTTTTGTGCACATTTCTGAGTTTTAAGCTCTTTTCAGACTGGTCACTCCGGTTACAACTCCTTTCTTTGATCATGCATATTCATGTGATGGAATACCTCATTTAACATAATATGATATTAATAACTTTCATCCAAAGTGCACAGTCACTTATCATATTCATCATATCTAATTCTGACATTCAACATACAGTTGAGAACACATTTCCCAATTCTCATTCAATCATACCTAATTCATTACCTATATCCTTTAAATCATATTTGCATTCATAGGAACATCTTTATACCATTATAACTCATACTTCCCAAATTCATATACTTTGATATCAAACAATCTATTCCTTAAATTATAACATCAATTAACAACCTAAACTTATCAAACACTTAATCAATTAATCAAGCAACTATCTAGGTTCATTTCAAGCCCTAATCATGTCCAATTGCCCTAAGTAAAGTAACATATCCTCATATGGTTTAAATATAATACAAAATCGAACTTTTCTCACTTTCATGCATTGCCCACGATCGTGGGAAGTTGAGTGAACAGAAGGATCACTATCCTTTTCCTTCAATTTTTTTTCCAGCTTTTAACATCTTCGTACCAATTTCAACACATCTTCATCATAGTCCATTACTTATACCTCAATTATACCTTAATTATAAGCCAATTCCTCATCAATTCCATATCCAATTCCAATTCAAATTATTCATTTGGTAGCTCACAATTTATGGTCTTTCATGCATCAAAATCAAAATAGAAACTATCATTCATTTGATCATACATGTAGTCCTAGTTCTTTCCCATTTCAAGATCACTATATTAGCACCTTCTTTAATATAAATTTACCTTTATTATACCTCAAATCTCAATCCAATTCATCCATGAAACAACCTATAACCTGTAGTTTTTATACATAAAAAACTAGGCATAAAAGTATCCAAGTTCAAGCTTCAATTTCCAGCATAGTTCATCATCAACATCATATACAATTCATTCCAATTCAATCATCCTAACCCTTGTATTATAACATGTCTTAAAGATCAATCTTTTACTTACTTGTCTAGCCCAAATTTTCACCTCAAAGATCAAGTTAATTCATCTCTCTATGCATGCAAAATCATCACAAATTCAAGGTGGGAATTGGATGGTCTTAGTAACAAAAAGATAACAAAATGGAAGATAGCATGATATAGCTTTCTTGATGCAGGATTTCATAAAGAGTTTGGAGTGAAGATGGTCAAAATTGAAGCAAAATTTCATAGCTAAAGGGGCGTCTGAAATTCAGTGGTGAGGAAGAATGAAGGTAGCAGAAACTATCCTTACTGAAGCTTAACACATTGAGTGCTAGGTGTCACCTTTGTACATTGGCATTTGTCACCTTTGCATACAGTCCAATTTATCCTATATATATGTTGCCACATGTCACACTTATACTAGGTCATTTGTCACTTAAGCACAACTATCATTTGTCAATTAATTACCTATGTCAAATGTCACTAATTTATCTATGTTAAATGTCACTCAATTATAAGCTTAGCCGTCCTAATTTTTCATATCAACATGCCTTGCCATTTGGCATTTTTCCTAGTCTAAATGTACATTTTAATTCATCAAATTTTCAATTGTAACAATTAATTCCAAATTTACTACTTATAACCAATCAAACCAAAATTTAAGAAATAAACAATACACAATTCACATCATGATTATTTTAACCCTTTCATACCCCAAAATATGTCAATTTAGTGCATATATTTTCTTTGCAATGTGTACTAATTCATAATTCTTGTAAGTATGCTAATGATATGCTTGTGAATGAAATGCATTTCATGAACTTTTAATGATATGACTCATATACAAAATTCTAACGTTCTAACTCTTAGGATGAAAAACCAGCTATTACATATTCTGCAGTTTACATTTCTCTCTCTTCTTCTCAAACCATACTTACACATTAGCTTAGTAACGAATAAAATGTCTACAAATCAATTATATACACTAATTAGGTTTTGAGCTTATCTTGAAAAAACACTTTATAATTCTTAATTATTAATTTAATTACCTACTCAAGTTATAAACAACTTATTACTAAGTAAGTGGAGTGGTTTAAAACATTCTAAAATACTTTTTTAAAATAATCGCTTAAACTTGTATACACAAACTTAAGCAACAGAAGTATCTGATAATACTATAGAAATGGAAAGTTTAGATGGTGCAAGAAAGGGTCCACCATTATCGACGTGACACAGTATCTGGTCCCCTGTTCTTAATTTAAGGCAAGCCTGAAACTGCCATCGTTTGTCTTCCTAACTCTTTGCATTAGATTAATGTTTCCCATTTCAGCATTTGGTGAATGACTCCTACTACCTTAAAAAGATTCACAGATTCACAGGTTTATTCTATGGTGAAGATGAGTTAAATCTTCTTTTTTAAAAATGTTTAGATAAGACATTAAATAACTAAACAAGTCATTGGGATTGCTTGGAAGGCTTTGGTTTTGGTTTTGGTTGACACAAAGCTCGCATGCGGAGTTTGGTGCAACGGCGGTGGTGGTCAACCTCAAAATACATATTAAGTTTTTTTTTTTTGAATAAAAAAAAAATACAGATTAAGTTGTGTTCCAGGAATCCAGTTAGTACTCTTAAGGTTGTCTGATAAGATATCTGCCAAACACTAGGCAACATTGGAATACCTGCAATAATTTAAAAAAATCAAATTAAGTAGATCAGTTCAACAGTAAAACATAAAAATAATCAATTTTTTAATTTAGTTTTTAACTTTTTAATTCAATTTATTTTAATAATTTTTATTGTTAAAAATTGATCAATTTATTAATTAATCATTCAGTTCATAATCTAATTATTTTTTATAAATTAAAATAAACTAGTTAGTTTTCATTTAATAATTTCCTTTTTCAGTTAAATTTTAAAATGTTTTATGGATAAAGATAATCTCCTTCAATCATATTTTAAATTCTTTAATTTTATTTAATTTGTAACTGATTTTATAATGTTTTAATATAAGTTTAACATGTTCAACTTTAATTCTTTTGTCTTACCAGTTTAACTTTATATACAATTTTTAAAACATTAATTTTAAGGTTGTCCTAATCAGGGGCTTAAATATAAGGTAAGTTAAAAAGCTTATGATGTTATATTAGCAATTTAATTTAACAAGCATTAACATTGATAAAGGGCCAATTAATTGGGTTCATCTTTTAGAATAATGAAGCTCCTCTTTTTAATGTATCTAACCTTTTTCATGTATTTGGTGCAAGTAAATTTGGACATATTCCTATTTTTTATTTTATTTAAAAATAGATTTAAGTAATAATGAAAGAAGGATCTTACTTTATATAAATTAATAACTTGGATTTGTAATAATGTACTAAAAAATAAGTTTCTTTAATTAAAAGAAACATATTTTTAATTAAATTTTTAATTAAAGGTGATATATACACACATAATTAAAAGTGATACACACATAATTAAAAGTGTTTTTTAATTAAATTTCTAAAAAAAGAAGATGTGGTAGAAAATATCTAAATTTTTAATTAAAAGTGATACACACATAATTGTTAGATAAAAATAAATAAATATAATTTTTAATGAGTATTAATTAGATAATTTTTTGATTCAATAGTTTTATGAATGATAATAAATTCGTACACACTAAAAAAAACCATTAATTTATTTTTTTGAAATATTATCCAAGTAAAATTTATTAGACCAAAAATCACTTTATTAAGTAGAATTGATCTAAACCAAGAATTATTTTTTATATATATTTAAGATATCAAAGAGATTATAATGGTGCTCCTTATAACCTACATATACAATTTATAAAACCTAATGCAGAAAAATTACTCAACTATTAAATAAAATAAGTTACTTCTTATATTGGTGCAACTCAAAATCTTTTATCATGCTGAATAAAATATTAATTTATAAATCATGTATTATAAATAAATAATTCGTAATTTAAATAGTCTCTCCACTAGTTAAAGATAAGGCTCTCAGACCGTGTTTATCGGAATTTTTCTAGGCTATTGTTGTTGTAATTTAGTAATATATTTTAAATAAAATTTGTAAATATTCAATTCATTTTTCCTTTATTTAATAGCGACCATACAATCAGCAAGAGCATCAAATCTGGAGTGCTTGATCCTAACCCTCCAATCCTCATCTTCATATACAGGTTGTAAAATGATTCTTGAAGACAAATGATAAGCTTCAAGAGAAAAAAACCCATGAAAATAGCTGAATGGCACATTCCTCTGGCAGGTGATGTGAGCCATGTGTGCATCTAAGACTTCAAAACACACAGTACTTATTATCTCTGGAAGCCATGAAAATGAAACTTGGCCGTGTTTGGTGCAAGAAAGATGGTTTTCTTAGTTGTAATTATTCTACAAGGCTGAGATGTTACTATTGGTTCATGTGCTTGTGTGTTGCATTGATTGTCCTCTTCTGTTCCAAAATAGTAAGTTAGCAGCCAACTTGCTCTTTTCCTATGACTAAATAAGAGGATTTGAATACAATAGTTACTCAATCAATTGGTCAATTTACTATATTTGGAAATTTTTTTAGTACCATCCACTGTTTTAGTGCTGAGTTGTTCGATCAGCCGAAAAGATTATAATAATTGAATCAATAATTAAGTTTAAAGATCAATCCGAAAAGACATAAAATTGGATGTATACTATTTCAGAAATTTTCTGGCAAACCAAACAAGATGATGAGTATCAATCTGAAAGAATATTTTTCTGGAGAGAAAACACAGAAACCAACATTCAGTGAATCAGATTCAACAGCTAAAAAGAAGAAGAGGGTCCTATTGCTCAAAACGAGCTTCATATGCTCGCACTAAGAGATGGGTGAAAGTCTACAAATTGTGGTTGCACATGGACTTGCTGAGGATTTTTCTCATCAGAGAGTACCAAAGGTACGAGTTGACTGAGACATTAAGAGAGAAAATAGGGGGTGCTTTAAAGGCAGCTTTAAAATAACATATTTTATATAAATTATTTAATAAATGAATGATTTATCAAATAAGTTATATGAAATATGTTATTTCTAAGTTATTATTAAAAAATAAACTATAAGAAAAACGCCGTTTAGCGACGGAAATTACTGACGGAAAACATTTAGACTCCGTCGATAATATAAATTAGCGACGAAATCAACCGACGGACAATAACATCGTTAAAACGGCCGTAGGTAAATTTATCGATAAATATATTATGAACCGTCGGTAAATATACCGACAGATGGTTGTGACCGTAGGTAAATTTATCGACAGATTTGCTATGAACCGTCGGTAAATTTACCTTCAGACCTATAAATATATAAAAAATGTAAAAATGTAAAAAAGATCTCTCTAGCCTTTTTTTTAATCTTGTATTTTTAATTATTCAATTAATTTATTGATTTGGACTCTTTAATACTTCTTTATTTATTTATTTCGCACCTTTTACTTTTCTCTTTATAATGGCAAATCATGAAAGAATCATAAAAAGCTCAACCTCCATTGTTTTGCGCCTAGCCTATCAAGCAAGCATTTCTCTTTAGCTCCACATCAATTCCTCCATGGACAAACAACATATCAACATAGAGATTGATGCTCCTCAACACCAACACAAGCTCCTTACCTCATCATCATCGTCATCTTCCACCACCACCTCCTCCTCCTACTCATGCACCGATCATGATCAGAACTCCAAAAATGAAGAAAATTACAGAACTCCAAGAGGGTCAATCAGGAAAGTTCAAAAACTGGAGAGTGTGAACACTGAGGCCGAGAAGAGGCAAAAGAGCAATGAAGAAAACAACAAACACCCGACATTTCGAGGGGTACGAATGAGGAGTTGGGGCAAATGGGTGTCTGAAATCCGAGAGCCTAGGAAGAAGTCAAGAATATGGCTTGGAACTTACCTTACACCTGAAATGGCGGCTCGAGCTCACGATGTAGCAGCTTTAGCCGTTAAAGGAGGCTCAGCTTACCTTAACTTCCCTGAATTGGCTCATCAACTTCCACGTCCCATCAGTAAGTCCCCCAAGGACATTCAAGCTGCAGCTGCTAAAGCTGCAGCTGAATTCGAGATCAGTAGAGTCGAACCGAGTTTTTCTCAGCTTGAATCAACAAGCTCTCCTTCCACTACTAATGATAATGATGACACATTGTTTGACCTGCCGGATCTCTTCATCAGCGGTGACGGGTCCTCCTATTATTCTCCTACTTGGCAGTTTTGTGCGGCAGATACTGGATTCAAACTAGATGAGCCATTCCAGTGGGAGCACTAGCTTTCAGAGATTAATCACATGATCAGTAACAAAACCAAATCCTGAAAAGTTCCATCGGAATCGCACTGGATTAGTTCTATGCCAACTGGGATTCACTTGGAATCGTCCATCTTGTTTGCGGGATCAGAACCTGAAAAATTACAGGTTACTTCTCCTCTTGCTAACTAATTCAGTCCACGACACTTTGGTTATGAGCAAGAGAATTCTGATCCATCAGCTTCCTGGAAGACGCATTTGGCGTTGTAAATTTGTTCTGTAAATTTTCTGTCGTCAGGATTTTAATTACTAGCGATGGTGTTGACAGGAAGTTACATGAGATTGGATTCCACTGCCATTGTATCCCATTAAGAATTTATAACTGATAGATTTCTTGTTTTAATTAAATCTTCATATGCTTGTATCTAAGCTTTTTCTCTTTTTTTTAAGAATATTAATAAAAATCAAGCTCGATAAGATGTCAATGGATGTACTTAAACGAGTGTCTTTTCCTTATTTCAGCTTTTGGGGAGTGGAGGTGACTATTGACCTGAATGAATGCATAAAATAAACATAAACATAAACATTGAATTTCATCGTATGAAAATGATTTATGTTTAAATTCTTTCCTTAATTATCTTTTACAATCAGAAACAGTCTCTCTATTAGTTAGGGGTCAGGTTGCGTACTATTAGACCTCTTTAAATTTCACATATTAATAAGATTTTAACTGAATTATTATCGTCGTTGTTATCTTTACAAAAAGAAAAAAGTTTACCAATTACACTTCTCGAATTTGAATCTAAATCAATTAAGTTAAATTCATTTAACTCGTTAAATGGTTCAACCGAATTGTATGATTAATAGATCATTTTGAGAATTTACTCGGATTAATAGATCATTTTGCCAACATCACTTTTATGAACCATGATTGAAGCAAAGAAAATAGCAAGGATTCACAAAGAAGGTGACAACACTATGTAACTAAAGTTGATATTTTATGTTGCAAAGTAGTAGCTATCCATAGTGAAAGTGAAGTCTATATATTTAGAAAAGCAAAAGATATGATCCACTATGTATATGTTGCATTAGTGACCATTGACACTAACATCAGTATATCTCTTCTTTATAGTTCTATCTCTCCATCATCAATTTTGGGTATGCTTCAAATTAACCTACCATTCTTGTTCCTTTCTCAAATCTTTAAGCATTTTATACATTTTCTTTTTAACTTATCTACATAGACATTAATAATTATTGTTTGCACTAAGTTTCATAACTTTTAAAGAATGTGACAAAAAAGGGACAATACGAGACAATCAAGAAATATATTGAATCAAGTTAATTCATCGTAATTAAATTTAGATTCATATTTAATAAAATTTTAATATTATTAATTATAAAAGTTAAATTAGTTTAATTTGAATTGTTTGATTGTTTTAAAAAACTAGATCAATTATAAAAATTAGATTAAATTTAATAATTATTATCTATGTAATTGGTCTGCTGAGGAAGGTGGAAGAATATGACTGGCCTTAATATATTCAATGATGTGCATTACTAGCTTAAAGTTCAACTTTGATAGAGACAATGTAATTAATATTAAATTAATTGCTAATCATGGGAAGGATAACTTTTCAATAATATCTTTTTTGGGATGATTTTGTCTCCAAGTCAGAGAATTGACTAAGGGATGATACAAACAAGTAAAAGTGTGATATATAAACAATAGAGATTTAATTTTTTACTCATATCCCAAAACAGAAAAAAAATCATATTTTTTAAATCAATTATTATGTTTATGGTTGCTTTACTTGTGAGGGAAAATAAATAATTAAAGTGATACCTGCTATAATTTGCTAGTATTTTTTTAATAATTAACTCGTCTAATTAAAGATGATTAATGTGATCAAGAATAATATATTCAAGATTTGGATAAGACCCGAACTATTTTATTAAATTTGAGATTTAAGATTAAGAAAAAAAGATTTTTCATTTTTATTTTTTATAGTCAATTAGAAAACATAAAAAGATCCAATCATGTCTAAGTTACAAACTCAATTTATTATTATTTTGATAAAATTATAATTATTATCTTCCAAGTACTACTAAACAAATTATTAAGTACATACAAATAAATTATTAAATAAATAAATAATTTAGACTCGAGTAACGACTTCAATTCAACTAAGAACTAATAATTAGGTCTAATTTCATTTTCATCTTTAACTTATTATTCTTGAATTGGTAAATACATCAAAATTAACTTTTATTGTGATCGGATACATATTATATAAAATGAATAATTCATCAAATACATGTAATAGTTCACAAGATAGTAAATTATATGATAAATCAACAATCTAAAGTCAAGCGACTAATTTAATCAACTCGCATTTACAGACCCGCATATCTCTGCTCTTAATCCATGGTCTTCTAAGAAGCAGCCTCCGAACTACAACTTCCAAGTGATGGTTAAGTACATAAAAAAGTCTCGTTGCACCACCCTTGAAAGTTGAGTTCTACAAGATGGTCTGAATTGGTCTGACTTGTAGCTTCCTTTCAGGAAACCAATATCCATCACCCTAAACATAGGCTTTTCCTTTGATTTGACACTTACCCTTTCTAAGCACATGCATTCAAGTAACATATTAAATAGATGAAAACTTCAGAGGAGCTCATTCATGGAAAAAGTGAAAGCAAGCAATGACCCACTTAAGACCAAAGTAAAACAACACCAATAATGGTTCTTTTAGTGATATCTTTTGTCGGTTTTTAAGAGGTTGGACCCTTAGACGGTGGAAAGGTATGAAGAACAGGTATGTATCAAGAGACAAGCCCGAGGAATTATGTGTACACAATGTCTTTTACTTCGGCTTCTTACGCAGATTGAGACCAAAGAGGACACCTACCACGAGATCATTAAATTACATTATTTTGAAAAGCGAATATTCTTTCAGTGGACATCATAGCAATGTTCCTGTTTCGTGCGAATCAAAGGCTTAATGCATTGTGACCCCTATTTACTCAAACAAGCAATCATCAATATGATGACCTGACAGTGTTTGTCTTTCACTACGAGTCATAATCTTCCAATAACTGCACAATACAGTAACACATCATTCACGACTGATTTCCATCACCTTCAATGATATGATTCTTGAACAGCCTGAACTGAAAATAGCTTTAAGACGTGGATAACTAATTGGAAGAGTTACAGAACATGAACATCGTTATCGTACACTAGCCCATACCTTAACCATGCTTGGGCCAGAACTTGCAGTCCAGTGTAGCAATAACAGCCGATCTTCACCTCCTTAAAGAACATCATCACAAGATTAGAAACTAGGAAGAGCAAGTTCAAAAGGGTTTTAGACTATTCCCAAAATTATCAAAGTTAAATTAAACATAAAGAAGGAATCAAACACTATTACATTGGTTTTCAACATCTTTGTAGACATCTAACTAAGATTAGATACAGCTAACACAATCTATTATTACCAATAACAATCGTTTATACAAAACAAAAATTGAAAATATTTCTAAATGCGTCCATATGTACCAAATATTGCAATGTAGAAGATAGCCCCTACAGGTTTAATAAATGGAGAAATAACCCAAGCCAACTTCAGATGCAATGTCCTGAAACGTGTACTGTAGAGGGCCTGTTCAGAAATCTAAGGCCTTTAAGGAATTTCACCAGTTCAATGGGCTATGGCCTACCGGTTCTAATCTTTAAAAAACTCCAGTGCTTCCAATCAACAAGTTAAAAAGATTTACTTAAAGCCTAAGGACTAACAGCAATCTACGTGATTTCCACAAGTGGGTAGAAAGGAGATGCAGTGACTTCCACCAATTTTCTTCTTCCATGGAGGGAGCTTAAATGTACAGTACAACGAGCCTGGTCCCATCTATATAGTTCAAGCCTCTTATAGAGGCTCAAGCAGGTTGAAATGGGCCTGATCTGGTAAACAGGAGGACTAATCCTTCTGTCCATCAGATATAAACAGGTTTGACATCATTAGGTCCAAAACTGGTGGCACATGATGGACATTTGCGATGACGGCTTTCAAAAAGTTTCTGTACACAGTGATTGCAGAACAGGTGATAGCATTTTGTAATGACAACCTGTTCAGAAACATCAAGTTTTTAGAGCCTTTACTAAGTATAAAAACACCAATCAAAGAAATTTTTTTCCCTGCTTTGATGCTTCATCAGTTAAACTATAAGAATGAAGCAGATTCCTAAGTGCACCAATTGACTAGGGTTTATGATTTGATTCCTAAGTGCACCAATTGACTAGGGTTTATGATTTGATTCCTTATTTACTTTGCTCCGAATTTCCACTATCTATACAAGTAACATGAGTACTTTAGTCACCACTTACAAAGTAGAATGTAGCACAACCAAAAGCCACAAATAAAAGAAGAGGGATGGAGACTTGCCTCTTTGGGTCTGTCAATGCAGATACTGCACTTAACGATCTCCCTGTACTCTTTAAGTTCTTGATGGAGTTTCTCCACAACTGATAACCCCTCTGTCCGTGCTTGTAGACATGAAATCTTTCTCCTCACAACCTCTGCTTCTTCCTCTTTTCTTCTTCTCTCATACCTGGTAAAGAAACATGGTAATTACATGCCTTCTCAAGGAAGAACATAGAAGGGATAGGATTAAATTTCAGTACCTCTCTCTTTCTGTTTCTATCTGTAGGTCTAGAAGAGCTGCTCGACTTTCTACAACCCTAGATTGTGAATCATCCAATAACTCCCTTGCTTGGTTAGATGTTCTTCTCACATCTAGCAATCTATTCTGTGTATTCTCCAATGTCAATGAGTTCTGAAACTTATCTGCAGCAAGTTTTTGAACCTGGTCTGCACAAGTTTTTAACTGCAGCAGCGGGGAAGTTCATATTTAACATCTCCAATTTGATTTGATAGTATTTGTACCACAATAAGTTCAAAAGTACCTGATCTTCAATTCTTGATGTTTTTACATCATAGAAATCAAGAGAAATATTGGATTGCTGAATTTCCCTTTCAATTCCTTTTTTCTCAAATAGAATAGAATCCTGCAACTGTCTTGCCATCACGCCTTCTAGAACAAGCTAAATTAGGCACATAAAGAGAAACAATCAAAATCTAAGCATGCAAGTGAAGTCAGATTACGAACAATTCATGTTGGAGGCCAGTGGACTTCAAGCATTATAATCCAACCACATGCGAAAGAGAATCTTCACATTTAGATATCTATGTTCTCAACCTATTCAAGTTACAAATTATCCATGCTGGTAGATATCAGACCTAGCCACCAAGATAGTTAAAACCGACTGAAACATATGCCAGCATCTTTTATATACCAAGAGCTGAAGTCCACACAAGGTAAGTGTCAAAACCAACCAAGCCCATAATAAAAACAAGATAAAATGTAAAACTTCCATAACATCCACAAATATAACAGATCATCCATTCGTACAAAAAGATTAATAGTATATGTGGATGGGAGTAACTGAAAAATAATTTAAAAGAATATGTTAATCACCTTAATGTTGTAATCATCTCTCTCAGTGATCTGCTGCAACAATTGTTGGTTTTGAGTTTGCATATCATCATATGCTTGTCCTATTGTCTGAAAATAACCAAAGGAACAATACCAAGATGAAGCCTAATAGAACAAAAGAGAATGCCGATAATAGTAGCAACAAACTAACCTCTATTTCAAATATGTAGGCTTCATTTCCTTCATTTTTTGATTTCAGAACATCATTAAGCTTACATATACCCCTGAAATCCAATAGATCAACATTTTTAGACTTGTTGGACACAATTATTGGACAAGAGGATAGCGGATCTTCCAGTTAGGCCCACAGTTCACACAGCAATAAAATGATACTTAAGGTGCTCATAACAGTACCAAAGTCCAGAAAGACACTAAATGAAAGGCATGTTTTGAGAACATCGATACAAAAGGCTTTTCTGACCAAAGGTATTAAGAGGTTCCGTTTCTGTCTAGGGTAAAAAGATATAATTTATGGTGATCCAAACTGGTCAAATGGTTGATCGACATCTGAAAGGCTTTACAGCATGATTAAAATACAAGTCGTTTTACAATAGAACAAATTCAACCTCTTAGAAGCTTCCAATTGCTGTCTCAGGTCAACAATCTCAGCTTCTGCAGCTGCTAGCCTTTGCTGGGATATGGCCTCAGCTTCATTTGCTGTCTTAACTCGTAACTCTAACCTTTGCTCATCAAGGGAGGCTTTCAAACTTTGAACTTGAGCCCATGCCTTGTATTCCAGATCCCTAGCATCCAGGATATCCCTGCACTTGTGAAATGTTTCTGAATCATAATAAGCTCATATCATGTAGCTTCCACTCAATATATGAAGGATCCACAGCTAAAATTGCCAAGCCAGCAATGCGTAAAAATATCATAGACTATAGTGCAGGGGTGAAAACCTACTTACTTGGAGCACTATCAATGATATTTCAATTTAATCTCAAGTGATCAACATCTTAAATTAAAGATAATTTGGTCCCTCACAAGGACGACAGAAAATAGAAGGATCTAAATAACAATGATAAGAGTACAAAGAGCCTACCCATGTATCCACCAAACTTGTTTAAGATTATGATTCTTTAAGTTGAATTTCATAACAAAACTAACATATTATGTTATGAGAACATGGGATGAATTCCAAGCCATCTGCACATTATCTGGCAAGGATTTTATCAGACAAATGTGTATAAGCTAACCTTGAATCAATGGATTCATGTCTATACATTTCCAGCATTAACTTCAACTCCAGAAGGCTTTCTTTCAGATCTTGAACCTGAAATATTTAATCATATATTATATACAAGAGGCAAACACATTATTTTTATCTATCAAAAGTTCCAAGTAGAGGTTGTGGCAAAGGTCTTTTGTTTAAGCCTCTCCTTTGTGATTGTATCTGGTTTCCCGTCCGGTTTAGGCTTGTACATTGTAGTTGTTTTAATTTTTTGGTAATATAATTTCTTTAAATTTTCAAACAAAAAAAAAGTTCCAAGTAGACTTCAAAGACCAAAAGCCCTTGTGGAATCTGCACATAAAGAAAATACTTCTGACATATCCCCAACTCTCTCTCTCTCTCTCTCTCTCTCTCTCTCTCTCACACACACACACACACAGCCATATAAAATTTGGATGGTCATTCACCACGAAAAGAATAAATATAACATCCATAATTCCTTACTGACACCCTACAGAACTTAAACCCCAAAATTTGAAAGATAAATCAAGAAAGAGTGATATACCACAGATTGCAGTTTTTGTATCTCGGCAACTTGGTTTGCAGATCTATCATATAAACTTTCATACTCCTTAGCCTGCTTGAAAAAAGTACTTCTTTGAGTATGTGGATTTAATTGAAAGAGATGAAGGAATATACCAAATAGAACCTACCTTCCCATCCAAAACTTTGGAAAGAGACTGCACATCAGCCCGTAAAGAATGAATGTTAGAAGCAGTCTCCTTGAATTTACTTAGTTGGCATTGCATTGTGCTCATATCCTCAGGAAATGAAGAAACCAGGCCTTTGAACTGGGCAATTATTTCTTTTCTTCCTAAGAAAGAAAGCAAGACAATCAAGTATTAATCACACACCTGCAGGGACAAAAGGTGCAATAATTACAAGATCTGGGAAACATCTTCTATTAATTACCAGGCTCTCTTGATGCCTCTTCAAGCTTAACCTCGATCAGCCTTTTATCCTCAATCTGTTTCTCTAACTGCATTCCCAAGTCAGTAATTCTAGAACCTGAAACTGAAGAAGACCTTCGAACAACATCAAATAAGTCACTTTTCATACTCAATTCCCTTTCCCCCCAAACAAGGTTGTCCTTTTCAACCTACAAAATTAAAATTTATGGTTAGCAACTGAATCAAATTGTCACAAGAAAAATGAGAGACTAAAGGCAAAAACAAAACTACCGACCAGTTACAACCTGTAGTTTCTCATAGAAGGCCTGATACTGGAGCACATCTGATTTTGACTTCTCAACTTGATCTCTAACTAAAAGGAATTCTTGAGAGGAAGATATAGACTTCAGGTTCTTCAATGAGTTCTGCAAACAAAAATCCCTATCTAGTCACATTACCAACCAACTAATGCTACAGTTGAGGCTTTTAGAAGCACAAAGCTAAGCAAAAACACTAAGAGCTCTGAAAAGCCAACCTGCAAATCCGACAACTGCTGCAATATTTTTACCCTCTCATCATAAAGACTTTTTATTTCCAATAGTCTAGAAGAAGCTTGATCCTGGAAATTTAAATCGATTAGTATGACCGATATCTCCCAGATAAAGAAATTCTCAAGCATGAAACCAAAACAAACAATAGCTGACAACTTACTAGAATTTTTTTAAGAGAATACTCCATCTCTTCCAGATCTTTTTGTTTATGTCTGACCTTATCAGTAGCAGCATGCGTACTTCCCAAGTTTAGGGCAGGGAAAAATGCCCCATTTGTAGCATCCCTCTCAGCTTTAAGACTGGCCAGCTCACTTTTACCTTTTTCCAGTTCAAAAGTTGCACTCTCCAATTCCACTTTGATAAGCCACAAAATCAATCAAACTGATGACTCTTTTTACAGTAGAAGTCAATAATATATAAATAACTATTTCTAGCAACAATAATTACACTTTCATAAATTCTCAAGCACCTGAGGGATTAATAAGAAATGTATTGTATGCTTATCTAGCAAAACTTCAATATAAAAGAACACAGAAAACCCCAGTAATCATATGAAAAGCAGGTAATTCATACCACCCACCAAATCAAATGCATTATCATTAATACTGTCAATGGAAGGTAATAGTGTAAGAGAATATTCAGACATACACAGACAGATAGTAAAATGCCATAATCAAAGGAAGCACATAAACACACAGATACATAATGAAAGTGTGTTGTATGCATATAGATAAAGTACAGATAGGAGTATCAGCATCAGAAATTAATCTTTTTTAAAACTCAACAGAAATTTTACCTTTTACATTTCTAAGCTCAGCTTTACTTTTCGCAACACTGTCTTGACACTTCAGGAGTTCAATCGCCAGTGATTTTATCTTCAAATGAAGATCACTCATAGACAATCTCAAGTTCTTCACTTCTGTCTCCAATTCACTAGATGCTTTCAGCTTGCATTCACCTAGTGACCACAACAGTAAAAAGGGAAAACTTGGAGTGAATTCTAAAGGAAAAACAGAAGAGCAGAAATATTACAAGTGACCATGTCACAGTAAGCTCTTACGATCTCCTGGAAGCTGTTTTAAAACTGCTGCATGTAACCCATTCTTTAGAAGCCAAAGACCATTGACAGCAGCTATAACATTACTTAGAATGTTCTTAACCTCCACACAGGTTGTTTCTCCATCTTCTTCCATCTCATCAACGAAATCAGTAGAAGATGAACAATCAGTTGCACCTGTTTCCATGAGTCGACTAAGAAAATCATCCTCTACAGAAGATGGCCCCCCATCTGACAAGCAATTTGAAACAACCCTATCAGGAAACACATTACTTTAATAATATGGAGCCAAAAGTTCACAATCAGTATTAAAGAACCAGTAATTCTCTACAAGCCATTCAAGGATAGATCACCAAATGCTTAGTTTTAAAAAATTCTATGCCACAATTAATCACAGAAAGTGCCAGAAACAAATTCATCTAAGTCTAGCAGGAGAAGGAAATATTTTTCTTACCGATCCAAAAATGATTAGCAGTCAATGCAAGTTGACAAATGCATGCAGCAACACATCCAAAGTATTGGCAAGAGACTGAAATTTAAACCGACTAGCGAGGTATGTCTATTATTTTGGATATGTAAACGAGGATCAAATGATTGCAGATAAGATTCACCATTTGGATACGTGGTTGAGGATCAAATGATTACACGTCTAGAGAGATATGTGATAGCTTAGAAATTTATAGGAAGTAACAGAACTAATAAAGAAAGAAAGAAAAGAATAAAATCAGCAACATGCAATAACAAGGCGAATTCTCACCCGTTATAGTTGGAACAAACTTGACAAATTCATTTGATTCTCTTGTCTGACTCGCTCGTGATTCCAAGCTAGTAACCAACTACCACATCAACAATAAGCCAAATCTCAACAGGTGATTACATTACAGAATTCTATAACGTAAAGAAATAAAAGCCTCCATCACACCAACAATTTACTTGAATTTCCAAAAAGCATATAAGAATGCGACACGAGGCAAACAAATAGGGCATTACCCCTTCCCAAGACTTATTAACAACTTTTATTTTGGAATCAAACGGCTGCTGTTTCTTTTTCAGTTGATGGAACTTTTTCTCTAATGCCCAATACTCGATCTTCTGGGCTTCTAACTTCTGTGCAATCTTTTGATTTTGGTATCGAAGGACAGTGGCACCGAGCTAAGCAATAGGAAAAATAAAACAGGAGTTAAAACAAGCCATTGTATATTTGACCAAACATTTTAGCAACCTACAAACTGAACCAACTCCACCAAAAAGAAAAAAGAAAAGAAAAGCCAATTCTAGACTTTCTCAAAAATAACTGACGTAACCAAATAAACCAAAGAGCATATCGATTCTACAACTACAATAAGCTGTCAGAATCAACGACATGAATCTCCAAGCACATTAATTGTTGAGATGAAACAGAGATTACAAACTAAACACAGTTAATTATCAAACAAAGTATTAAAAGTGAAAATAGTGCAAACCTTTTTGTCCTCAGAAGGTTGAGAGAAAGGGTTCTTCTTAGCCATAGGAGGAGTGGCCGAAATGGAAGTGAATTGCCTGCGTTTACGCTCCGCTTCACTCCCCATTAAAACCCTGACTGACACCCAACTCTTCTCTGATCTCAGATTTTCCCAAAAACCAAACGAATTACTACTACGTCAAATAAGATAGACCTCTAATTAACCCTAACCTAATTCGCAAACATCGACGCCTACCCAAAACAATACACAAGTTCTTATACAGAACAGTAAGTGCCCAGAAATTGTAGTTGATGATCTCTCCTTCGGTGTATCACCGAGAAGGTAACACAGAGAGAGAATCTGCAACTTCTCTTCTCTTTCATTTTTTCATTTTTACTGGAATAATAATGGGATCTTTTTTTTAATTGATATAGGTAGGAGGGCAATTCCGGTATTGGAGAAGACCGAGTTCGTTATGTGGTCACTCGTTCTAGCGAGTTGACGCGGTAATGATAGAGTGACGGCTTAAGGGGATGTAAAAGTCACAGTAGGTGAATGGTGAAATCTGATTGGAGCAAAGTGAGGGCAAAAGCTGATTTAATCTAGTGACTTAATTTAATTTATTATAATTAATTCAACTCGGACTATCATTACTTTGCATATGCATGTGAGTCTACCGGAAATAGCTTCTCTACCATATAAGAATAAAGATGCGTACTATCAAACCTCCCAGATCCCACTTCACTGCGAAATTTCAGATTGGGTGCAACGATGATGATGAAGTAGGAGAAGAATTAATTCAACTCGGACAAAATTATCAAACTCAAATCTAAATCCAATCAAAAATTAATACCCAAATTCAAGTTAAGAGGATAACTATAAATATTAAACATTGCTTAACTATATGAACATTAAGGATGACAAAATCAGTCCAGTCCAAATGTGCAAAACAAAATAGCTCGACCAAACCGGTCATTTTGACTCTAATTTGACAGATTGTATCACTTGAACTTGACTGAACTTCGAATCAGACCTATATCGGACCTGTTATCATCTTTGCTGAATAAGCATAGTTAAATTATTGCACAAACAACATCTAATTAGATCAAACAAGGGTATACAAGTTATGTCCCAGTTTGACTATGGATATCAATGTATCTGACACAGAGGAGATGGAGGAATTAAAACCAAAACCGTATAAAATATACAGTTTACTAGAGTCTATACATCTTCGACATCTACGTTTATAAGTACAGCCCTGCAAGCATCAGGTAGCCAAATTGTTCAGTACAGAATCCAAAAAAAATGGTATATAAGGGCAAAAAAAAAAAAAATCTTAATCAGACTCACTCATCTTTCAATGCAAGTTCATGTCTTTTTTTCTGACCAACTTCAAAAAGTAATGTCAACAAAGCTTCGCATACTTGAGAAGCGTCTGCCTCAGAAGGGTCATCACTCAGTGATGAGTAAACCATCCAAGCATGGTCTAATTTGCGCTTTGGTCGTACCACAACAGAACCGGGGACTTCTGCATCACGACATGTTACGAGTCCATCACTTTTCTCACCATACCTGACTTGCAGTAGCTGGGCACATGCAGCCATTGCAGCTCCAAGGGGCATTACCACGGGCACTCGCGTCGGTTGACCTGCTGAGAGAGGTGCTACTAACGGTAACTCTGCATGAGCAACACGGGACAATGTGGCTAGTACGGTGGGAGTGATTCCAGCTTCTGTGTGGAATGATACAACCGGAAGTTCTTTTGGCAAGCAATGCTTCTTCAAGAATTCCTTTCTTCTCTCGTAAGTTAAGTCTTCTAAAGCTTGAATATCACCCTTCATCAGAAAATTCGCACATTACTCCTACTGAACTTCAAACTGAAGTAGGACAATGAAATGACTACAAGGGCAAACATCCAAGTCCTACCTTAATGACTTTGGAGATTATAATTTCCATAAGTTTCCGTACATTCACATAATCACCAAGTTGGCCTTCACGTAAGATATCAGAAGCTATAGGGCTACCACCATATGGACTTTGTGCTAGTACAAGTCCAGCAACTTTATCTTTCAAATCAGACCAATACAAAGATAAAGCAGCTGCAGCATCTATTCCCCCTTTGCTATGTCCAAGAAGCATAACTTGTTTCTTTGAACCCCAATAAATTTCCTCTATGTACTCTTTTAGCTCTCTGGCATTTTTCTCAACTGAAGCCTGATTAGTAACCACAAGATTTTAGCATATAACATGCGACACATGGTTGAATGGCTAGAACATCAAATAAAGTTACCTCGCTGTGAATCTTGGCAATGTGGCATGTCAGGCCCATCTTAGAGAAACTCGTTTTTGTATCAACAAAATAGAGAGGTCCATGATTACTGAAAAGACCTGCCAAATAGAGAAATCAGAGCCACATTTATTGATAAAAAAGATAATATGTGTCACTTCCATGTTCCAACAAAGCAATAAAATTTCAGAAAATGAATGCAGCCGAAGAACCCTGCCCTCAAGAGTAAGTCAAGAGCAACACATAAGCAGGAATGCATACAAAACTGTCTCCAGCATAGTCACTGAAAAGAAGACACAGTTCTTGAGATGTAAGATGCTACACATCACTACCACAACCCTTACCTGGAACCAACAGATAAACCATTGAATTTGGCAAATTGTGTAGACCATGCCTGATGAAAGGAGAGATAGCTGAATCAATCAGTGGATAATGATAGCACAAGATCAGCAAAGAAGCTCAATGTACCTAATGTTATCAATAATTTCCGTAAATTTTTCCGTTCCATCTTCAACTGGAGGCATCTCAGGATCACGTTGAAGCCAACCTATGTCATCAACAGATCCACGAACAGTCTTCCTTGCTCGCTCAATAAGCCTGAAACAATCAATATCATCATGATGACTGATATGGAAGATAACAATCTAGTACATGAACAATCAAAAGGAAATAAAAATTAGAGGCATCCCAAAACATAATCTACATTAAATACCAACAAGCCACTCTCAGTACATAAATCTTTTCTTCCATTAGCTAGACATTAATAGCAATTAGCTGAATGCATGATTGGAATCCAACACTTCATATTTGTACATTTGGAAGATTCACACTATTCATCTGCAAAACATCCTTTATTAAGCATGGAAGAGGATTAATACCCTTGAAAAAGAGAAATGCCACTTTGACCACTATAGTCTGACCGTACCAGTGCCCCACTACTTTGAGATGGGCCTTCTGAAGGGGCTCTAGTTGGTCTATCAGATATAAAAGGCTCAGAAGTAGAAGGTTCAGAAATAACTGAATGGCTTCGATTTGAACCTGGATGATCATCATCCAAACATTCTGCAAGCCCTCTTGAAGGAAATGTCATCATCTCCTGTGCATGCCTCAGAGGATACCCAGAATCTCTAGAAGGATAATCTACTG
>JANIPN010000004.1:1889021-1926735 GCA_027478595.1 Erythroxylum anguifugum
CTTCATCCGGTCACACTCTTCTCCATCTTTGTCACTCTGTTGTATAGAAATATATTACTAGTAATATTTATTATAAAATTTGAAATGTCAATCAAAGTAAAATATAATTAAAAGGATAATAACTCAAAATCTCATGCTTTATCGCTACAAAGGCCTTGGAGCTGGAGTTTGGTCGACATTTGAGCTACTCCTAGCCAATTTGGCTTTTTGACTTTTTTCTTAATCGTAATCATAACAAAATCTATTATAACATCTATAAATCACAATTCATATATACTAAAATATAATTAGTTGTCAATAAAGTTGTGAAATTAAGTTTTGTCATCAAATTAAGTAACTTTGGTAGCTGATTGCTCCCAATATTCGCATAAATCCATCAACTCCGCCATTGTCACGTTATCTGGCTTAACATCCTTTCCGTGCTTGGTATAATGCTTTTTAAAATGAAATCTTTGATCTTTAGACCTTAAAGAAAGAAACTTCTTGGCAGCAGCACGTACTTCGTTGTCTGTCCTCATTCCCTTGACTTCTAACTTTTGTGCAAAAAAT
Organism: Erythroxylum anguifugum; assembly: GCA_027478595.1. NCBI lineage: Eukaryota > Viridiplantae > Streptophyta > Magnoliopsida > Malpighiales > Erythroxylaceae > Erythroxylum > Erythroxylum anguifugum. Next base: position 1,889,571 of record JANIPN010000004.1, read on the forward strand.
TATAAATTATTGGTCAAAGCTTTAGGTATATGGAAAACACGTACAAATTAGATACTTTAATAATACTTACGTCTAACTTATCAAATGCAATGTCCAACTCCTCATTAGTTATTTTTTTCCATTTTGTTCTTATAGGTCCAATCACACTTGATATTTTTGCAGACTGTATGGAGTTGGTTGGTCGTGCTTTAGCGGGGGAGATCCCTATCTCCAATCTCTTACCTATCGCCTTATTAATCTTTGTCAATCCGTGTCCTTTTGTGACACCCCTTGTCTTTTTCAGATCAGTCGTAGATCCTAAAATATAGCAATGGAATATTTTACAATAGGCATATAACATACTTTTAATTGGTTAGATAAACAAAATTATTAAACTTATATGTTTCACCAATGTGATGTGAAAGATGATACCTGCAGTGCTTATGGAGGTAGCACTAATACTGGGAAGAATAGTGTCATTTACTAGTGACTAATTATAAGAAGCTGGAGGCATCTCTCAAGAAGATGATGGAGAACTAATATTGCGTCGCATATTCAAAAGTTGTAGATACTTATCTCTAGGATGAGTAATAGGTGCAGACGTGACATCTCTTGGTGTTGGAGTAGGCTCATAAGGTGCAGGTGTGTGATCTTCTGGCTGTGTAGGAGCAGATGACTCATTAGCTACACTTCCAAGAAGCTGACAGTACCGTGACTGTAGTTGTGTCATTACTAAGCTGCTTGGTGCAGCTTTATTCTTCTTTTTGGGTATAATAGGTCCCATGTGAATCACCTGCATTCAATTCGACATTAGATTTCAATAATACTATTAATTAACCACCAGAAAGCACAAACTGAAAGTATACATCCATGCCATTGAATTTTGACTGTGGATGAAAATGAAAAATCAAATATGCTTGGAAAAGCAATGTACAATATGTAAGTTCAAATACTTTGTCCTATTCCAATCTCAACTCACACACAATAACGAAATATCTCATGTTTACATGAATTTTACTATAATTTATAATATTGTAGCATAGTAACCAAGAAACACAGAAAGAAAGGCAACAGAAGTAGAATAGTGAGAGCTAAAGCAAAGAATGACGAAGCAAAGGAAAAAAAATTAGTTGAATACTTCATCTCCTCTGTCGATGGTAACATTTTCCCTGTTGATTTGTGTTGTCCCGGTTTCCTTGGCTATAAATGTCTTTGGAACTTCTAGAAAGGACTTGATCAATGCTTGACAATTAACTACAAGCAGCTCTTCAAGAGAAAAGCTCTTGAAGATGCTACCTCTGCACATTATGGTTCTCTTAATGCACATACTAGTGTTAATAAAGCTCCAAATTTTGTAATTGAGTTTCAGGTTTAAAGTTCATTCTTTGTTCACGATGCTCCTATAGCTAGTTGTCCAGTAAGTAATTGTTCTTTGCCTATAATGGGTGGTGAATGGAGCATTTTGATTCTATTCAGCAATTTTTGTTGTAAAGGAAGTATATATCGTCCACTGCAGTGCCTGCCTTAATTGTAAAGTATCGTTGTATTCATATGTTATGCTGGTTTTGTATTTATACCCCAATCCCAGCCCCATCTAACATAGAATTACTGTTTCTCAAATTGCTGCTATTCTACATATATATCTATAGTAAATAATAAAACATAAGCTGCATGAACTGCACATGTTGAACACTGATTTTGGTCTTACACGGTTATTTTAAACAAGTAAAAAAAATGAAATTTATTTTACTTCTCTCAAATTAAAAAAGACAAACGGGTTTGTGAATTGCCTCTGTGGCCGGTGTTTGAGTAAAAAGTAAACTAAAACCTAATGATTCTTCTGTTTCATCAAAAATTAGAAGTCAATCTCTCCTTGCCATTTTTGCCCCTCTTTCTTGTTAGTTGTAACCGCTCAAGTTGAAGACGCAGCGATAATGATGGAAACAATAATGTGCATTAATGCCAAAATAATGCCAAAGAAAAAATATCTAACTCACGCAACTAAATGGGTCCTACAAAGGAAATATAACCATCAAACTCACGCAACTAAAACCACAAGTAACTTTACTTCAGGCCATCAAATAATTCAACCATTGACTCTGTAATTTCTGAGAGTTTTTAGTGTCAATCAGTTTGCCCACCCTCAATTTTTTTAAAAAGAAGATATATATGCATATAGAGGTTGCCCACCCTAAAAGAATGTCGTTGCCCATGGTGGATTGGATTAAAAAAAACTATATATATATACATTGCCCCCCCCTGAAACAAATTCCTGGCTTCGCCACTGGTGTCAATAGAAAACATGAATGAGCTTATAATAGTTTCAAATCACTTGCAGTTGTGACATATGTATTTGACAGTTAACACAAAAATTCATCTTCAGTAGAAGAAAATAAATTTCCAAAAGAAGAAACAAAATTAGACAACAATAACAATGATGAATAAATTCAATTGCATAATAAGAATTTATTCATCATTGTCGTCGGTGGACTCTTCCAAAATAATATGACATTCATTCTCACTACTTCTTCTCTCTAAGTCCTCCAAATCGTCATTCAAACGTTGCTCGGAATTCAATAAAACATTACTTATTACATCAAATGCAATATCATTTTGATCTAAAAACTCTAAGGAACATTCTTCGACTTCCACTGGAACTTCATCAGACTCCTCAACGTCATTTGAACCTTCTTCATTACCATGCAAAGGGATATCATATGCACGTCTAACTTCACATTCTTGCACAATCCGACAATTTGGACCAAATGACAAATCTTCCACATAAAAGACTTGCTTCGCTTGGTTTGCCAAAATAAATGGGTCATGCTTGAACCAGAACTTAGTTAAGTTGATGCTTTTTACAATGCCATTGACCTTTATATTCGAATTTCCAAGATTGTACCATTTGCACTTGAAAAGCACAACATTTTTAACCATAACATATTCAAACCTGATAATATCTGTCAGCAGCCCATAAAATGTAATATTATCTTCCCCATAATTTTCTAACACTATAACACCACTATTTTGTGTAATCCTACACAGATCACTGGCTTTAGTGCGAAATCGCATGCCATTTGTATTGCATACAGTATACTTCTACACCAAACTATGAGGTTCACATGCTAATGCATACAAAGACTCAAAGATACTTCCTTCACGGGAGTTAGTTAATGTCGTCATCTATAGCAAAAAATGAAAATTAGTTAATAATATATAATTATTAGTGTACACCATATACGAACCTTCTTCTCACCCGATGCTTTAACCATGAAGAAAATTGTTCTTTATGTCTCTTGTCAACATATAATGGACTTGTTGCCTCAACTCATCCATGTGCTCACTATGAATGAAAAAAAAATCAATTAAGATTATATGAAATATCTCTACTTATTACATATCTTAATATCACAATAGGTTAGAAAAACTTACTCAATAAAGGGCCTAATCTCATGACAATCCATAAGCTCATACCAATGTGCAATCTCTAGTTGATCTATTGGAAAAGCAATTGTTTTGCCAGCACCAATCGTCTTACATCATTGGAAGAACACTGATATGTCACTACCATAGACCATATCATTGATTCGCTCTGGCATGTTGAAGTTGGTTTCAATTCCTTTTAAATACATTGAACAGAATGTCTTGCACTCTTTAACAACATACGTTTCAGCAATTGACCCTTCTAGACGTGCTTTATTTCTAGCAAATTTCTTTAGTGTACCTAGGAATCTTAACAAATGATTGACCATAATTAGATAAAACACTATTTAGTTAACTTTTAAGAGTGATAGGATAAATTTAAATAATACCTCTCAATCGAATACATCCATCTATACGCAACTAGTCCACCAAGTAAGGCTTCATTTGGCAAATGAATAGCCAAATGTACGATGACATCAAAGAATGTCGGTGGGTATATCATTTCAAGTTTGCATAAGATTAAATTTATCGCATCACACATATTCTGTACGTCATCCTTATTCAAACCTCGTCTACAAATTTGACGAAAGAAGTCACCCAACTCAATTAAAACACCTATCACATCTTCATTCAAGATGGCACATGTGCCTAATGGAAGAATGCTTTGTAACAGTATATGACAATCATAAGACTTAAGTTCAGTAATCTTCTTTTCATCAACATTAACACATCTAGATATATTAGATGCATAACCATCTGGAAACTTCACCTGCTTTACAAACTCGCAAAACTTCTTCTCATCGAAAGGCATTGTATAGCATGCTGAAGGTTTTGCCACAATAGTTCCATCAGCTGCTCTTTTCAAGTGTAATTCCTTTCGAATGTTCATATCTTCCAAATCAAGCCGAGCCTTGATTGTATCTTTGGTTTTACCTTCAACATTCATCAAAGTACCAAGGATATTGTCACAAATATTCTTTTCTATATGCGTGACATCAAGGTTATGCCTCAATCTTAACTTATGCCAATATGGTAGATAAAAAAGAATGATTTTTTTATTCCAATTAAACTCTCCTTCCAATCTCGTTCTCCTCTTATTACTGGGGTACTTTCCATAACATATATTATGCATATGATATAATTGTTCCACCATATCATCTCCATCTAGTAAGTTAGGTATAGGATGATGATCACTCTTGCCATCAAACTTCTTACTTTTTCTCCATGGATGATCGTAAGGAAGAAAATGCTGATGACTTAAGTAACCAATCTTACTTCTTAATTTACAACAAGGAGTGTGCTTGTTACAAACAGGGCATGCCTTATAGCCTTTAGTGCTCCACCACTACTTTCGGACCATAGCCTTTACTTCTTAACCATAGGCTAGAAAGTTGTTGATAATCTATATTAAAGCTGCATGCATTCGAAAATTTTCTCCTTTTGAAGCATCAAAAACATCAAAACCATCTTCCCATAACTCATTTAACTCATCTTCTAGTGGTATCATATAAACATCAATGTCTCTACCCACTGCTTTCGGACCTAGAATAACTAGCGATAACATAAAAAATGGCTCATCTATACACATCCAAGGGGGTAAATTGTATGCCAAGAGAACAACAGGTCACATGTTATATGAAAGTGACAAATTGCCATGTGGATTGAATCTATCTGTTGCTAAGCCTAGTCTAGCATTATGTGGTTCTCTGGCAAACTCAGGATATAGCTCATCAGAGCTCTTCCAAGCTTCTCCATCAGAAGGATGAACTATGGTATTACTGTCACTTTTAGGCCTCTCATTATGCCATGTCATTTGTTTAATGGTCTTACTTGACATGAATAACTGTTGTAATCTGGACATTAATGGAAAGTACTGCAATACTTTGTGAGGTATCTTCTTACCCTTGCCATCATTAATTCTCCATCTAGATGTTCCACACTAGGGAAATCTTTCCAAGTCCCCATACTCTTTCTAAAATAGGGAACAATTGTACTTACATGCATGTATCGACACATAACCCAAACCTAGGCTCCGTAGAAATTGATTTGCTTTATAATAAGAATTCGACAAAGATTTATAGTTAGGTAATACATCCCTCAGCAAAGCAAGTAACATGTCAAATGACTTATTGTTCCACTTTTTGTATACTTTCAAGTGAACAAACTTTATTAAAAACGACAACTTTGAAAAGTTTGTATATCCGGGATACAACTCTTCAATTGCTTTACTCAACAATTCATGAAAGGCACCCATAATAGAATCTCTGATGCCTATAGGAGGACTCCTTCCCTCCTGATCAATTAGACAATCATTTAAGAAAGTACCCACATTAAGAAGCAAATCTTGCATGCCATCATCCTCCTCATCACCATTACCTTTATTAATATCATTGCTCATCCCATCAATGTCTACATTTGCAACGTCAAGCCTTTCTTCCCTAGATATAAATCTATATTCTGGCAATTCACCATGTAAAACCCAAAGGGTGTATGATTGGTCCATGTCGAATTGCATTAAATGGTTAAAAACATTCATCTGAGACCTCATATAACAATTCATGCAACGTCATATAACATTCATCTTTGCCCCTTTTTTCAGCCACAAAATTCATAAACATTCTCACTTCATCAATGTATTCACGGGAAACCCTAAAACTTTTCATCCAACTCTTATCCGTAGAGGAAAAATACCTATTAATTAAATATAAGAATGAGAATAGTATGTTATGTTAGTGGCAAATCAACAAAGACTCTTACTCGTATGCTTAATGAGGTAGTTTGACACTTTTCATTAAAGGTCTCAATAAATAGGAATATACAATCACCTAATACATAATAGCTCTGTAATTCATACATTAACTCTTGGCAATTTATTTACTATACTATTTATCTAATACTTTAGTGGAATTGCATGGAGCAAAATATGGCATTTTATAGAGCAAATTCAATAGTTATAGTATGAATGCAAACAAACCTATTAATAATCCAGCAACTTGATACTTATAAGTTAGCATACGTGCTTCTTGTTTTCCAATGGCTCCTCTAATTATCTCCTCCTTACACTTGGAAATAGTATCTGTCTTAAAGCACTATAAGTTAGAACTAAACTTCAACAATTAAATGTATAAAATCTTATGAACAGATATTGTTCAGCATAGTAACCACCAAGTTCACTAACTAAACAATTGAAATGGTGTATCATTGTATTTCAACCTGTGACAAATGATTTGGTTTATTTTGTAACCAAATCATATATTTGCTACTTAAACTAAATGAACATAGAAGTATCCATGTATGATAGATCATATTTGCAAGGATAATTGATGTTTCTGGATCCAATGGTGTATTGGCTATCTAACTAATGTATGTTTTTACCAAAATATGAGTTTTAACATATTACATTTAACTATACTTGTCTTTTAGTAGCAAAACAATGTTGAATAAAATTTAGCACAAATAATTGAACAAGATAAACCTCATTGAATTATAGTAAAGAAACATTCAAAGGATTATGATGGAATTTGACGCCAAAAAGACATGATAGATAGTGGTAGGTGTACGATGATGTCACGTATGCTGGAACTTCTGCTAGATAGACATCGGAGAAAAATGGATTACTAGTAAAACATATTCTAAGTTTTACACTTGACTGAGGCTCCAGTACTTTCAACTCAATGCCGAGAAGATATCAACTTCATGAGAACAGAATCAGCATTGATACCATTAGTCATTGTTGTTGATTTTGTACAATAATTACAGATCTTATCCATCATGACAGTACCAATGGAATAATATGTATATTCCAAAGTTATTGACAAAGATCTCCTCACCATCAAGTATGATAATCAAACGATCACAACTCACAGTAAGATCAGCGCAAGTTAGTATATATCCACAAAAAAAGTAATATAACGAATTAAACTGATTCTCGTGGTCTATGCATTGATTCTGGATAGTTTTAAAATAATTCAGAATCTCCCTCTTCTTTTAAGTATAACTGAATTGAAAGTTTGTTAGAAGTCGTTCAATGTTCACAGTTTTGTTGTCCATAATTTACTCCATCTAAGTAGTGACTTTAATCTATTCATGCAATCTCCTGTACTGAAAACGTAGACTGATGTTATTGAACTTTTCAAAATCAGAAGATATTTTAGTAACGCCTTAATTTTAGATTTTGGTCTAATAATAACTCTAATTTAAGTTTAATCATAAATTAAAAAATGATTAGAAAATTAATTATAGTTCTTTTATAGGCTTATAAAGAATTTTATAATATTTTTTCATTAAATTTTGGGAACCCTCGTCAAAGCTTAATCTACAAATTAGAATCGCCCTCTTGTTTTAATTCAATGTAAAACCGAATTAAAAGCTTATCATAAGCCATTCAATACTTGCGATTATGGTGTTGACATTACTTTTTGCCATTGTCCTCCCGACCTAATATATAATACCTAATACTAGTATAATTAGATAAGCCAAGGGTTTGCAATCCCAACTAAGATCGATTTAGCTTTCATAAAAATTTTAACTTTTCCCTTTCCCTATTTCAGCTTTTGTAAAAAGCATTTCATTGAGCACCTACAGTGCTATAAGAAAAACAATTTCCAAGAACTAGTATGAAACAAATAACAAAGGAGTTAATCTCATTTCATTACATTGTTTATACCTAAAGTTTGAAGTCGTCGGAGTTCAGAGGCACCTGTTACCTATCGACCTCTATAGAAAAATCGAACATTAATCTCGTTACATTACATATGAGAACGTAGATTTCTACTAAATCTCATGACTTGTTTATCATTTTTAAAAAAAAAAACAAAGAATGATTTAAAATTTAACAAATTCAAAGAAAACTGAGAGAGAGAGAGAGAGAGAGAGGAGATAAGTAGGTATTTCATTATTGTGCTTCGAATATTAACTTAAAACAAAACCCACCAGAGAAAGGTTCGAATTTTAGCAAATAGGATGAAAACAGAACAGTGGGCATTGGAGCGTACTCTAGAACCGCAAGTGTAGAGGACCAGGGGCGAATTTGAGAGGGAGATTTGAAGGTGTTGAAGAAACAGGGAAAGAGAGAAAGGTAGTAGTGAGGATGCGGTAAACGATTTTTTTTTAAAAAACAAAACGAAAACTCACGAAACGTCGTTTTAATTTGTTGCTGAAGGCTTCAGTGATGTTTTATTCAACAAAACGTCGTGGTTTTTATTTCTTGATGTTTTAATAAAAAGATGTCACAAAAAATGTTACAAATCTGCGACATTTTAAAGTCTTTACAATCCTCGACGTTTTATCAACAAAATGTCGCAGATTGTTTTTTTTTTTGTAGTGTAACCCTATCTTATGTTTCTCTTCTTTATCGTCTACCATGACTTCCTCTTCACTATAAGACCTCTCATTTCAGATTAACTGTCTCTTGATTAAGCATTTAACTTTAATAGATATGGTGACTTATTGCAAAAAGCGACTATACTATAACTATAATGAGATATTCCTACTTAGGAATCGTTGTAAATTGCCACATTTTAATGTTTATTAGGTGAAGATGGCTAGAAAATTTCTTCACCTATTTTAGATCCCTTTGAGTCATCAACTCTTCCTATACTAGTGATCGAGAACATGCCATCGACTGCCTCAATCGACCTTCCAGTGATCTCACTTCATACACTCAAGGGGAGGTTTATTTCTATAACCCTTCATTTGGAAGGAACCATTTCAAGACATCTGTAGACTTGAAATTGGGTTGATAAAATTTAAGTTTAGGCTAGAGGCCCAATATTTATGGCTCGAGCCTAAACTTGATTGAGTTTAATACCAAGCTTTTTTTTTTAAAAAAATTAATGAGTAAAATAACATCATTTTAATATGGAATATTTAGCATATTTGGACTTCGATACAGATTGGGCAACCAGAGTTTAAACCTAGCTTGAAGCCAATTTTTTTTAAACAAAGCTCAACCTTCGCTTGAAATTTAATCAACTTGGACTAAGTTGGGCTTTGAGAAAATGCCATCTCTGGTCAAATGGTTGTCATTTCGGTGGATAGCAAATCAACCCACATCTTTAATTAGACTCATATGGCCCAACATTTGGGTCATCCTTCTCCTCACTTAAATGTCATTGTATGTAATGTTGATTCTCTTTAATATATAGGCCTTTGTTTCTAAGTTTTTTCCTTCTATAGTTGGCAGATGTCTATTTCTCGATTTATCTAGTAAACTATGAGGGGGGCCAAGTTCATTTACAAAGTATGGAACTATTATGTGTATATGAATTAGCTCAAACACAAGGATAAAATTGAGGTCATCAACTCCCAAGAAAATCTCAACAAGACCATTATTTGGTTAAATAATACACTAGTTCTTGTTTATTGTGATGCTAATGAAGAAAAAAGATGGCTCTTAACGCTTTTGTTACTATTATGCCTTAAATGTTGTGACAATCATAGATTGTTTCCTAATTCCTACCATTGAAAAAGTATTAGACAATCCATGATACAAAGGTATTTTGTAAGTTGAACTTATAGGTAGAGTATCATTAGATCAAAATCGAAAATGATGACATAAAGACGACAACATATTCAACTCATCATAATCATCATGAATTTCTCATAATGCCTTTTGGGCTTTTCAATGCCCCTTATATTTTTCAAGGAGTAATGAATAATATATTTTGACATATTTCTCATAAGTTTGTATTGGTTTTCCTCGATGATGATTAATTTATAATCGCTTATGGGAACACATCTACATCATTTAGAGTTAGTTCTCTTTGTCCATCACTAATTTTTAGGTAGTCAATCGCTCATGTTTGGGCCATTTCATTTCTACTAATGGTGTCTTAGTGGGCATTGAGAAAATTATGACTATTATGGACTTGTTGTTACCAAAATCAATTAAAGATTAATGATGATTTTTTTGACGTAACTGGATATTATCAGTGATTTGTTGCACATTATGCATCTATGGGCACACCTCTAATATAGCTCCTTTAAAAATATGCTTTTAATTTTTATTGATCATTCTATTGAAACTTTTGATAAGCTCAAATATGGCTTTACATAAACTTTAATCTTGGCTTTTCCTAATTCTGTCGAGCCCTTCATCCTTTAAATTGATGCTTCTAAACTTGGAATTGGTGCTATCTTATCTCAACAGAATTATGCTATTGCTTTTTTCAGTAAACCACTATGTCCTAAATTACATGCCTCTTTTACTTATGCTTTTAAATGCTTGTGACCATAAAAGCTATTAAAAAATGACAATAATATCTCTTAGGGGCTTGATTTAGTATCCAAATATATTATCAAAGACTAAAGTCTTTGCTTAATAAAAAATTATAAAATCTAGAGCATAACAAACATTGTAAAATCTAGAGCACTAAGTAGTGGTTAACCAAATTGTTGGGCTTTAATTTTGAGATTGTTTATAAATCTAACTATGATAATATAACCTTCAATGCCCTCTCACATTGTCTTAGTGGTCTTTATCATTTGTTGTAAGTAATTTTGAAGCTAGCAATTACCCTATTCTCATTTTTTAAGGAATTTTTTTATATAATCCTAAGCATCTGCTCTTTTATACTTCATTCAAGTTCTTTAGGAATCATCCTCATTACTCTATTAAAGATGGATTAGTCTTCTATAAACATATTTCACTTTTCACGTTATCCTTCTTTAAAAGTTCCATATTGGTGGGTCATGTTGTCATTCAATGCACATTGACATGTCTAGCCTCTATATATACTAGTTAGCCTAGGAGTTTCTAGTTTAAAACAATAATTTTGGTGGTCGTTTATTGCCTTTTCAAATGTTCTCATTTTTATGTTGTAATCCTCCATATAATTACTCACTAGCTTACCGATATATTTGTTAAATAAATTTATCATCTACATGGATTTCCCTTTAATATAGTTTCTAGCCATGATCCTCTATTTATGAGTTCTTTTTGGGCAAGAATTATTTAAATTTCAAGTTACCTCTTTCTCTATAACTAACTCTTACCATCCACATCAAATAGTCAAACTAAGATTGTAAATCATTATCATGAGGAATATTTAGAGTTCTTTATCGTTGACTAACAAAAAATGTGAGGATAATACCTTTATTAGGATGAATGGCATTACAACATGTTTTGACATTCTTCTATTAAACACACTCCATTTAAAGCAATTTATGTTCATGCTTCTCCATCACTGTGTGATTACATTTTAGGTTTCTCTGGGGTAGCTTTTATAAAAGATTTTTTATTATTATTGATCAACTCCAAGCCAACCTTAAGCGGGTTCAATTACATATAAAAATTCAGGTTTATCTTTATTAAACATATGTTCAGTTTAAAGCGGGAAATTGGATGTTTGTGAAATTTAAAACATCATGTTAATTTTGAATTGTTCATTGTCATTCTAACAAACTGTCTAAAAGGTATTTTGATCCCTTCAAAGTGCTAGCTTGCATTGGTCCAGTAGCTTACAAACTAGACCTTCCTTAAAAGACTGGATTCATAATGTCTTCCATATTTTTCTTCTAAAAAACTGTGATGGAGATCTTGCCACCTCATCAATCTCCCTTCCTCTACCTTTTCATAGTTCACAGCCACTCTTTATGCTAGAGAAAATTTTGGGTCATTGTCATTAATTTTGGTTTACTGGCAATCCTAATCTCCTTCAAAAGCTACTTGGGAACCTTTTAAATTGTTCTAGTAAGATTTTCCTCATTTCAACCTTGAGGATAATAATTTTTTAGATAGAGAGGATAATGTTACAAACCTAATGATCACAATTAAAGATCCAAAAATTTAGGGAATCAAGAAGAGTCAGAGGATAGCTCATATGCCAATTAAATTTTTTTATCATGACTAAGCAATTACTTTTATTTTGTGTGTTAGAAGTAGGCATGGAATATGTTAGAGTACTGAGTTGTCCTAACTTAACTGAATTATGTTAAAATGGTGAATATATGTAATGATTATCAATGATGAGGTAAGAGAATTATCGTATGGCTGAAAGACAAAAATACCTCATATATTTAGGAAAATTTTGGAAAAACTTCCTATCATTTGAAATTATAAAAAAAAGTCCATATAGTTTAAACTTATCCTGAAAAACCCTATAAAGTTGTCTTCCATTAAAAAAAGGTAATAAAAGTTTCAACATGTCAAAATTGGTCTACATAAACCAATCAAAATAAAGTGACATGGACCCAAAATTTAACCTAACCCAACTTGATCCTAGCTCGACCCTAATATGAAAATAACACAGCCTTAATGTGAAAATAACTCAACTGTAACCCACCTAATTGCTAAAGTTCCTCCAAAAAGGTATTCACCTTTTAATCCTAATTTTCCCCCCAATTTTGGCCATCTTCTCCAATTTTATTAACAAATCACGTTCTATTCAACTATACTGCCTTCTTCATTTAGTTGGGACTATTATTTGTTTATATTATATCTGCTTGGCTTGTCCTTTGATTAAAGCATTAATTCTTTGTTTCATAACCCTTTGTTTCATGTTATGTTCAAATTCTTAATGAACCCATTCGTTTTTCCATCGTCTCCTCCACTAACTCCATGTGGATTTTAGATTCTAAATCACGAAAGATTCATTTAGGATTGATAATTTTTATCCTCCACTAACATTGGAACAAGTATCGGTTAGAGCTAGTATCATATCTTTTGTTCTTTTATGTGGGTAAGCCTTATTTCTTGAAACAATGTAATGAGAAATTAAAGTTGTAGCTTGATACAGTGATCGTATGCATTTGATCTTGGGGATATCAATTTATCCTAGATGGACCTTATAATCTACAATTGATAAGCTAATTAATAATCACTTCAAGTATTATTTTGTTACACTCAAAGAATAAGTACAACAAATAAATCAAACATCTAATAACTGCAAATCCCATATTTGAGGAGAAAAACATTTTGAATCGATGCTGGTTGTTTTTTTTATACTTGTTAAACTTGCTTCAATCCAACATTAGCTTCTATAAAGGCATAACAATTGATGGTTTTTACAAAATGGAACTTGGAAATGTAAGTTTGGTAACTGTTATAGTCAAGCATTATAATCCTCTAAATATATAATATGATTTTCTCTTTTTTAATTTGGTCCATTTGCTTTGCAATGTTTGTATGTTGTTCACTAGCTATTGTCTTAAGCTTTTTGTGGGAACCATTGCTATATCTTTTACAAATTGTAGCAAGTATAGACTAAGATGCTATTTGTTGGGCATATGTTTTTGTCCTGATTATAACAATATCTAATGTCTTATACGACTAATGTAGAAGTTCATTATTTAGTGATGCACATCCTAGGAAAGTGGTATGTATTCTTATATACATAATCATTTTTATTTTGAACTTGTGAGATATTTCACTTATGGAATGTGATATTATCTTTATGAAAAATAGTAATGTTGATTAGGAATGATTGTTCTCTTTATCACATAGTGAATCTTCATTTGCACAATATTTCTATTTTTCCTTTTTCCTATTTGGAACAAGATGAAGAGAAATGTCTACCTTTTTCTCTTTGACAATGTCATATTTGAATTTTTTTATTACTTGTTTGGTTTATGAACTGACTAGTTATTTTTCTCTACATTATCGAACTAAATAGTTACATAACTTTGCATTATATTACTCCATATGTTTTGTTAGGTTCTTAAAGAAAGAGGTGGAGTTGACATAGCAAATAATAATCTCAAGCATAGTAGTTTACTTGAAATGTAAACCTTTTTATCATTTACTTATGTTGATTGCGAAGCTAAATTCTTAATATTAACGCTTATGGGTAAGGGTGTGATGTCAAACCATATAGAAATAAAACTTGAAAAACTTGGAATTGAAAAAGTTATGAAAGGTATATGTAAAACTCACCTCACCACCTTTATATATTATTTCCTGCTTATTATTATTGTTATTAAAGAACATGTTTTAAGGTTGAAATTATATTTGCTTAAGATTGGTTAGATATTTAATTAAATTATCAAATAATATGCTTTAAGTTTGAAACTATATTTGTTTAAGATTGGTTGGATCTTTAATTAAATACTTTATAACTTATTTTGTATATTTCTTATTTTTCTTAATTACCCGTACCATGCACTATAAAAGAGGAGAAGTGTATAATTTTGGAGAAGATTTAGATCATTTGATGGTGTTACAATTCATACACACAATAATGGACTTGAGATATGAAGGGGTTAAAGTTTTTAGTTATAAATTTCCTCATAATTCTTTTGAGGATAGCATTAGAAACTTGAGAAGTGAGGTTGACATCATCACCATGATTAATTTAATTGAAAAGCAAGGCTATGAGATTGTGAAGATATTTTTGGATAGTGTTGTGTATCCTTTGTTGAGACATAATAAAGGATGTTTAGAAGAGGGTGAACTAGTTGATTATAAGGTCATAGAGAGTGATCGACCTACTTTTAAGGAGGATAAATGATTAGTTAAAAATGACTATGAGGCTAGTCAATTTGATGATTCAATAAATGAGGGTGATGAGCCAAAAATTAATGACTTTGATGGTTCTAGTTCAGTTGATTCTGATAATATATTTGATGAGGTAGTTGGTGAGGAGGCTATGAATAAGGTTGTTTATAGTGGTGTAGAAGATGTCCCAATAAATAATATACCATATATACATATATATTTATCATATAAAGATTTTGATCATCTTAAGAGCATGGATGCCAGTTTAGAAAAAGAAAAGAGTAGAAGGTCTAAGTTCCCATAATTTAATGTATATATTGTTATAATGAGGCTAATTAATTTAAAGGTTCGTATGTTATTTGATTTGATGAATCTAAACTCTAGTATAATATGATGTTAAGAAGGGTTTTGATTATGGATATATAAAGAATGAGAAATGTAGATTAACTATTGCATGTAAGAAGGATTGTGGGTGGAGAATACATGATTCTCTAACACAATATGGGACTACATTTCAATTTAAAACATTTTAATCCAACCATAAGTGTCGTTGGAGAATACTAGAGTAGAAATGTAAGGCATTTTGGATTGTAAAGAAATACCTCCCATATTTTAGATTTTATCTTATGTGGGATATTGCAGAGCTTAAGGTTGCACTTTTAAGGGACTTTAATGTTAAGATTACATACAAGACGACATGTAAGAGAAGAAATTTACATTAGATCATTTGGTGGGTAAAGAGGGAAAGCAATTTGAGAATTTGAGGAGCTATGAATTAGCTATATTAAAGTTCAATTTGTATTACTTTTATAATCAATTATCCATAAGGTACTTTTGATTCTATATACATATGCTTAGATACTTGTAGAAAGGGTTTCTTGGATGGCTGTAGGTTTGTGATATGTGTCGATAGTTGTCACTTAACGGGCAACTATCGAGGGAAATTGCTATCAACCATTGAATTGAATGCAAATAACATGTTTACAATAGAGTGGGTTGTAATTATAATTAAGAATCAAGTCTAATGGAAATGGTTTCTTGAATGTTTACAAGAACACAACAGACATTACACGAATTGTAATTGGGCTTTCATTTCCAATTAACAAAAGGTAAACTAATTTTATCAGGCTTTCCTTTTATGTTATAAAAATTCATTTATAGTTATAGACATTCTCCAAGTGCATTAACATTCTTTGTCGATTATTTGTAATAAGGTTTGGAATATATCTTCAATATTGATATAGCTGGTGTTGAATATAGAAATTGCGATAGACATATCTATGCCAACTTCAATCTAAATTTAAGATAACAAAGTTTATAAAGAATATATTTTGGAATGTAGCTAGAGTATATACCTTCAATGATTTTGAAAAGTCTATGATTGCTTAATTTAACTACAGTTGAACTATAATGTTTATAATTATTTAAGTCATATACCTTGAACAGATACACAAAGTAATTTGAAGGTATTGAAATTTTTATTTATGACTGGTTGGATATGATACCAACCAACAGGTGATGTAGGAAAACTCTTAGTGTTGAGCTGAAATGTGACATGCTGTTGAACAATTACTGTGTAAACTTTAATGCTTACATCAAAGAGGCTAGGGAAAAACCAATTGTCATGATACTTGAGATGATAGAAGAGCAATGATGAAGTGACTTAATAAGAAAAAAGAGGGGATGGAGAAACAAAATAGATCCATTTGTCCTAGGATTAAAAAACTAGGAGAAGTTTAAACCACTTTTCAGTAACTGGATGCCATACTTTAGTTGTGGGAGATGGTTTAAAGTTAAGCATATAAATTTTAAACAACATGTTGTTGATTTAGGTAAGATGACTTGCACATGCAAGAGATGAGATTTAAGTGGAATTCTTTGTCAATATATTTGTGTTGTAATAAGATATAATGGTGGCAAAACAAAAGATTATGAGGCTTTGATGTATAGAAAAGAAAAGGTTGTTGTTTATACATGTCATATTTTTCCAATTCCTGGTAATGATTTGTGACCAAACTCAAGCAAGATTCATAGGTATAAAATATATCCATCACAATACAACAGAAGGGCTATAAGACCAAAAAAGGAAAGGGGTAAGGAGTTAAGAGAGGAACAAAACCTATATAAAACTACTCATAAAGGACAAGCATAGAGGAAAAATAAAAAGATCAACTAAATTTATTTTTTGTATATGGTGCATATTAAGACTATCTATTTTTGTATATGGAGCTTATTTTGGCTAGAAACTTTTTGTATACTGTGTTTATTATGGCTAGCTATTTTTGTATTTAAAGCTTATTCAAATGATGAATTCTAGTTTATGTATATGCTTTAAATTGTTGTTGATCTATTGATCTTGTGATTAAAAATTCCAAGTAATAAATAAAGCTAATATATATTCGTAACATATTAATATAAGTTGGCCTAAAGGCCATTACTGCCTGAGTGGTTGGAAATTATAACTTAAGGGTTATAAGGCTTTTGCTCTGGCTTATTTAGTATCTATGCCCTTTGCTCATGTTTTCAATTGTAGAAATCCATCAAGTTAATACCTATTTCCTTTTGGTTGGAAATTATAGCTTAAGTTAATTGATCCAGTCTCATGAAATTAACATCTTAGTTGGACCTTTTTTCTCCACGAAAGATGGAAATTGCTATCTTTTTTCTTTTTGAAAATTTTACTATTCCACACAACTTTCTCATATTATCCACTATTCCTAACTAACAAAGCATATAACTATATAAATTGAAGGAGAAAAAAAACTTTGTAGCCTTTTCTAAATAAGATAAAACTAACACACTAATCCATACATTAGTATGATAAATGTATTTGTTATAAATACATTGCTAAAGAACATCTAACAACTACAATAAAGATGATCCAACCACAAATCAACAACCTTCTTAATAATAAGTAGCCTCGCTGATTCTTTAATTTGTTGTTGATCTCCCAAGCTCGTTGATAATATCTACACTTCTTCTTGTGAATTTTTCATCATGCCATGCAAAGTAATCTCATTTTCTTTACAAATAACATATATAAGACAAATTTAGCAATCCATTCATATAAAATCCAAATTTTAAAAAGTAAATTTATATTTAAATTTTATCCTAAATTGAGCACATCCATAAAATCGCCTTCCTAGGTTGAACTTGGACTAAAAAGTCCTTACATGTATGATCAATCCACAATTATAATAATAATGTAAATGGTTTTCAATCTTATTGGTTGTACTACTAGGCGAACATGTTATTTTCATTTCCTCAATTGAGAAAATAAGTGAATACGAGAACTAAAAATCGACCTTGCAACAAAGCCATAAGACTTTACAACAAATCATTAGCAACAAACCATAAATATGAATTATGACAAGAATAAAAGCTTATTATGATATAAACCTAAAGGAGAAACTTCAAGCATTAGCCTAGTAAGATCATCTCCTTAGCCAAATTAAAACTAGGAATATTGGAAAACTTATTACAAATTCTCATATTATTTGCTAGTTTATGGCTTTTTTTTGGCTGAAGTTAAGTCTTTCCAAAGTCGAATAAAGAAAAGCATAATTTTTTTAACTTTTAGGATGGAAGTAGAAAAAATTGTTACCAAATTATTTCTCCAACATTTAAAGTAAAGCCGTTGGAAGGCAAATCCTATATTTGTATCTATAAGGGACAATAAAAAAAAGATGAGTCAAACAATAGTTGCGTAGACCATTCAACAAGTCTAATGAGTTGACCATTGAACTATTGATAAGAAGTAGAAATTTCAACCTGGTCTAATACCATAGTAATGTCGTTCTCCTAAGTAAAAGAGTTTGCAATCAAAATACCCAACCAATTGAAATTAAGAAACTACTTGTATTTTGAATGTTGGCACTACTACATTAATGAACAAGAATAGTGTAAGTGTACCATCCTAATCTATATGAGAAAGTAACTTGTTTGTATTAGTTGATATTTACCTCATTTAAATCATACACTATAGTGAAGAGTTGCTTTTTTTGCATTTGAAAATATATCCATAACTTGGGAGTGGAAATGGTATATTTCCAATTCAATACTTAAAATTTTTTGACACAAAATCCATGAATGAGAATGATTGCTATTGGGAAACTTCACTTCCTCTCTAATTCTAAGGGAAAGATTATATTGGTCAGATTTCTAAAATAACTTTATGGTATTAACGGGTTTGTTAATCTCAAAAACACTAAAGAAAATATGAACTAATTGGAAAAGTTGAAATTGAATCTCTAGTTGACCCTTTTTTTGTTGTAAGAATGGAAGTAGTTAGGAGCAATAGTCATGTTATTTTTCCTTCTTATTTCTATGTTATTGGGTGTGCATTACATAACCTATTTTTTATGTTAGCATTTCTAACATCAATTAAAAATCTAAAGGGATTTCATTACGTTGGTTTGTGTAAAGTATTTCAAACCATAAATGAAGATAAATAAGTAAGCAACAACTTTAAAATAGAAAAGGCAGCAATAATAATAATAAAGCAAGAAATTAAAGGAAATTGCAGGAACAACATTTAAAGAAAGTAAAACACGAAGTTGTACATAACAAATTAATATGAAGAAGAAAATATGAGACTTATCAAGAGTAAATAACAAAGATAGTAATAAGAAGTTCATATAAGAAGTAGATTTGAGATTAAAATTTCATATTCTCTGTTAACTACAGCCTCCTAACTAAGGTTGAAAAGTGTATATTATTGAAAACACCATTACAACTTGACGGTACGACAAGTTAATTATTTTTCTTATTATTGCAAAAAGTAGAAATGAAAACTATAAACTTTACACTTGTCTATAAACAAAAGACACGACTCAATCGTAAAATATTATAAGTGCAAGTCAGGATTTGACCACTATAGGAAATGGGCTCCTAATCAGCGAAGGAATTACATTCCCTTTAAAGAAGTACAACACTGACAATTGATATTCTATTGAGAAATCTCATATTAAAAATTAAGCCATAAGCATGAGTATTTACAATGCCATTTCAAATTGCTTGAACTAACGACCTACAAATCTGATTCAACAATGAGACAACAAAAGTCAAACTTTGAAGCTTATTCCAGTTAAAAACAAAAAAAATTGAACATTTTGCTTTGACTATAATTAATTCTTGAACCAAATATTAAAGTAAGAGAAACATAGCAAAATAAAACTTGGTCCAACTGAGACATATGGACAATCAAAAGGACTACTAGGGAAGTATTACAGGGAACTAATCTCCAGCAACTAAAAAAAGGCATAATTGAAACAAGGTAAGTATTTGGATGCTGTAAACTTAAACTTTCACTTGGGTATAAGGTAACAAGTAGTCCATGTTAATTTATGTCGTTGCAGTCAATCAATTGGATGCAAATTAATGTATGACATTATTTTTTAATTAGTGAAAAGGCGTTATTTATCTATGTGTATCAATTTCATTAATATTTTATGTTTTAATACCAAAGATAAAATCCTTGAAATAATTACTGTGTAATTGAAATTATGATGAGATTATAATTATGAGATTCAATTTACACTTATGTGTTATTCCTAAATGTTCGTAGTTGTAGTTTCATTAAGACTTGATATTGTTGAAACGGTAAAACTAGCACACATTATGTTTCTTTCTTATGAAGAAAGTAATTGATCTCATTAACTAAAGCATAGAGATACTTAAACTAGTGTGTGGGTGATTATTAGAAAATAAGTAACTGAACAAACCCGATTATGAGAATTCCAAATGGAATATTACTTATGTGTCTATAGATTATCTCATAATGATGGCTGTCTAATTAATCCTCAGACTTGAGATTACCAAGGTATCTATTATGGGAATTACTGTATTTTGATGCTACTTATGAATCGTCCTAGGATAATTCAGTCGGTAGTAATTGAATATAGTATGAATCATATGTAAATAGTTGAATAAGTCAATATAGGATTTGTCATTCTAAAATAATTAGAGAGAATATTTTGTTATTCTTGATTAGTAATGATTTATAGAATTCTCTAGCCAAAGTAAATTGATATTTGAAAAGGAGTTTTCAAATTTCAATTATAAATCAATTATTAATTAGCAAGAACGAACATAAGTGGATGATAAAAGTAAACACACTATATACATACTCTGTCCAATTAGAATATTGAACGATGAAAGGATTAAATTATACATTATAGCCATGCATGGACAGGTTAAATCATTCAATTTGACATTCTTAATATTTGGGTAATCATGACATGTTGCTAGACGTCAATCATGATTTATAATTATGAATTATTTATTTAGAGAATTAAAGATAAATTAAAAGAAGTTTTAATTTATCTAATTCTAATTGTGAATAAGAATTATAATTTATAATCATTGCCAATTTATTAGGAACCTAATGAGTCACACATCAAAGAGCAATTTGTGAAAGAAAAATCAATTTGATTAAGTTGGACTTAATTATAAAGTTTGAGAAACTTTGGGAATCAAACATGAGATATTTAATTAATTAATTAGAATTTGATTCTAATTATAATAAAGAGTTTTAATTTTAGTAAAAGACTGCTATGGTTTTTCTATTTAAAGGGAAGGGCTTTTTAGAAGTTAGCCCTTATTGTCTTCTTTCTCTCAAAACAGTTTGAGAATTGCTCTGTAGATACTATCACAGGCTGAACAATTGGACAGTTGGTGATTGATTGATCAAAAAACATTTCACAGATTTTTCATCGGAAAGAGAATAAGGTACGATTTCTAAATCGTTTTGTATTTTATTCAAGTTTAATCAATTATCGGGATCCGCTCAGAATGTGTAAGAAAATTTGTTTTTCACTACGCTTGTGATTCGATTACAGTTGGATTCCAACAGTTTATTATTTTTGTTTAACATGAAAGTGATCTTAGTGCTAATACTATAAGAGAATTTGCTTTTAAAGTTTGGAAAGTTGACTTAGAATATGAGAGACAATTACTACCGCTGAACTGATCGTACTATCTTTGTTACAAATCGTAAATAGGAATGATAATGTACATAAAAACACAAACCACTTCCCTAGGACGTGCATACCAAATAATGAACTCCTGCATTAGCTGTAGAAGACATTAGATATTGTCATAATCAGGACAAATACATGTGCCCGACAAACATCAACATAGTCCATACTTGTTACAATTTGTAAAAGACATGATAATGGTCCCATAAAAAAACCTTAATACAGGAGCTAGTGAAAAACATACAAACACTACAAAGCAGATGAAACAAACTAAAAAAGAGAAAATCATATTATATACTTAGAGGACTATAATGCCTGATTGTAGCAGTTGCCAACGTTATGTTTTCAAGTTCCATTTTATAGAAAGCATCAATTCTTATACCTTTATAAAAGCCAAAGTTGGATTGAAGCAAGGTTAACAAGTACTAAGAACCACACTCATCAATTTAAAATGATTTTCCCCTCAAGCATGGGATTTACAGCTATTAGAACTTCTTACGACATGTTTAATTCATTTGTTTTACTTATTCTTCCAGCGTAACCAAAAAAATACTTGAACTGAGTCTTCATCATCTTATAAGTTATGGTCTATAAAGTCCATTTCGGATAAATTGAAGGGTTTAACCACCAAGTTCGAGATGAAATCTAAAGTACTTTACATATTTCAGAAAAAAAAAGAAATATTTTACAAACAGTTCCAACTAAAATAACAGACATACAAACAACTGTAAGATGTCTTAAAGCTAATTACTGGTACGAAAATAAACTTAATATTTCAAACGATATTTTACAGTACTAATATTTTGCTCAACTTGATGGGCTCTTCCCCGGATTAGACAGTCTTGATTCTCCAGTCATTGGACTGGTAGGGCTTCTCCCATTAGGCTTAGGACTTCGCTCACCTTTCAGCTCACCCACTGGAGGACTGTATGCGTATGATACTTTTGGACTTTGAACAGTTCTAGGATTGTTTGACGGTGTTGCGGTGGAGCTTGTAACTTTAGGACTGCTTATAGGCCCGATCTATCCTCTGCTTCCCGTGATAAACTCGTCTAACATTTCGCCATCTCCCTGAAAACTAACTCCAGCCGCCAACTCCATCTCCTATAAACGTGATCAACGGAGATTTTGTGTATATGTAGTGAACAGAAGCGTGTATTTTGATAGTGTCATACAAGAAGTATTCATACTGTTGCAAGATTCAGGACTCCTCGTACTGTGTTGCATCCAAATCGTGAAGATGTGTTGGAACTTATAACGTGATCATCGAAGGAACCATGATCCGCGCTACTGGTACCCCCAAATGAGACCAAAATATAATGGCAAATAGCTTGTCCTGAAAATGGTACAAAATAGGATGACACTCTTCAAGGACTCTGCAAGAAATGAAAGATGCTTTAAATACGAGGAAGAAGGAAGCATACAAGTGAAAAAATTTGGAGTTCCTAGTTACTTGGATCTTCTGCTCGGTGTCGTGAAGTGAAATAATATCCTTTCCCAGAATCGGTTACCAGGTAAACTTTCAATTGTCATAAAAGCAAGGTAACCCCAAAGAACTGAGGTTGATATCATTTTGAGGAAGGCATAGCTGCTACACATGCTCTGACCATTTTTGCTTGAAGCAAGTTCCTGAGACGCTGTTATCTGAGCTCAATTGGCAACAGACAATCAATCTCCTTCTTAATGTCAAAAACTGTAGCTGCTTGGATGGTTGCTCCATTTATGAATTTCTATCATCTCTCCCTTACACCAATAAAAGGTTTTGAGGGAGCTTGAAAATAAATTAGAAACATTGTTTTTCAACCTAAATCTTTAAAATAATGGGCTATTAATCGTATTTTTGTTTATAATTTGTGTATTTTTCTTGATAGAGGATTACTTCCCTTGTGAATTTCTAACAAAACTAACATCGGGATTATCATATATCGAAATCATACCTGAGACTTAGAGAGTTGTTCGTAGATCAGCGACATCTGCATTTGTTGATATGGTTCTCGTATATTTCCCTACAATTGTCCCAAACTAGCGTGCTTTTTTATACCTTTTTTTGCGCTTTTGCAACTAGTCGATTACGCAATAACTAAGTTCGAGCATATTCTATTTTTAGAAGTAATTGAGCAAGAAATTTATGCTGCTTTGAACAACATAATTCGCCGGCCATCACATGGAATTAAGGATCAAATTGTTAGATATAACACAAACTTTAGTTATGAACCCAGGATCAACCATAAACTTGTATTAACGAAGAAAATGTGACAAAATATCTGTTTTGCTATCCATTGCCGATGAATAAGTTATTTAACAACTTGAAAAAGCTCCTCGACATATGAACAAGTTCTTTAAACTTTTGAGAAACCTTTATGAAAGTTGTTTATCTATATGTTGTTAACGTCTTTCTGTGCTTTTCTTAATGTATAAACATCTTAACAGGTCAGAGAAACTAAACATCCATGAACTTACTTAAGCAAATACAGGAGATGTTTGCAGCTATTTATAATAACCTTATCAGGCCTTCCCATCATAGGCCCACATTAATTATGACCCATTTTTCTTATTGGACTTCAGCCCATTAAACCAAATACTTTATTGGGTTTCTTTATTATCTTCAACCCAGGATAAATTAATTTTCTTAACAGTAAGTTTATTAAAAATTGTAATTAATAATTTTTCAAATTAAGAAAATCACTAACATGCTCCCCCTTAGATAAAAATTAATTACATAAATTGTAACAATAATAAAACCAGTAAAAGTAGTTAAGCAAAATCAATGTATAGGTCAACCAATTTCAAAAATATTTGACCCAAAGATAATGACAGTCTATCATTCGGTCCTATAAGGCTTTCGATATAGGAAAAATATCAAATTCATTTGTCATTTGCAACACAAATCCAATACAATCATGCATATCTAATACCTCACTAACATGAATGAGAAAATGGAGTGTGTCAAACTATGATGATACTTATATGATCTTAAATGTATAATCTTTCCATTTGTAGGGCTCAATTTTTTCAAACTTTATGCTAAATTGCACAAGAGAAATTTGTTTTCTCTCACTGAATGTTAAACCACATTAGAGAAAACCCTTATGTGTGTGTGTGTGTGTGTGTGTGTGTGTGAGAGAGAGAGAGAGAGAGAGAGAGAGTTCTTATCAACAAGGGCATTCACAATGTCACATTTGTGCAAATTTAATCTCCAACTAGTAATGATAAAGCCACAGTGAAAAAACAAATGGTCACTACTTTCCTCAGCCCTCTGACAGAGCATGCACCAATTAGGAATGTTGAGAAATCTCTTCAACTTATCAACAGTTGGTAGTCTATCCTTCATGGCTAACCACAAAGTAAAAGATGCCTTTGGGTGTAGGTGTTGGAACCAGGCAACCTTGGTCTAAGGAATTCTAGTATAGTAGTTCTGAAGGAACTTCTACACGATTGGTTATTGAATTTACCATTTCTGGTGTGGATAGAGTTTTGGAACTCTAAGAGGATATTCTGCTTGATTCTTTCAATTAGGATATTGAAATCAACTGAGAAAGGACTAATTGTCTGTTTGGTTATCGTCTTTAACATGCAGAGACGGGACGAAACGGAACAGAATAAGAATTGGAGACAGTGAGATGTTTGGTTGCGGTGGACACAACAGAGAAAATTGTCTTCGTCCTGAGGACAGAAATGTGTTTGGTTGCAGGAGACGGAACAGAAAATAGTGTTAATGACAGAAATGCCCTTGCAGTATAATATATTTGAAAGATGTAATTCATTGATTATTTTATAATTGTATCAATATTTATTTTACAATATTTAATTATGTTATTATTAACTTGTAACTCTAATAAAATTTCAGTTGTGAGATTATTGTTGTTGTTGTTGTTGTTATTATTATTATTATATGTTGCTTTCAAAATAAAGTTAAATATATTCCAAGGTAACAAAATCCAACTCTATTTTGTAAAATTAAAAAAAATAGCTTTAATTTTTGTAAATATCTTAACCATATCAAGCTAATAACATGATTTTACCAATAATACTCATCCTTTGGAGGTCATCAGTTTTGATAGATTAAGAATCTATAGTTTCTATGTTAACTGATACGCCTTCGAAACCAAATCGCAGATAACAATTTGATTCATTGCATTCTTTAACAATAGTATCATTACTTATATGCCATTGCCACCACAAGAAAAGCCCCTTCCTTCAAATGAAATGGCCTTGATTAGCATCTTCATGCATACTAGTAACCCACTCCCTCCCAGCTCCAGGGACCCAGGGGAACCCTCAAACTAACTACATCAAATTGTCAACAACTTCCAAACTGTTGCAAACTACTGCAGAAGAACCCCTTCTATGCGTTCTAAACCACTAGACTTTCAAAGTCAACAAACAACAACAAATCACTAACCAGAAAGACGAAAAGTTCAAAACCAAGAAACTCACAAAAAATACACGAGACAAACATCAATGAAAAATCCTACGAAATGTGTTCAAAGTTAAATTTCAAAATCATTCTATAAGCTAATCAGACTCTACATATGCAGCCTCAAGATGTGCTTGCTCCGCTTCCTGCACCCCCTTCTCTGTCTTTCTTCCTTTCTTTGACTTGTAATACACACTCATGAAAGTCCCAACAGCTCCATATCTCCTCCTGCAGCTCTCATAGAGCCCAGCATCAAACATCCTCCAGAAGTTCTTCTCGTTCAACTCAGATACAGCATACTGTGGCTGGAAGCTATGGTTTTCAATCAACTAGTTTTCCAACTTGCGATATCTTCTGCACTTACTTCCAACAAAGCAATAAAATTTCAGAAGTAGAAGGTTAAGAAACTGAATGGCTTCGATTTGAACCTGGATGATCATCATCCAAACATTCTGCGAACCCTCTTGAAGGAAATGTCATCATCTCCTGTGCATGCCTCAGAGGATACCCAGAATCTCTAGAAGGATAATCTACTGCAGTAATTCCAATTTATCTCAGGATCATAAACTGGACAATAATGAGAAAATCTCTTTCATGAGATTAACTAACACAAACTCTATGAGATATGTACAGATGAGTTCACTAACTAATTACCTGTTTAAAGTTTTCTATTCGAACCTTACAAAAATACACAGTTATAATACAAGATTTTGATTTGAAACATAAAAATACAGAGTACTCCTTGAAGCAAGTAACTTCACTTAGTACAATTGGACAATTTGCATCCACAGATCAAAAAAGCATAACGAAGTTTGTGCGACGGCTTTTTATAGCAATTAATCTATCAAATGCCATGATATGGGAACGGAAGAAACTCACCGGAATAATCAGTGAAACAACGGGTTAGCAAAGAAGTAGTTTGAGCAAAATAAGAAGCAGCTTCATTTAGAGCTGGTAACGAAGTAAATAGCTGAGGAATCGGACTATCATTGGGCAAACGATCATTCTGTGCCTGTTAAACCACAGAAACTTCTCAGCAAAGAAAAACAACTTTAAAAAAATTGAACACCCTTTTTGCCTCAGAGAATCAACTGCTTGTATCATTCTCCTGATAATTTACGAGCACTATCCAATACAGTTAAGATATCAGGCCCAAATTAATAAATCCAAACCGCATCAGACATAAATTTCATGAAAGGATATTATTTTGGCATGTAAATCGCATTCAAAAGTATAATTACACGAACAAACACTAACCACCAACGACTCGGTCTCTTGATTTCTTCTAGGACTTCCCGCTTCTCCCATTTGACCTTTTTCCTGTCAACCAATTAATAAATTACCCGCTAAATTCACCCTCTGTATCGAAATACTTCAAAAGAACAATGATAGGCTCAAACCTAAATACAAACACTAAAAAATGAAAATCCTAATCGAAACAGTTGAAATTTACGCCTATATAATCAAGAAAAAAAAATTCAAAACGTGCAATGAAAAGGCTATGAATAAATGTCCAATCTCTCACCCGGAAGGAAACCGAATATGAATCAAATGTGCGTAGGAAATTAGGCTTTTGAGGAAAGAATCGAAAAGCTTAGAGGCAAAGAATGAGGAAAGAACAAATCAACCGAGAGATTACTTGGGAGGATTAAGAAGAAGAAAGAGCAAACGCTTCGTCCAATACTACGTCGTTTATCCAACTTCGTTGGCGGTTTTGCGAATATGATTCCTCTTCTCGTACTTTGGGCTTTATATTATAGTATTATTAAATAAAAGTAAATATTATAAATATGTATAAAATATAGGTAATATTGATTGAATTTTAAATTGAATTTAAATTTTAAAAAATTTAAATAAGTATAATTTGAACTAATCTAAAAATTAAAATAATATCTTTTTTCAGTGAATAAAAAATTTATAACTAAAATAATTTTATTTTATTTAAATGGTCAAATATTTTAATTATCCAAATCCAATTAATTTCAAGTTAAAATTTAGAATTTACTCATACTTTAATTAATTTAAAAATTAACAATAACATCTAATTAATTCACATAAGTTACTTGAAATATCAATTTATAAGCTACGGAGAAGTATTACTTGAAATATCAATTTACAAGCTATGGAGAAGTACGCCTTCGAAAGTGATTCCAGGCCCAAAAGCGAATCCAAGTCCCCACTCTTCTCTTCCCTTCCCTTCTTCAGCTCGTCTCTCATATATTCCATCACATAGAACACTGTATTGCTGCTAACATTTCCATAGTCCATCAGAGCCCTCCTGCTACACTCTAGCTTCTCGCTGTTCAACTTCAAGGTAGTCGCTAGCCGGTTAAGTATTGCCGGGCCACGGGGATGAACCGCCCAGAACAGATCGTTAAACTCGGTTAAACCGACCTCCGGGTAAGCGTATCTCACCGGAAGACACATAAACGATATGTGTGATATCTTCAACTTGTCTTCCCCATTCATTCATACAAGCAAGACTCGCTTCCAATGCCATCTGAACTGCTGCTGGATTCGCTATTTCAAGCCTTTGTTTGATTGTCGGAGAGCCCTCGGTCACGAGTTCCGGGTACTTTTTCAGGATCTCCTTGAACATGACTCTGGACCGTGTCTGCACAGTAGTGGTTTAACCTAGCAAAAATATAGAATTAAAAAAACTTGTCTTAAACCTGTTTCAGGATCGGAAATCATGCCTGGCTTCAAAACAATCCAAGTACGTGATAATAGAAGTATTTCTGGCTTACATAGTCATTCCAGTTTCTCCTTCATAGCTGCATATTCACATTTGGTGTCCTGAAAGTACCCCTCTACAAGGCGTTCCTGGGGTATGAGTTGTTTAGGAAAAGCCTTGCCCAGTGCAAGAATCGTCGCCTTCCCTGTACTGGGAGTGCGTTCATTCATGAGAGGATAGTGATTTGGAGCACTGTCGTGGTTAGTTCTCGACATCTTCAGACAACTTTAGTAAGAAAACACTTCGGTGAGTAGAGAGGAGTAACATTAGTGTACTTGGTGAAAGGTTGGTGCTCATGAAGACTAGCACGAGTAAATTTAAAACGCCTAGTTTAAGATGGGTTTGGTGGTTATTTAGAATCTGGTAGTTAAGAGGCATCAAGGCCTTCGTTATGGATGATGACAATATTTATCTTACATTTCTGATCTCATCGTCTTTCCCTGTCCTCCAGGTAGATACATACGTTCTTGACCAACTTCAAACTTGCCTTTCTCTTTCGGTTATGAGAGTCTTGTGTTAAGACGAATTGGAAAAGATTCAGAACTGTAATAGTGTTATAGTTTTAACATCAGTTTTCAGCTTTTCTTCAGTCCCATCAGCATCACCAAGTTTCTTGGTTGCATGGTGGATCTTGGATTCCTACAAACAAAGACAAACATCTCCCCGTTTCACTATTGTCAGTGAAAATAGTGAACAAATTACATTTTATCAAGCCTATTTTTCGCTACAAAAGCATGCCCTGACCATTTCTCGTAGAGTAAATTCTTAACTGAAGATACAGAGTTAGAAGTTCCACATCAGATGTGCTGAGATCCTGGAAAGTTAGCTTGTTTCTATTTTCACTAGATACAACTCAGCCTCTAGCCTTGAGATGAGCGTCGGTAGTAATACCTGCAATGAAAAGAGGAGGATTAAAAACATGTAAATAGCAAACGATCCCCAAAAAACAATTTGAATTTTCAACGGAGACGGAGGACGCACACATAGATCTCTATCCCATAAGCAGCAGCATATTTTCGCAGAAGTCGCTCTACGGTATACCACTGTGCACGATCTGATCCGTCTTGATACCCAATACGAGGCACGTGGATTGAAGCTTTTATAGCAAACCAGAAAATGAAGAAGTGACATGAATGAACATGTAGAAGAAACAAGTAGGAGACAGGAATGTAAATTTCAAAGTTCAAATATACTGACTGATGGAAAATTTTGCCCTGCACAGGATATATTTCTCACAAAAGCAAGACTCCAACCCATAGCAGGAAAAAACATGACAATTTCACCTAAATCACCATACTATTTACTGGTTCATTCTATTTCTTTGTCATTAATTCAGTAGCTCTGATGATTCTAAATATGATTGTCTAAGAATATGAATCATTTAGCATATCCAACTCAAGGTGCTGATGACTGACGAAAATTCAATTGGAGGAATAAGAACAAGCAACAACACGAAACAAGTGCAATTCTAGTTGCCATCATTATGTTATAATAGCTTTACACTATGCTGAACCAGAAAAGGGGGGAAAAAAAGTATGCTGCAACTTGTACCAGTATTTTGAGCTGCTACGGACGACACCTTGGAGAGGCATTGCTCCAGATCAGGAATTGAGATATCACTACGAGGAACTTTGCGCCTAGGATTATACGACTGTACCACACCCAAAGCTACCCACCGAGGACAATTACCTTGCATTCCCTGTCCATTTTCCTCTGTATTGCAGAGGCCCAGAATGACCACAAAGAAACAAATAATAAAACCATCTGGTAGCAAGAGGTAGATAACATGGAAATTACAGTACATACAATACTTGGCAGAATACTATCTAAACATATGTCACTATAGAGGATAATTCCCTACTCTTCATATTCCTGGAAACACTGAACAAAGGTATGGCCTACCAAATTGCCAAAAATAATTAAGTAGGTGCTTATTAGGATTACATGCATTACAATTTCGTTGGAGTCATAAGTTGCAGGAAAACTAACGGCCACAGCTTACCACTAATTTGTATAAGATGAAGATCACCAAGATGAAGGTCCCCAACTTCAGAAGCTCGCTCATATGCATCAGGAACAGTGGAAGACAGCTTGGCCAAGGCATCAAACATTCCTCCACGGCCCCAATTTCCAGAGTTATCAACACAACTGCCAGGGTAACATATAAAGCTACAAGTCTAAGTCCAATGGCAAGATTAGATAATTTCAAATAGCTATTCAAAACTGATTGATTTGTACTTCAGACCCTCGCATGTGATTCACATGGTAGACAAAACTACTTGGTTAATGGTTCATATAGGAGTATTTTACACATGCAAAAGGGAAAGTAGATTCATAACAGCAGGTAGAACAAAAAGGAAGAAACCAGTCTGCACATGCTACCAGATTACTACAGCAAAAAGAACAAGAATTGAACTTGTTTTGCATTCAAAGCATATGAATCACCTGAATATAATAGAGGGCTCTGAAGGACAGACTTTTTCTGGATGTGTACAGTCTCCAACCATGAAATGGACAGAGCCTGAATCTGACAAAACATCAGCATCTAAAGGTCCAGTAGGCTCTTTGACAGACAGTGAACGGTATCCTAGGGCTTCCCACCTAGATAACTTTTTCTCCTCTGCTTTCTTCCTTGCAGCCTCTTGCTTAAGATGTTTGTCTTCGGTCAACTTCCTTCTATTCCCCAAATCCAACACAGAGTTGCTAGCTGATTCTGATGCTGCTTTAAAATTTTCAATCCAGGAAAGGTAGGATGCTTCATCCATGTCAGGATCATCAGAAGGTGCAGTATAAATTCCAATATCCGATCCATTCCTATTATACATTGGATTGAGCTCAAGCTTTCTTTCATCCATAGCCATCCCCTGGCCACAACGAATTGCAATTACTTTCTCCACCATATCATTCAATTCAGACACCTTCAATTCATCTGCTTTGTCAGTGTTGATTTCTGCAGGATCAAACAAATGCAGCCCGAATATGATAGATCGTAAGTCACCCACTGCAACTCCTGTTTCCTTAGCCTCCTGCTCGACATAATCATCTCCTATGACATTTTGGCTGAGCTGCGACTTCCTCTCAGCCCTCCTCATAATTACCTACACCACACACCACAACTTCTAGTGGTAAAACATAAATATCCCAGCACTTTATATATATACTGGCATGAAAAATTGTAAATTTTAACCTCCTCTACTGTACGCATTGTGACTAAGTTTATAGATAACACGTGATTCATTTGACCAATCCGGTGTGCACGTTGCAAAGCCTGCTTATCAACCTGGGGATTCCAATCTTGCTCATAAAATATAACCTGGCAAATGTCTATATCAGAAATGATAGGCCAATAAATGCAATAGTTCAAAGCAGCTTTTTGGGGTAATCTCAAATCGCTAGCATGTTATCATCTTAAAATAACAAAACTGAAAACAGTTTAAGTGTACACCATAGTCTCCAATTATGTTAAACTAACATAAGCAAATTAAAAAAATTGAAGGCATTTGAATTGGACATAAAGCAACATGTACGCTGAAGAGGAAATGTGCGATATTAAGCATAGAACACCAGTATCCCGAATCTTAGACGTCATAAGGATGAAACTTGAATCAATATGTTTTGTGAAATTGTAGCAAGAATGGCTTCAAGAAAAACTAATGGAAGAGCAGAATTTTACGTAAAACCAAAGCTATGCTTGGAAAATCTTTGAATAAAACTCACAGTGTCCGCAGCAACAAGATTCAAGCCAACTCCTCCAGCTCTTGTAGATATCAGAAAGACAAAAGCATTTTCCTGCAGATTTGAGGTCCCTAATTGTGCACTAAAACTCCTAATTGCAGCAAACCGCTCCTCAGCCCGAACTGAACCATCAAGTCGCTCGTAGGAATAGTTACGCAATTCCATAAAATCCTGTATTCAAATAAGATAAAGGTTACTTAGAATTCCATGTAATCCCGCATATTTAAATGACCTCAATGGGAAATCAAAAGATAATACCTGCAAAATGTCAAGTGTGTGAGTCATCTGAGCAAAGAGGAGAACACGATGTCCAGAATCATGTAGTTTCTGAAGTAGCTTGTCTAGAATTAATAATTTACCACTAGCCTGACATGGATAACAGATAACGAGTAATTGGTTTGAAGTTCAAAGTGAAGATAGATGGAAGCAGAACCCAAGACACAGAAATAGAGGTTGCTGATCTTTTATTTTCTCTTCTTTCGCTCTAAGGGTAGTGCAAGACCAAAGATAAGAGTGATTGGTTTGAAGTTCAAAGTGAAGATAGATGGAACCAGAACCCAAGACACAGAAATAGAGGTTGCTGATCTTTTATTTTCTCTTCTTTTGCTCTAAGGGTAGTGCAAGACCAAAATTAGTAAGCAAATTTGTAATAATGCTCCTACATCTATCTTCTGGCAACAACAAAATTAGTCGCGAACTACAGAAGAATTCACAAATAACATAAACTCAGATGACAAGACTTACCTGTACTAGGTGCTCCCCCTCTTCATATGGCTCAGGCTCAATGCCAGGAAAGAGGTAAGGGTGGCTACATGCTTTTCGTAGCTGTATTACCTAGAACAAGAGGCAAAAATAGCAGCAAACTCAAAGATAGTTAAACCAGAAAGAATGTAAGGACTAGCAATGAACTCCCCCCGGGTCAAATTTTAGGAAGTTAGCATACAATGTTCTGTAGAGATTGATGATTAGAACCAGGAGAAGACAAGGCAAGAAGTCTTGGAAGTTCTTTCCTCAGTATAGACAAATACACTTTCTTTTGCAGGTTGACCATAGGAGCCTTCCTATCAAAAAGAAGGCAGACAGAAAGTTTCATCTTGAAGCCAAGAAATACTAATTTAGTCTACAAGATAATTAGCCCGATCTATAAACCATAAAATAACTTACACAGTAATCTCAGTAAGTGGTGGCAATATCAGGTTTCCACACTCTATTAGTTTTGACTTTGTCCTTCGAAGCATGAAGGCTTTCAAGATATATTTTAAAGTCTTAAATTGATCCTTGACCCCAATAGCATCAAGACCTATAAAGCAACAGTTGTCCCATTTTCGCATGTTAGTATCTCAACTTCACAGCATTCAGGCGAAGCCATAACGTAAAGGAGAAGCTTTAGTTTAGTTTATCCAAATTCTTCAAAGAGAAAGTCTGAACCACAGAAGTCTTCTATGTAGGGAATGGTGGAATGGGATTGATCACTCAAAGTTCAAATCATTTGAGTCTTTTAAAGCATTTCTTGAGTATCAAAACTAAGGTGATGGTGTTGCAGGTCTGTCAGCACAAGAAATGTATCGGATGCAGTACTCACTAGCATAAATCACCAAAGTCAAATTCTACACTAGGACTTCTTACCATATATCTGATTTAGATTCATAATGGTTCCATAGTTTCATCTATTTTGGATAGAAAACCTTTTAAAACTCAGGAAAAATACGTACTTGTTGGGAATATCCAGCTGGATATCTCCTAGATATTATTGACTCCTAAAAGTTAGCAAATCAGATCAGTTAGGATATTATGTACAGATATTAGGATACTATATACAGATATTAGTTTCCTAGAAGAGCCCTCTTTATTTCTATATATGCTTGTACCTATCTATTGACCTAGGAAGATGTTGAGAATAACATATATCTGTTCAGAAGTTCTGCAGGACTGCCATTCTAGATCTAGGTTTTCATTACATTCTGGAAACCATTTGATCTTTGAAAAAGAGCACAAGGAAAAAGGACAAAACCTACAGAAACTCAATAAAGAATCATGCCATTGTTCCAGTAAAAGCCAACTGCAAACTATTTACTCATGCTTGACAGGGTACAACCTGATGAAGGATCTCCAACTTCCTTAAATGTAGAAAGAAACTGCTCCAGTGTCCCAAAAACGTCAGGCATACAAAAATGCATCAAAGCCCAGAGTTCTGTTAGATTATTTTGTATAGGTGTGCCAGTCATCAATAGTCGTCTAGGAATGAGATAGCGATTTTTGAGGACATTGTACAGAACCTGTGCAACAACTGATTCCAATGAGAGGAAGAAGAAAGATAACATCCCCAGCACAGATGCTTTTCGTCTGCTGAGATATGATTTTCTTACACCCAACAACACAAATCACACTTCAAAATCCACAGGTAATAATATGTTGACTGTGTATGTTTTACAAGACAAAAAAAATCGTGACAGTTAGTAGACCTTTCACCAAAGGTTGCATAAATAGTTCTTAAATTATCTAACCAATATGCCAAAACCAGGTGCACCTGATGGTTAATTAAGTAACTAAGACAAATTGGTAAACAATTCAATCGAAACATTCCCACAACTCAAAACTGCATAATTCTGTGAGATGTTACGCTTAGCACAAAATTCAGCATTAAAAGAATTAAAAGAATCCTGCAGGGATCAGAATATTTCTACAGTATAGAAAACATACACTGGAAGGATTTTTGAGCCGCTGTGCCTCATCAATTATCGTGTAATGCCATGGAATTTGCGAGAGAAAATCTTGATCTAACAATGCTATGTCATAAGTTGTCAATAGCACATCAAAAGGCACTAATACCTGTAAAAATTAAACATTTTACACCTAGAATGACAAAAAGGTTCAACAAATCTGAATTACATGTAGGTCCCAAAATTCCAACACTTCATTTCTCAAAGACTTACATTAGCTGGTGATGACGATGATGATGGAGATTTCTCTTGTACACCTTCATGTATTCTTTTGCGTAAATTACGTCGATGTTCTTTGTCACCAACATACCTAAGAACATTTAGGTTTGGAGTGAATTTGTCCATCTCTGACATCCAACCATCCGTCACACTTAGAGGGCACACTACCACTATATTAAATTTTTTTAAAAAAAGTATCATTGAATTCAAGTTAGAACCAGAAATTCTTAAAACAAACACAAGGTTTCATCGACTTACAAATTGGTCCTTGTACCATCTTATGAACTTTCAAGTAACTTACGAAAGAGATGGCTTGCAGAGTTTTCCCCAACCCCATCTGCCAATGGCCAAGCAGAATCAAAAGGTGATCAATATAATCACAGAGCTACTACAATCAGCTTCTTGTTCTACCAGATTGATAAGGTTCTATGTTATCATAAAATATGCAAAAGAACATATATAGGCAGGAAAGATCGGTATGAAACCACCATTTGGTTCCTCTCTAAACTGTCACAAAGGACCTCAATTTTAAGATATTTAGAAGGTTTTTATTATTTAAAAATCAGAGTATCAACTTGAGCAAAAAGAAACCCTCGAAAGAAACCACTGCATTTACAAGAACTTCAAGAATCCCGAGCAACAGTTACAACGATTTCTCTGAAGCAGAGATCGTACCTCATCTCCTGCGACCAAAATGCAAGAAACTGTTACATAAACTCACATTTGGGTTAAGTTCAACGACAAAACAACATAGGGATAACAACTACAAATATAAAAAACAAGTTTGAAAAACGCGAAACAGCCACTAAAATGCGAAACCACGTAACAGACAACAAAACCCTAAATCTTCACATTTCCCACCAAAGAACAGACTAAATAGCATGTCCTTCAACAGAAACGGACATCAATTTAAGGGTTTAGGGTTTTAATCCCCAAATTATATGCCTCGTCGTACGAGGCCATGCAGCGGTCATTAAAACCGTAAACGTTCGACTTCCACACCAACAAACAACAGACACTAGAATACACGAAATCCATCTGAAAATTATGTAAAACGACAAGTCCTTGAACCAAGAAACCGAGCACCTAATTATCATTGAAACTGAAATTCAAGAACAAGAACAGACTGTACCGAGAACAACATTGACTCCAATAAGGTATCTGCGGATAAGCCATGAGAGGCCTTCCAACTGATGAGGCTTGAGAGTCGCCGTAACTCCGATGTCTTCCGGATTCACGGCGAGCTCGTCAACCCGATCGTCGGAATTCAGGATGATAACCGCCGCCGCCTTCAGTCTCCGCTCATAATTCATCTTTCCGTTCGGATGTTACCAAAGTTCGTTACTGCTAGAACGGTAGCTTGGAGGGAACGCGCGGGGCCGAAGTAAGCTCGGTGTCATATTGACGATTATATCCCTAAATGCGCACATAATTTGGGGGTACTACGGGGATCGTGCTAAATATTTTCCTACTGGTGATTTCTTATCTGCCAATTTAGGGTATAATCCGAGCTTTACATGGCGCAGC
>JANIPN010000004.1:1989660-2012297 GCA_027478595.1 Erythroxylum anguifugum
TCATGCTGTCAAATCCATATGGGACTGGCCCCTCACGTTAACTTCAATTGGAATTTCTTCCTCCACCAAGTCACTAGGGAGGACCATTGGAGAGACACCTGAAGTTCCAGCACCACGGCCGTCCGTGCTACCCTCTCCCTGCTGTAAGTTAGGAGGTCGGTTGGCATGAAAGACAAATTGAGACCCACTGAAGTTCTATCCTGGGGAGATAGGAGTCGTCTGGGAGGGAAGGACCTGGACAGTCGGGGGATGAACTGTCAATGTTGAGGCCCGAAACCTCAAAGGAGAAGATGACCCCAGAGGAGCAGCTTTGGCTTGGCCCTGGGCCGATTCCACTCTCAGATTCCTTGAAGCACGATGAAGTCGGCCTCCATTACTTGTACGCTTGTCTAACATTTGGTCACTCCCCGGATTTGTCTCCGGAGCTGAATAACTAGCACCATCAAGAGGGGTGTCTGCGTCTTCTGTCGGAAGACCATGGAATCTATTGCTCCTGAAACCAGTACTTGGTGGACGGTTCACAGCTTTTGGGTTCCTCTTCCTGGCGACAACCATCCATTCACCATGAATCGGGCTCGCTTCCTGTTGTGGAACCTCGACAGCATCCGATGTTGAATTTTCCTTAGAAGCTCCAGCACTCTCCGGAGTCCCCTGTTTCGATACCTCACAAGTAGCACTGGTATGTCCATATACGCCACACCGGAAACGAATCGTATGCAGAGCCTCGTATACCACATTATATCTCACCCCTTCCACTTCAATCACAGGCACAAGAGGTTTAGTTAAATCAATTTCCACACAAATCCGGGCAAACTTTCCCCTATTCGCATGGAATGTATTACCGTCGAGTTTCATAGGTTTTCCTATAGACCGAGCAAGAGTTGCAAGAACATTGGCATCATAAAATTCCATCGGCAATTCAGGTAAACGAATCCATACAAGGGTCTTGTCCATGCCAGCCGTAGCAGGGTGAAATCTCGGTGACCATTCCCGTATTGTTAAGTAATGATCTTGGATGATCCAGGGACCTTTAGAAAGGGCAACTCGTCTGTCATCCTCGCTAGAAAACTTGATCAGCAAAAAGTCATTCTGGAGGTCAGCAATCTCAATCTTTCCGGTGGGCTTCCATAACTGATTGATTTTCGATGCTAAGAAATAATACCCAACAGATTTACCCAGCACTTTGACGATTAACGAATCTTTCAAAGGTTTTTCCAGTTCCTCTCGAAAGCCTGGTGCCAAGGAGAAACAAGGCAACTGCGTGTTTTGATCTCGATAATGGAGGCTCATCGTCTGTACTTCGCAGAGATCCGGTAGGTGCTCGATGTCCATGTCTTCCACTATTGGGTTCGACTGATTTCGTCCCCAAATTCCGTTCGAAGAATCACCCAATTTGGTCCCTGAAGTCGGCGGCGGAACGACTCCCCTATCCGGGGGGTCCGGTGGGCGTTGTCGTTTCCCTAACGGCGGAGTAGCAGAACCAGGGCTAAACCCTTCTGGCGGAGACATAAGGGTAGCGATTTTCTTTTTTAATTGTGGTCCATTTTGATCTATATTACTGATGTAACTTATATAAATTGTTATTAATTTACATAACTAAGATAACTCATACATAATGTTTTTATAATACACTATTATGATAACTTTTCTAAAGTGTTATTATTTTATATTCACTAAAGTAACTCATGTAAATTGTTATTGATTTCCATTACTAACGTAACTTATATAAAGTGTTCCTAATTTACATAACTAAGATAACTCATATAAATTGTTATTATTTTATTGACAAAGTAACTCATACATAATGTTATTATAAGACACTATTATGGTAACTTTTCTAAAGTTTTATTATTTTACATTTACTAAGGTAACTTATATGAAATGTTATTATTTTACATTACTAAGGTAAGTCAAATCAATTGTTATTATTTTATGATATTAAGATAACGCATATAAAGTGCTATAAATTTATTATTAAAGTAACTCATATAAAGTGTCATTGTTTTACATAACTTTCGTAACATCTTAAAATAGTAACCTTTTATAATGTTTAGTAACACTTTAAAAAATTGTTATCAATGATAAATTATATGTTATAAAATCATAAAATGTTACTTATTAAATTAAGGATCATAACATTTTAATATATAATGTTACCGTAGATATGTATTTTATAACATATTATTAAAAGTGTTACTGTATGTCATTTTTGTTGTAGTGTGTACTTGTTCTTTTGATATAAAGTTCACGTATGTATTGGCTGGGTGGGAAGGAATAGCATCCGATTCACGGATTATGAAAAGTGCACTAGCCAGGCAATTCTCACTTAAAATTCCCCAAGGTAAAAATAGGGCTCAAACTTTATTAACTAATAAATGTCATAAATTACATTTTGACGTAGTTTTATTCATGATAGGAAAATACTATCTTGTTGATGCTGTATTTATGTCGAGAAGTGGACTTATTACACCGTATAGAGGGGAATGATATCACTTGAAAGAATATTCAAGGAATCTTCCATGAAAGGCTCGTGAATTATTCAATCATCGACATTCATCATTGCGTAACGTTATTGAAAGGGCACTTGATGTGTTGAAAAAATGGTTCCTGATTATAGCATCCACCACAGAACCATCATATGACAATTAGACTAAAAAAAATTATTATGGCTTATGTCATTCTGCACAATTTCTTGATTGGTGCAGATCCCAATGATCCATTTCTTAATGAAGAGTACAATGGAAGGGAAAATGATACCAAGATGGGTATGAAAATGACGACGAAGATGATGCACACAGTGGAGAAATTATAAGAGATAACATAGCTGCTCATATGTGGGCTGATTATACTTTAAGATAGATATTGCCGCATCACAATTAATTTACGTTTTCCATGAATTTATATTTCTTTAAAAATATGTATTGGCTACTTGTATCAAAATATGACGTTATTTATTACCGTTGTTAATGTTTTCACATCGAATTGTGTCTTTGTAATGCTTATTCATCATTCTGACCTTTTATATTATTTGGAAAATTTTGAAGCTTCAATATTGTATATGCTTTTGATATAAATTTCAGATTTTGTAGTTAAACATGTAACATACAGATTGCCACCCCGAAGAGAGTCGTGCTTTTGGAATCAAGTTATGGATGATGCTTTGGTTGACACATACTTGTACTAGCATCGACAA
The DNA here is from genome assembly GCA_027478595.1 of Erythroxylum anguifugum. Classification (NCBI taxonomy): domain Eukaryota; kingdom Viridiplantae; phylum Streptophyta; class Magnoliopsida; order Malpighiales; family Erythroxylaceae; genus Erythroxylum; species Erythroxylum anguifugum. Next base: position 1,992,854 of record JANIPN010000004.1, read on the forward strand.
GGCAATCATGTTGGTGGGACTTTCACTACACATGCACTTGATACAATTGAAGCTGAACTAAAGGAAAATTTTATAGACAAAGGAAATGATAAGGAAAAAATAAAAAATTGGAACAAGATTATTAAACGCAAGTGGAGTAAGTGTTTTGATTTATTTTCAAATGAAGGTAGTGGATTTGCATGGAGTCCGTTAACAAATATGTGGACTGCTGAGTCAGAAGTGTGGGAGGCCTTGATCTAGGTGAACTTGTTTATTATTTTGTTGAAAGAAAATATGATATATGCTATGATTTGGTTGACTCATTAATAAGTTTTTTGTAACAGGCTAAACCAGAAGCTATTGAGTGGAAATAGAAGCCTTTTCATAACTACGAGAAGATGGTAGAGACTTATGGATGTGATAGAGCAACTGGCGAGCATGCTGAAACAACACAGGAGATAAGAAGGTGCACCATTTCTGTCGATAGTGGGTTTTCTATCACCATGGATGAGAATGATGACATTTGGACTCACAATGACTTAAGTTTTGAAGACAATGTAACGATAGATGGTGATCGCACTGAATCTCTAATGGGAATGCCAAATCATTCACAAAATGCAAACCCAGGAACATCACGGAAAAGGAAAAACAGGGTAGATGATGGTGAAGATGTAATCAAAGATGACCTTTAGACAGTTGTAGAAGCTATTATAAAATCTACTTCACTGTTAGTTAAACCACTTCCCATTTTAGAAGAAGAACTTTATAATCATTTGGTAGAGGACTGAAGGATTAAAATTATATGAAAGTTATATTTTCTTTGTTCGTAGGCCTGAAGAAGTTAGGGCATTACTTGGTGCACCAATAAATATTCGGAAGAACATGTTGGATTTTATGACGTCTTCTTAATAAAAGACAAGTGTAGTATGTGTTGATGACTTGGTATCAGGTCCTTTTCCCTCTGCTTAATGTGTACATTTTGTCATATATTTTGTATATTTTGTGGATGAATTTATCACGAAGCCATGTAATTGAGGGAACTATGAGAAATTTACTTAATGAAAGTTGTTTCTGGTTATTTTGCTTATCTTTTACAACAATCTAGCAATTGTACTTACTTAGGGAATTTACTTACAACAATCGAATGCTTTGTCTCTGCAAGCATGATCGTGTAACTCCCGCTGTTCCCTCTCTGTCAGGATCGCCCGATGACTATAAAGGGCACCCGAACAAACTTATCAGAAACACCTCCGATTCTAGCCAATGATAGTACTTCCAAACGTTTCAGCTTCTTCAGTGCTGGCAATATATTCAGGGCATCAATCCTTGGGCAATCATCAAAGTGTTACTGCTTGTAGACGTAAGAAGAAAGCATCGACACAAGTTTATAGATTGTAAAGCAGGGGCAGAAGAGATAAGTGATTGAAGCCCAACATCCGAAATTTGGGAACCAATCAAGGATAACATACTGAGAACAGGAAAGCTAAAAGGTGAACGACTAGCATTAGTGTCACGGGGGTGACTTAATTAGTCACCCTGTGACTAGCCACCACGCATGAGGAGCATTTAATTAAACTGGCATTTAATTTATTAAATTCTAGTCATGCACGACTGTGCATAACAAGAGTTAGAGCAATAAGACATGTAGTTAGTAGATAAAATGAAGCTTCCTAGCATGTTTTACAAAATGGTGGTTGAAGAGTTTGGAGTTTTAAACAAGTAAGTATCGTATCGTTCTTCATGATATGTAAGACGAAACATGCATCATGCTAGTTAACAGTTAAGTGTTTATAATATGAGAATATATATTTGCTGAAACGTGAGTGAGGATTATGGGTGTGCTCCATGTCTTGCTGTTGCATATTTGATGATCAATATTTCATAAGATATTGTTGAAGTGTTTTTTAAGTTAGAAAGATCGTTCAAAACGTGTATAAAAGAGCGCAAATTTTTTTTATAAAAGTGATATGCTCATGCTCTGTTTTCACTGTATTTGTGTGAATCTCGTTGGATGTTTTAGGAATGAACTAAAATAAGTTTAGAGTTAAAAAAAAGGGTGTAGGGTGATGTCGTGATATGAGAAAAAAAATTAAAATGAGAAGTTAGAGATGAAATGAAGGTGTTAAGGAAGATGAAAAATATAAAAAATGTGAGGAATGCGTGTTGAATATGCGTAAATGAATAGTTTGATTTTTGATGTTGTGATTAATCATAGATTTTGATTTGTTTGTGAATGAGTTGAGCTGAATGGAAGTCGAGATGAAGAGAAAATAATAGACATAAGCTAGAAATGTTGGATTTAGCAAAAGAGAGAAAGCAGAGACGAAAATTTGCATTTTCGTAAAAACCTGCAGAATATTGTCTGTCACGATTGTGCAGATGATTGTGATAGAGGAACCCTTTGTGGAGTTGCACGTGATCGAGAGGAGAAATTAGGAATTGCAGGATCGTGACAATGAATAGTTATCTGGAAAAGCACGATCGTGACAAAGAGATTGCGTCTCGCAGTGCACGATCATGCAATCCCTAATTTGTTTTTAATTGTTTGTATATATTTTTATATAAATAAAGTATAAATAAATTATTTTTAAATATAAGTTACATATAGTAGAATATAATAAAATAAAATAAAAAATAATATTTTTATATAATTAATAATAAATTGTATAGAATTAATTATAAAATAATCAAATTTTTATTAAAATCTTTATTACTTTAAAATAGAAAATATATAAAAAATTAAATTCACAATCGTGACTTTTTAATTGGAAATAATTTTTATTTTAAAATTATAGTGTTTTTTTTGAAACGAAAATTACAGCGTTAAACCTTTTGCAACAACTATTTTAATATAAGGGGTATAATAGTTATTTATTATATATTACATTCCATTCAATCCATCTTTTAAACAACATTTCACTATATTACATTATAAACCGTTCTATCTCTTCTAAACAACTTTTCATTATATTATATTCTATTTATTATAAATCGTTTCGTTTCGTTCTATTCCATTTCGGGTTTAAGCTTAGCTCTGATCTTTATTTTTTTAAAATTTCGGGTCGGATCTATACCTTTTAGGATGGCAGAACCCGGAACGCACCGTTCTGTTTGAAGTTTTGAGAGACGTCTCTTAACAGTTCCGAGTTTCGCTAACTCACATCTTTGTCCTGCCTCTCTCATTTTTCAAAACCCTTTCCCTCCGATCTAGGGTTTTTCTTGCTTGTGAGTTCTACATGGCTATGTCTGCTCAAACTCTCGATCTTCTCGGCGAACGTCAGTCGGGTCAAGACGTTCGTACTCAAAATGGTACTGTATTCCATTATCTCTCTCTTTTTTCCCTCCTAATTTTCCATTTTTTATTCGAATTTTAGCTGAACTTAGTGTGTTGGCTGTTTGTTATGTGTTGCGGCGATGTCGATAGTGGTCGCGTGTCAAGCGGTTTCAAACATTGTCAAATCATCACTTGGTCCCGTTGGATTAGACAAGGTATCGAGGAAATGAAAAACTATTGTTGCTTTTTTCGTGTTTTTAGTAAGAATGCAGTTCGACTACCTTTTGCAAGCTTTAAGTTGAGCAATCTTCATGAGAATACGTGCCCTAACAATTTGGTTTGAATATCTTCTGCAGATGCTAGTGGATGATATTGGTGATGTGACAATTACGAATGATGGTGCAACGATTCTTAAGATGTTAGAAGTAGAGCACCCGGCTGCAAAGGTAGGATACGTTTGTTTTTTCATGGTTTATGTTGATGTATCTATATTATGTGATTAATATCTTTTCTGTAATGTTCGTATAACATGTGAAGGTGCTTGTGGAGTTGGCTGAGCTTCAAGACAGAGAAGTTGGGGATGGTACAACTTCAGTAGTCATCATAGCTGCAGAGTTGCTCAAGGTAAACCGAATTTGTTGGTGCTATTTTGTGGTTGATTATATTACCAATTTACCATAACTAAGTATCACTGCCTTGTAAATTAGTGGGATCGTGTGGTGTTAATCTTTGTTTGAGTTGTGATCTTTGCAGAGAGCAAATTCGCTTGTGAGGAATAAGATTCACCCAACTTCAATAATCAGTGGTTACCGGGTAACTCTACTATGACCACCATCTTTTGTATGTCGATCACTTGATGTTCTGAATCTCAAAACCTAGTGCATCTTATGGCTTATTGTTCAATTTGTCTTTGTGAACTGTTGTAACACCTTCATTTACTTGTTCAAAATTTTGTGGACAGCTTGCCATGAGGGAAGCATGCAAATATGTAGAGGAGAAATTGTCCATGAAGGTTTGTACATTTTATATATTTTTATCAGATTAAGCTATACATAGGCATAGCTATTCTCCAACATGTATTATATGATATATTTTTCATTTCTAGGTTGAAAAGCTTGGAAAGGATTCTCTAGTTAACTGTGCCAAGACAAGCATGTCCTCAAAGTTGATAGCCGGTGACAGTGACTTCTTTGCGAATTTGGTATGTTTATTGTTCCTCAAAGAAATATGTTTGCTTCCTTCCAGATTATAATTTAGTTGACTGATTTCAGTCAGAATCTATTAGTATATATTTATTCACCTGAATTTTTGTATACACCAATCAACTCTATCAACTAAATCCTACTTTATTGGTGTCAATCTTTCCATTTCCACTTCTTGTTGGTTGTATGTGCATTTCTTTAGTATTACTGATTTCATAAAATTATCAAGTACCACTTCTACCAACATCTTTTTCGCATTGCAGCAACTCATCTTCAGGTTCTTCTCTAAAATAGAATTGCATGAAATATTTTTGGCTTTATATCTTGCATTGCCAAGTTCATTACCTCTAGATTGTTATATATCTTTTGGAGGTCTGTTTCAGAGAAGAAGTAAGATTTGAGAAATCTGTGTACTCCTATTTTTCTTTCATACTGATACGCAGAGATCTTGTTACAGGCTGTAGATGCTGTACAAGCAGTTAAGATGACTAATGCACGAGGTGAAATCAAATACCCAATTAAGGTTAGCAGTTCCTTACAAAATATTCACTGGCCTTCTAAAAGAGGCTCTTGGGATCGTCGTTGCTTATATCTACATATCTACGGTTTGCTCACTACCTAAATATCAGTTGATGTGGATAAGCCTCTCTCCCACCAAGTTCAACTTTGCGAATTGTTTGTATTGTGTACGACCTCTTTGCTTTCTGTAGTTGATCATTGTAATTATTCAATTGTCTAGAGCATAAACATTTTGAAAGCTCACGGAAAGAGTGCAAGAGATAGCTACCTGTTGAATGGCTATGCACTAAATACTGGACGTGCTGCTCAAGGAATGCCTATGAGAGTTGCCCCCGCAAGAATTGCTTGTCTTGACTTCAATCTTCAGAAGACGAAGATGCAATTGGGTGTACAAGTCTTGGTGACAGATCCGAGGGAACTTGAAAAAATTCGTCAAAGGTTTTGGATCATAAACTTCAAATTCTTGAAGATTGTATCTGCAAGTTTGATAGTTTCAAGACTTAATTTTATTCTCTATTGCTTGCTTTTGTTTGTATAGTATATGTTACTGATTTAATTCTACAAATTCAATTTTTATAGAGCGTGATTTGACATGGCTTCAGACTATTTTTATTACCTAAATATAATACTGTCTCTGAATGTGAAAAGTTTGTTCTTTTCATTGTTTTTGTTAATTTTAATAGTTATGATGTTTAAATTTTTACAGGGAAGCAGATATGACGAAGGAACGAATTGAGAAACTCTTGAAAGCTGGGGCTAATGTTGTTTTAACCACAAAAGGAATTGACGATATGGCACTTAAAGTAAGTCTCCTGTTTTATCTTTCAGCTGTTTATGGCTGTATTATACTTGTATCAGTATTATGATCTTTAACTCCATAATAATTTTGTTTTATAATAAGGGTCATATGATTACAAAGTACTCTTCCCAAAAATTGTGCTTTAATCCGTGGAAATGGATTGGCTCTGATTGCTTATCTGAAAAATTTGTGGGTTCTTAGAGATCCATCAACTCAGCGGATTATATTATAATGAAGTCAGACTGTAGGGACTACTTCTACCCTTTCCTATCTTGTGTGCTCCTTGATTATGTCATAGTTAATTGCAATCACTGCTGTGGTCATCTGTTCATTTGTTTATTTTATTCATGTTTTTGTTTCAGTACTTTGTGGAGGTTGGAGCTATTGCTGTGAGACGTGTAAAGAAAGAGGATATGCGCCACATTGCCAAGGCGACTGGTGCAACAATGGTATGTACTAGTATGCAACAGGGATTACAGGAATCTACTTCTCATAAACAAACCAAATTGTTTGTGTTGTTTAAAGGAATGATGAGGGCATGTTACCTAATTTTCAGAATTTTAAACCTTTATTTTAAGTTCGTTTAAATGGTTTTGTTTGGAAATAGATCTCATTGATATGATTAAGGACAGCCTTCAAATAATATAGTGATTGGATTTGAAGGTTTCAACATTTGCGGATATGGAAGGGGAAGAAACATTTGATTCTTCATTTATTGGGCATGCTGAAGAAGTTGTGGAGGAGCGAATTGCTGATGATGATGTAATTATGATTAAGGGAACAAAAAATACAAGTGCGGTGCGTAACTTTCCTATATTTGACTATGATTCTGAACCTCGTATTTCATATTGGTCTTCAGATGTTAGGAATTTCTTATTTCTTATGTTCACAAGTTCAGTACGCAGGTGTGGTCCAACTTAATTGTTTCTGAAACCTGTATAACTCATAATGGGTTGAATCTTGTATCGTCATTTTTGAGTATTTTGTTGACAATGTGTGTCTATACTTTACACATTTCACAAGCACTTGGCTAGTAGCCTGATGAGAAACTTTGTTATTTTCAAGGTTACTTTGGTTCTCAGAGGTGCATATGACTATATGCTTGATGAGATGGATAGAGCTCTGCATGACGCCTTATGTATTGTTAAAAGGACCCTTGAATCCAATGCGGTAAACTTTGTCGCTTACTGATATAATGTTATTTGTGTGATCATTATTCAGTGATTCAGTTTTGATGTGATGACAATTTGAGGAGAAGAAGATAGGAATTTGGGTCTGAATCTTAAAATTGGCTGTCAAAATTAGTTTGCTATTTTGCATTGGATGTGAACCATTAGAATTGGCATTTCAGGTAGTAGCAGGTGGAGGCGCAGTTGAGTCAGCTTTGTCTGTATATTTGGAGTACCTTGCTACAACTCTAGGTTCACGAGAGCAGTTGGCAATTGCCGAATTTGCAGAAGCCTTGTTAATCATACCAAAGGTATAGTACAAAATAATTCAAAGTCTTTTATTTAGGGTTGGCAAACTGGCAATGGCTGGTCTCAGGCCTTATGAATTCTTTTATACTTGCTGGGCTTCAGGCCACTGGGTTCATGTACGGCCAACCAGCTCTCTGAGTCTGAAGCCCCCCCCTTTTTTTTAATTTAGGCCCAATCCTGGTCTTATGAATTCTTTCATACCAGTTGGCCAAAATGCTGGGTTCATTCTGCGCCAACCACCCGTCCGAGTCTTAAGCCCAATTTTTTTAAATTTAGGCCCGAGTGAGGCTCTATATAAGTGTGACATAACAGTGAAGTGTCTAGTGCAGGTGCTTGCTGTCAATGCTGCCAAGGATGCCACTGAATTAGTTGCAAAACTACGGGCTTACCACCATACTGCACAAACAAAAGCTGATAAGAAACATTTATCAAGGTATCTTCATTCTCATCATTCGTAATATGACCCCAAAAGAATTCCTTTACTTTCCCTAAACTTTTTTATGCTTCCCTTGAAATTACTGTAGCATGGGACTAGACCTTGTGAAGGGTACAGTTCGTAACAACTTAGAAGCTGGAGTTATTGAACCAGCAATGAGCAAAGTGAAGATAATTCAGGTATATAACCTGTGCCAATATAGGATTCAATTGGTGATGTCTGTCTATAAGCATGCTAAATGTTGCTTGTTTTCAGTTTGCCACCGAAGCTGCGATAACCATCCTTCGAATTGATGACATGATCAAGCTTGTCAAAGATGAGAGTCAGAACGCAGACGAATAATCGAGTTGCATCGGAGATGCGGCGCTATTATTCTTACTATTATCAAATTGGACGCAAATGAATGGTAATGAAATGCATCTCATTGAATTCGCCTCAAAGATGGTCATTCCTTGTTCTGGCCTTTCGGGTATATGCAAATTTTGATCAAGGCAAGTTATTTTTCTTTTTTGCTTTCCCGAAATAGTTGCTTGCGTTATATGTTGGTGTAATTATTTTGAGAGACCAAGAAATGGATATTCTTGGAGTAGTATTGATCCATCCTGAACAGCGGTGTAGTGTAGCTTTTCTTGTCCGCTCATATTTACGATCCTTAGCTTGTGGCAACCTCTAATGCCAAGGTTTTTCTCAGGCGTATCTTCTTGAACTTCTGGGTTTTGTCTATTTTCATCAAGTTGTCTTGGATAATTCTGAAATGATTTAACTCGAAGAAAGATTGTTTCTTTATTGTTCCTTATTTTGGATCCTAAATTATGAGATACCAAAATTAAGTTTAGGTACTTCAGTGAAGAGTAAAAAAGGTTCAGTCCGAGGCAGGTTGAACTCTAAATTTAATCTGCAATCTTAAAATGAAATGCTATGTATATTCATTATATATACATACGTATCAAATGATTATAACATTTGACAAACATATCAAATGATTATAACATTCAAAGAACCACAATTCATTAATTCATGTAAAGTCCAGGCTTCACAAAATTAGCCTATTTTTACCCAACTCGATAAAATTTGACTTGAAATCAGTAAATTTGGTTTGAGTTGACTGAACTTCAACGTGAGTCTCAAACTTTTCTTTTTCAACAAAACATTAGGTCGAGTTTTGATTAGGGTTATTTGCTTCTGTGAAGTTGAAAATTTGCAAGTAGAATGACGTCGTTTTATATAAAATAATGTTATTTTTAATTTTTAAAAATAAAATATATACTTATTCAAACGTATTCAAGTTCTGAATTATCTAAGCTCTGTTGATACGAATCTTTTATTTTCTTGAACTGGGCTCATGTTTGGACGACCTTGAGCTCAACTCGGCTAGTTACCATCTCTAATAAAGTCGTACTATAAAATTAAATTAATCCCATTTTAATAAATAAATAAATTGCAAGTTTATTTAAACACATAAAAAATTTGGATTAATTAAATTTTTGATCGAATTTGAATTATAAATAATTAGTTTATTGAATCGTTTAGAATCAAATTAATCAAATATTAAAATAAAAGATAACATTTTTATTTAAAATCTAATCAAATTTCAGATAACTTGACATTCGGGTCAAATAATCCCAACCCAATCGAATGGATCGGATCATACGTAAGCTTTATCTGTTTGCGATGGGCCATGATGACGTGGAATTATACTCAACTAACCCCTGAACTATAAAATGACCAAATTTTAATTCAAGCGGAGCTTTCCAATATTTGCTTTTCAGACTGGACATTTCCTGGCTTTCAAGTCTCTCTATCTCGCTTCTCATTTCTCACTCTCTGTTCGCGGAAAGCCCTAGGATTCCAATCCCTCTCTCCTCACCATGGTCAACTTATCCTCGGTGCTGCCGAGTCATATTCGGTTCTTGATTCAGAGCTTGAACGACGCCAACTCCGATTCCGTTTTCCGGGAGCTTTACGAGGTTCTCTATAGTTCTGTCTATCATTTCCTTGTACTAAATTAGTGAATTGGTCGTCAGTTTGTAGTTTCGATATTTCTTTCGCGAATGAGAAACCCTAACTTGTCATTCCATTTGGTTGAGCTCGATTAAAATGTGGATTCTCTCATTTTTGTTTTGTTTTTGGTCTGGACGTTGGTGAGATTTAGTTTTTAGTTTTCCTTTCGGCCGCGCTACTCGTGTAAAAAGAATATAACGATGGAGAAACCGACATCCTGATTTTAGTCTATAAATTATAATCGTGCGTTATGTTTTGGTCAGTGTGCAAAAGAATCTGGAAAATTTTAATTCTGCTAAAAGCATTTTTGCGGACTCTTTATTTGTTAATTTGTATTTGGCAGTTTATTGATCATGGAGTTGAGGGCAGTGTTATGGCTTTCAAAACATGCTTGGAAAATCTACTTTCTCCAAAGTTAGACCCGAAACACGAACAAGTTGAACAAGTTCTCTTGTCGGTTTTCAAGTATCTCCTGGAGAAACCAAATTTCAGCACTGTGTTTTCTCAGTCACTAAGGTTCTTAGAGATCAATGAGGAATTCCTAGAAAAGTTATGTAATGTTTTGCGGCTTTCTTTGCCTGAAAAGATTGGCATTGGTCTTGCACTATCAGACTTTGAAAGTGTTGAAACTCAGATGTGTGGTGAGTAATCATAGTTCTTATTTGAAATGGTTTTTGCCTTATTCTGTTCATTGTCATGAACTGTTTGTTTATTCACAGGGAAGAAATTTTGCATGGTTCACCTAGAAAAATTGTGTGCCAATCCTGATTCGATAAACTCTGTAGAACAAATTCAGAACATTGTTATGTTCCTCCAGCGGTCTGGGGCCTTCTCCAAGCATGTGGACCAATTTATGCAGATGTTCTCCCTAGCTCAGTTTGATAATGTTGTCCCCTTTGTTTTGGCTCCATTGCTTCCTAATGAACTGCATGAGACCAACTTTTTGAGGTTCTTTCTTGTGCTTCTTGCAGGTATCTTTTGTTTGTTATGATTTTAGCAGTTGTTTATTTGGGTTTCTTTGGTGCAGGAATAAGAATCTGTTTCATGAATGCACAGAAAGTGAGTTTGATGAACTTTTAGCTGATATAGAAAAGGAGATGAGCATGGGAGATTTTGTCAAGGAATTAGGCTATGGATGCACATATGATACTGCACAGTGCAAAGAGATTCTGTCTCTTTTTAAGCCTTTGAATGAGATTACAATCTCTAAGATACTGGGAACAATTGCCCGCAATCATACTGGTCTTGAGGACAATAATGGAATTTTCTCTTCATTAGCTTTGGCTCTTGGTTCTAGCATTTCAATGGATCAATCATCGTTAAGCTCCTGGAATGTTGAGGTTCTAATAAAAACTATCAAAGAACTTGTGAGTATTCGACACTTTTATCTTCTTTTTGTGTGTGTGTGTGTGTGTGTGTGCTATCTGTGATTGTGGAATTCCTGGGGCCTGAAGATTGTGTGCTTCTACTTGTTTATAGGCTCCTTCTACCAACTGGGCTCAAGTCATTGAAAATTTGGATCATGATGGATTTTACATCCCTAGTGAAGATGCCTTTTGCTTCTTCATGTCTGTATACAGATATGCCTGCCAGGTATAAATTATAAATATTACATACTCAGACATGTTTCCATTGTGCTTCTGTATTAAATATTTTACCTTCCTTCTTTGTTTTTGAATTTTATTTTTTCAGGATCCATTCCCGCTCCATGCTGTCTGTGGGTTTGTGTGGAAGAATAGTGAGGGCCAATTATCCTTTCTTAAGTATGCTGTATCAGCACCACCTGAAGTGTTTACTTTTGCACATTCTGGAAGACAGCTGGTATGCACACTTTTATTTCCTTGACCATCTTAATCTTATCGTGAATGTTATGATGCACATATAATTAGCTGGTTCCCACAGTGATTGTTTCCTAACTTTTGTGTCTTTTTCAATTTTGTTGGCTGGTAAATTCATGATCTTGTCCCCTTTTCAGGTGACAATTAGATTAATTCTTCCCCATTTGAAGAGCTTTTCCTTGATAGTCTCTCACATAGCTAGAATTGAGCTTCTCATTTTGATATATTCACTGAGCTATGAAGGATCACTGTTACTAAATTTCAGCTTTTCTTTCAGGCATATATTGATGCACTTCATGGGCATAAGCTTCAAACAGGACATCCATATAATGCCTGGATGTGCCTCGACCTTTTGGACGTTCTTTGTCACCTGGCTGAGAGGGGTTATGCTAATTCTATACATTCCATGCTGGACTATCCTCTTAGACATTGTCCAGATATCTTGCTTCTTGGGATATCTCATGTCAATGTACTTGTTGATTTCTTTGATGATTGGGGAATTCATTAATTTTTTTTTGCTATATGACTTTTGGGTGATAAACTTCGCTCTTTACTTTACAGACTGCCTATAATCTTCTTCAAAATGAAGTGTGTTCAACAGTTTTCCCTGCATTAATCCAAAATACTACTGGAAGCAACATGATCCTTTACCTCTGGCATGTGAATCCTGATCTGGTTTTGCGTGGATTTGTTGACATATGCAGCGTTGATCAAGACAGCTCGATCAAAATACTGAATGTATGCCATGAATTAAAGGTAAAGCATTGGGTATCCACTTGTGGACTATATTTTGTTTCTCCATAGTTGATATAAAAATGTTGAAATTCCAATTTTTAACAGTCCCTTCTTCACGACTTGAAGCTTTGGCTGTTTTACTTAATTGACTCTGTTTATTCAGACTTATAATTGGATTCTGTCGTGATTATATCCTATATACTTTTCTAGGTTTGATCTTTTGCATATTTTGGTGATCTTGTAGATTTTGCTGTCAGTATTGGATGCAATTCCTTTTCCTTTTGCAATCAGATTGGCTGCCATTGCTTCACGAAAAGAACTTGTAGACCTTGAGAAGTGGCTGAGTAATAATCTAATTATGTACAAGGATTATTTCGTCGAGGTATCTTTAAGTTGCTCTTTCATCCTCCTTAACAAAGTAGGATCTAATGAATAAAATATAGAGTTACAAGTGTTTAGGAACTTGTTAAACTTATCTTTATTTATGGTTAAGCTTTTAAGTTTTCTGAATGATATTTATTTGGAATTCTTGATTCAATATTATAGGAATGCCTCAAGTTTTTAGAGGAGATCCAACATGGGGGATCACGAGATTTTTCAGCCAAACCTTTCCATCATGCTAGTGCTCTTCTCAGTCTTTACTTAGAGTGTATTCCTACCTTCTTGAAGGTTTTTTTTCTGACAGAGTATTTTCTTCAAACTTTACGGCATTTTTTAATCTAGGTATGATTATCTCTATGTTCTATGTTTGTTATGGCAGGCCCTCAAGGCTCATACTGGCTCAATTGTTTCTTCCAAACATTCTGAGGAACTCGAGAGATTGCAAGCAATTATTATGGATACCAATCTGAGACTTCAAAATGGTGGTTCTGCGGATTCATCCACTTCTGATGGGCATTCGGATGATATTGAGGAAGAAGCAAACTCTTATTTCCGTCAAATGTTTTCGGGTCAGTTGCCTATTGAATCAATGATTCAAATGCTTGCTCGTTTTAAGGATTCGTCTGTCAAAAGGTATGATTGTCCTCCTTTGCAGCTAGTTTCATTTCATGTATTGTCTTCTATATGTTCAAAAATTATTAAAAGAGGACTAAAAACTTTTTTTTTTGAACCCTACCAGAGGAAGGGGTTTTTTAAAGTCTAATGAATGAGTTAGCTTGGATTCTAATTTGCTTTTGGAAGTTAAATCATCTTTCTTATCGTTCTTATGTTGTCTGCTATAGTAGAAGTTATGATTTGCTGAAATAAATGGCAGGGAACATGCAATTTTTGACTGCATGATTGAAAATTTATTCGAGGAATATAGGTCCTTCCATAAGTATCCAGAAAGGCAACTGAAAATAGCTGCCATCCTCATTGGTGAGTTCAATTGTTGAATATTGGGCTATTGTTATCTTATCTTTTTATTTTATGGTAAAAATGATAGGATCCTACTCAACATTCTATTGTATAGTGTGAACCTTTGAAGCACATGATCTTGACATTTGCTTATTAGGTGCAGAAGCAATTTGTAATATGCAATTATGTGAATATTTGTTTGACATTTTATCAGATTTATGGAGATGTGTTTGTGACTTATTTCAGGTTCCGTCATCAAGCAGCAGCTTGTAACCCATATTCCCCTGGGGCTTGCCTTGCGTGCCGTTCTGGATGCACTTCGCAAACCACCAGATTCCAAAGTTTGTATCATGTATTATTTTGTAACTTTTCCCTTTTTATTGTTGTCTTACAAATGATTAATTTGCTGCATTCAGATGTTTATGTTTGGAACCAAAGCTTTGGATCAGTTTGTGGACCGTCTAATTGAGTGGCCACAGTATTGCAACCATATACTGCAAATCTCTCATTTGAGAAGCACTCATGCAGACCTTGTTGCTTTCATTGAACGGGCACTTGCCAGGATTTCATCTGGTCATTTGGAGTCTGATGGAAGCACCAACAGCACAGCTGCTCATGCCCATGATCTGCCTCAGGTTACCTCTGGAAACACTGAGGTGAGAACACTGTCGGTTCTGTTACCTCCATATTAAAGTTTTTTATCTCAATATAAATGTACTACTTTCATTTGTCTTCTTTCTATATGGCTTAGATGGAATTCTTTTTGACTTGATATTTCCTTCCTTAATTGGTTGAACTGCATGGACTGATGCAGAAATTGTTCCTTTTTTCTTACTCGTTTTATAGAATTTTTTGGTTTGCTGTAGACTTTGTTATCAAACAACGATTATTTTGTTCTCAACTATTGCACTTGAATGCTATGGACATCTCACAGCCTGGGCAGCAAATTTCTTCTTCGTGCCATCTTCAAGAGAAACTTGAATCTCCTCTTGAAGATCATTACAAAATCTCTGTAACATCATCCAATGATATTAAGCCGCTTGCATCTGGGGTCCAGTCTACAGGTGCTACTGTGGATACTTCTGGTGTTCAGAAGGTATTGTTTGGGCTGTTAGGTATTTGTAGTTTGGTGGTTCATCAGTTTAAATCTGCATTTAACTGAATTTGCAGTTGCAGAATGCTGTTACTGCACCACTTGCTATGCTATCTTCCACCCCTGGTTTTGTCCGTCCTTCCAGAGGAGCAACCTCAACCAGTAAAATTTCTCCTCCACATGAATCTGATTGTACTTCCCATTATTAATGCTTACCAGGGATACTTGACCATTAACAATTATTGTAGGATTTGGCTCTCCATTGAACATCGAAACGCTTATAGCAGCTGCTGAGAGGAGAGAAACACCCATAGAGGTACAATCTTCCTCTTGGGCTTTTTGGGCTTATGTGGATCTTAGCATATTTATGAGTGTAAACCTCTTGGGAGGTTTAAATTGCATGGTTTGTCTTTGCTGGACCGTATATAGGCTACGATTGCATAACCGTTAATTCAAATCTTTTACCATTGGGATGTTGGTTTATGCATAATTGAGATGAACGTTTCATATCTTCAAACAACTTTATGATAGCTAGAATCAAAGTCTGGAAATTGTCAAGTACAGTGCTCTGGACTTTCATTGTTAGACACCAGATTCTAGTTTTTAGGTTGCCATATTCTCCTAAAAGATTATGTTTCTGAGTGGGTTTGATGATTGATCAGACAATTGAAAAATGTGGGGTATTGAACAATTTGCACGTTTGAGTTTCTTTCTAACAAAAACATCCAATTTCTGCTCTTTGTTACAGGCTCCAGTTTCTGAGATACAGGACAAAATATCATTCATTGTCAATAACATTTCAACTTCAAACATTGAAGCTAAAGCGAAAGAGTTAATTGATGTACTTAAAGAGCAGTACTATCCATGGTTTGCCCAGTACATGGTTATGAGAAGGTCAATATTTGTACATCCTAGTTTTTAGTTTGTATTTGTTTCTGTGGTAGCATGTGTAGATCTGGGTGTGGATATATGAGAATTACTTGTGCTTGAAACATCTACTGCTTAATGTATCACAGGGCAAGCATTGAGCCCAATTTTCATGACGTGTACTTGAAGTTCCTTGATAAGGTGAATTCAAAGGCTTTACACAAGGAGATTGTTCAAGGCACTTACGAAAATTGCAAGGTTTGCACTTTGCATAATAAACGCTTCTGTCCTTCACACACAGCTTAGTAGCTTGTTTGTGGAAATTCCAGGGAGAATTGCCTGTATTATCATGTCTATGTGTTATTTCAGGTTCTTTTAGGGTCAGAGCTCATAAAATCAAGTTCAGAAGAGCGCTCTTTGCTGAAGAATTTAGGAAGTTGGCTTGGGAAACTAACTATTGGCAGGAACCAAGTACTAAGGGCACGTGAGATAGATCCCAAATCTTTGATCATAGAGGTAATTTCTGTGTTATTGCAAGCATTATTAATATCTCCAATATCGGTAATATGAATCTTAAGAGGCAATCTCAGCATTATAAAGTATTAACTTTTGTTTTTGCAAGTTACCACTACATCTTGGTGCTTATTTTCATACTTATGTTCCTTTTTACAGGCGTATGAGAAGGGATTAATGATTGCTGTGATTCCATTTACTTCAAAGGTACAATTGCGATTTAGATTCTAAGATGTTTTGAGGTTATTTTTTATTATTATACACTCTGCTACTGTCTACAGATTTTGGAGCCATGCCAAAACAGTAAAGCATATCAACCCCCTAATCCCTGGACTATGGGTATACTTGGACTTCTTGTGGAGATCTACTCAATGCCAAACTTGAAAATGAACCTTAAATTTGATATAGAGGTATAGAGATGTTCTGAACATCCATTTGAATCAGTTACTACTTACTATAACAAAGAAACATTATTGGCTTCACCAAATATGTGATTATTTTTGTGATACTGTAGGTTCTTTTTAAGAATCTTGGTGTAGATATGAAAGATATGACACCGACTTCACTTCTCAAAGATCGAAAAAGGGAAATTGAAGGGAATCCTGATTTTTCAAACAAAGATGTTGGAGCAGTGCAGCAGCAGATGGTTGCTGAAGTTAAATCTGGGATCATATCGCCATTACATCATTTAGAGATACAACTGGAGGTTCCTAACCCTCCTATCTCTGGTGGCCATACGCATTTGTTATCTAAGGTTTTCTGTTTCTTATGTCTCTAGATTTGGTGCTTGTAGCTTTTGATATGTGTCCTGGAAACTAACCTGTTTCATGCTTTCAGTACGCCGCTCCAGTTCATCTCCCTTCGAGTACGTTGATGGAGGAAGAAAAACTAAGTGCATCAGGCTTGTCTGATCAGCTACCAACAGCTCAGGGATTATTTCAAGCCACTCCGTCACTGTCACCTTTTTCTGCGAGTCAGGTGTGTCTTTTCTTTGTGTTCCATTGTTTTTATTTAGTAATTGATTGAGTTCTATGTTTATTGAATATCTGGTTTTGTGCTGTTTGCAGGTTCCAACAGCAATTCCTAACATTGGAAGTCATGTTATAGTCAACCAAAAAATTATTTCTTGGGGCTTTCACTTACATTTTCAAAGGTGGACTCGGTTGCATTTTCAATCTTTTCATGGCTATCAATTCACTGGCATGTACTTACAGTAACAGTCTGTGTCATGTTTGTGTGCTGCAGGGCGATTCCTGTAGCAATGGATAGGGCTATCAAGGAGATAGTTTCTGGTATAGTTCAACGAAGTGTGTCTATAGCAACTCAGACAACAAAGGAGCTTGTTTTGAAGGTTTGCTGACTGAACTAAAACCATTTAGTCCTTTTTTAATTATTCCAACTGTTTTTTCATCCTCACAGCTCTTTCTAGTTGAATTGTTTTGCCCATTATATTCTTCTGCTTTTGCTTACAATGTCAATAATTTAATTTTCAACTTTATGTATGCTGGTTAATATTGTCAAGGGGACATCTTCTAACACCTAAAATTTAGGATTATGCTATGGAATCTGATGAGAGTCGAATATATCAAGCTGCACACTTGATGGTTGCTAGTTTGGCTGGGAGCTTAGCTCATGTTACTTGCAAGGTTATCTTCGCTGCTGATTTTCAGTCTTGATTTCTCTTGATTGCTTCTCCTTGTAATTAACTGGAGAGTTTCTTTGTTTATTCAGGAGCCTCTACGCAGTTCAATATTAAGTCAGCTACGGAACTTGCTTCAGGGGACTATTGCAAGTGAGATATTGGAACCCGCTGTTCAGCTGGCTACAAATGATAATCTTGACCTTGGTTGTGCAGTAATTGAACAGAATGCTACAGATAAGGTAGTGTTTAGCCTTTGATTTACAAGTTGTGCATCTTTTCATATACCCGAAAGGGAGGCAGTAAACCTTTCCATGCTCAAAGGCAGTTCTTTTGCATGTTTGAGGTGTCAGTTGTCTCAAGAGTATATTAGGGAGACATTTTATCACTGAAAACATGATTTTTTTTTCCTGTTCGAGATGTCTACTGTCTCCAGAGCCTGTTAGCTCTTACCTCAATTTCACAGTGCAACATGATGTGCATCTGATGATCTTCTGTTATGGTTAAAGTTAGTCATGAATGATGGCTGCATTTGATAGCATAGTAGAAGGAATAGATAGACTGATAATTAATATGGAGGTTGTAGGTATACCATACCAATGGGGAAAGGATCTTTAATTAAGTTCACTGAAGAATGAGCAGATGCTATTAACTAATATTCACAATGACGCCATGACGGTAAGTTTGGCATGTAATGAATAGGTAAAACTAGCTTAATGGGATCCATGGTTTTCACGTCTGTGAGAAAAAGATTTAAAAAACTGCAATGTGGTGTCAAATTCACACTATTAATTAGTTTTTGGATTCAGGACATGGATTTCAAAGATCATTATCCTACATGCCATTGTTTAAATGGAATTTCCCCTTTATGTAGGCAATACATGTAATTGATGAGGAAATACGTCAGCAGCTTGCCTTACGAAGGAAACATAGAGAGGGTGTTGGTCCAGCATTTTTTGATGCTAATATTTATGCTCAAGGCTCCATGGGCATAATACCTGAGGCTCTTCGTCCTAAACCTGGTCATTTGTCTGTTACTCAACAGCGTGTTTATGAGGTAAGTCTGTTGAATCTTTTATGCTAAGATTGACGTCTGAAAGTAGTGCATAATTATGTTATGTCCTGTCGCGTCCATTCTCATCCTACTTCCAGGACTTTGTTCGGCTTCCATGGCAAAACCAATCTATCCAGAGTTCACATGCTATTCCCACTGTTCCTTCAACTTTTTCTAGCAGTACTGCTCTGGCTGCTTCAACATCTGGACAACTTGGCGCGGGTTACCCATCTGCATCAGGAAATATAGGATTTGAAGCAGTCTCTCGGACTTTGGATGTTGCTTCGGCGACAATTGAATCTAATTCAGCTACCCTTATAAGGTGATCTATATTTCCTGGTATTGGGTCCTTCAACTCGTGAAAGTTTGATTATGCAGTTCTTTAAATGCATCTGTAATTTTTCAGTACTTCAACCATTCACTTGGGAGCCACTGATGGTGTTATCCAGAAAATATATGAGAACAATACTGGCAGTACATTGTTTTCATCTTCTGTGCCTGCTCACGAACTTCGTCCTGTGGATTCTGCCATGGATGCTCTTAAGGTTGGAAAAACCGTCTTCATAGTCAATGTTGTTTTGCTAATGGCCTGTTAATGGTGGTTAACCTTTGTCATTTGTTTGAAGGAGCTTGGAATATCTTCGCTACCTCTCCCTACATCAGTGGGTCCTGAGCACCC
>JANIPN010000004.1:2030342-2040650 GCA_027478595.1 Erythroxylum anguifugum
CTCTTGCAGCCTGCAAAATTTCTCCCTCAAGAACACGGAAAAGGGATCAATCACATCCACACAAGATTCACAAATCCATCATAACTCAATAACCGTTTGCTTCCATCACTCTACTTGTTCAATCCCCACCTTAAAGATCAATGTTTTGGCCCACTTCTGTATTATCGAATGGTCTCCACTAAATCACCTAACTAATAACTATCACATGCATTGAACATTACAACCAAATAACTCAATATGCTTCTTCCGTATTCTCTTACGCGTCTAAACTGTTTCCTCATTCAAGAATAAAACACTAATCGCAAATATTAATGCATAGTTCATCTATCCAATAACTAAATATGTGGAGCAGGTGCTTTTCCAACACATGATACATCACTATCATAACACCCCCAATGATACTGTACAAAGGTAATAAGAAGGATGCAGAATAACATAAGAGTCATGTATAGCCGAGGCAGTCTACCAAATTATACCAGTAGCAGATGCATATATCGGAAGGATGAGGCATGAAATGTGCTCGTGACTTGATATATGTGGCGAATGTGTACTAATATTTACACTTGTATTAATTCCTACAAAGTTAGACAACTATTCACCAGCTGAAATAAGACACCTGATCTAGCTTCAGTTGTCAACTTCACTAGACTACATGTAACGTGTAACCCCATATGACTGAAGGAGTACACTCGGTTATTTCAGCTATCCATCTACGGATATTCCTTTAGCTATCTTGCTTCTTATGAAGGACTGATGCAATAATTAATAGCCGTGTTTAGTGTGTATAGCCAAAGATTTCACAACTGAACCTCAGATTTTCAGCACCAAATGGCATAATCAACCCTTCAATCCTCCAAAAAATCTAGAACCTTTATTGCTCACCCCAGTGCCTTCAAGACTTGATGAGAGCAGAGATCTGGTATCCGGTCGCCATTTCAACTCTTTAAGAACAGAAAACAGAGATGCCAATGCAGGAGTCACTTCTGCATCCTTTATCTTGTTACATGATGTCACTCTCAATCTTTCAAGCTCCTTCCAGTTATCAATGACAGCTTCCAAACCTCCTGTTATCAATAACGAGCATCCTTCCAATGACAAGAGCTTCACTCTCCTATCAAGAAAAGAAATTACAAGACCTCTTCGAAACAATAAATCAGAAAATTCCCCTAGTTTCTCATCAAACTAAACAAACAATCATTCTTTGCAACACCATCACCCTTAAGAAATTGTATACATTAAAGCTACAATCAAATGCTTGAAGCTGGTATTTTCATGATTTAAGAATAAAGCTTTATTGGTGATCTCTTGAAACAAGTAAACTCACAGGAAACAAGCAATAATCGGACATTCAAAGCCAGTAAAATATCTATGGCAAATGATATACACGGGCATTACACTATTCATTTCTGCTAATTCCATTCAAAGTTCCAACGAAATGCAAACAAAAACAATATAACAGCAACGCAAGAACTAAACAAAGAGAGGAAATTTTCCATACCTACAAGCACTAATAAGCCCAAATACATCGTCCTCCAAACCCCAACAGTCCTGCAAAGCAATTTCCCTCACAGAGCTGCAGACCCTAAACAAAGCCTTCACTCCTTGCTTATCCCTCATTTGACAACGCTCCAAGTACAACTCTTCAAGCGCTGCACAACATCCTAAATGCTCATCTGAACCTGGATTTGAATCGATAGACTTACAAGACTGAAGCCTTAAAGTCTTCAAATTCCCACAAAAACTAAGCGCAGACAACCACCCACCATCCATTCTATGGTCATTAAGAGTCAACTCCTCAAGCATTTCACAACACTGCCCAATTGCTTTAATCCCATCATAACTTCCCTCGCACCCACAAAGCTCAAGCGTCACTAATCGCTGACACCCTTGAGCCAATATCGTCAACCCAATATCAGACACCACCGAGCTATAAAACCCATCAACAAAACCAACCAATTTCAACAGCTGTAGATTCCTACACTCGGAAATTCCCTTCAACGACATGTCGTCGCAGCAGTGCAACTCCATCTCTTGCAAAGTCTCGCACTTTCTCGCAACACTCGACAACCCATTTTCGCTCGCACCAATTGCACCAATTCTCCGCAAGTTCGGGTAATTTTCGGCGATAATTTCGAGCCCGTAATTAACCAATTCGCGAGATAACACATCATTCTCACCAACAAACAACGACTCCGAGAACTCTGTATCAACAGGGACGCACAAGCTCTTGTTGGTCACCACGATACCGGAGTTTCGGGACTTCTTAATGCATGCTCGAATAATATCGAGATCCGTGAGATTCGGGAACCGGTGAAAGACCCGACCCGAAATGAGGAAGGACCAATCGAGGACAGTGATTGCACGCGCCAAACGACCGTGAAGTGACAACCAACGTTTGCAGACGAGTGAATTAGTTAAGTACTGAGATGTCGGAATCTTTAAGAAAACTTGTAGCAGAACCTCATCGGAGAGGAGGGAAGTAAAATCCGGTGCAGCCAAGTCCGCGAAGTCGTCATGGTGAGGACGCGAGGTTGGTGAAGTTGATGGAGTAGTACTGGTGGAAGATCTGATATGCATCTTTCAACCCAACAAAAAAAGAAACAGAAAATCTCAATTATTCAGAGGTCAATTGTTTCTTCAACTTCAAGCACTTGCAGTTGGTCCTGTGTTTCCATGGAGTTTGGTCACGTCGAGATAGGGCCAGGAGGACTTTGGGGTATGCGTGAGGAGATGGGTACGGATAAGAATTAAAACAGAGCTTAACTTTTAAAAAAAAAATAATTTAATAATTAACTTTTTAAACTTCATATCAATCAAGTAAAAAAGTTATTTTTACTTTTATGATTCGGCAAAGGATATTTAGGTATCCATTTACTAATCATATAAGTAAAAAAAATGTTTTGATTAATTATTTAAAAAGTAAATTATTTCATCGACCCAATTATAAAAATCTTAAATCGAGTAATTTTTCGATTTTGTTTAAGGATGATAAATATAGCCCAGTGCGGCTCAGCCAGGCTCGACTTTGACCCAGATTGACATGGCCCACGAAAAGGTACAAAACGATGTTTTGTGAAATTTTTTCAAAAAATATGCCCAAGCAGCTTGAGCTCGACCCCGTCCGTTGGCATCCCTAATTTGGTTTAAATTAATAATTCTCGTTATTAAAACTTAGATGATGTATTAATTAATCGATTAATTTGTACAAATTAACCGGTTTAATATAAGATAATCTCTTATGTTAAATTCTTTAATGTTATTCAATCTTTATTGTATATCAATTTTATGACGGTCTAATAACAATTGAATCTTTAAACCTTAAACTTATTACCTTATTAGGTTAACTTTCAATCTAATTTTTATCATATTCATTTTGACTTCAGTAAAATGAGTTTCAAAAGTTAGTCCTTACATTGAAAACTTTAGAAAATTTTAAATTAAATAAAACAAAATTAAAAAATTAGACATCAATTATATCAAATTAAGTTTAGTTCATACATTATAACTTAACCCAAATTAATTTTATATTATTTTAATTATTAAATAATAATTGCCCCTAACATACGACACACTCATATTAGTTAAATTTATAAATAAATCTTAAAAATCATTACAAAAAGCCTTAATTTAAGAACTGCAATCCATGACTCGTAGTACAAGTTAATATTATTATTAGGACCTTTAGTATTGTCATTAATATTGTTATAATTATTTTATTTATGATTATCAATGTTAGTATGATTCTTATTGGTTCAACCTGATTTTGCTGGGGTTGAACGTCGTTGTTTGGATCCATGATTGGTGCGATTCTGGCTATGGAATACCTGCAAAATAGATAATGGCGGGCCGGGAGTTGATTCTCAGGAGGCCCCTCCGACGCTCAAGTTAGTCATTTTGTGAAGATTTCGGTTGTAACAAGTAGGAGAATTAGGGTTGAGATGTCATACCTGAATCAGGGAGGAATAGTACCTTATATACATGGGGTTACCGCTAAGTTTAGGTCTTTATGTGAGTCTTTACGTTTGCATGGGAGATTATCTCCTGTGACCGGGCCATCGAAATCTGGGCCTGAGGTTGGGCCTTGTAAGGCCGGCCCAGCCGACCCAACCACTTATCATTATCATTAGCATCATTATTTATTTATTTATTTTAATCTTAATTCCTTTTTTCTTTTGTTATTTGTCTTTTTTTCCTTACTTTCTTCATTTACGGGAGTCATTTAAAAGCAGTCTCTTTATTAGTTAGGAGAAAGGTTGCGTACTACTAGACTTCGCGTCTCAGCGAAATTTTCACTCAATATTATTATTGTTGTTAATTTTAAGATTTTTTATTTCTTTTTTCCTTACCCTAAAAGCTCTGTTTGAAACTCGGATCGAACAGACCGGGTCGATCGGTCCGATCGGTGATCGGTCGGCTATCCGGTCCCGGTAATCCCTAAAAATCAGTCTTCAATTGAACCAGTAAGAACCAATTGGGACTGGTCGAACCGGTTGGTCACTGGCTCAATGAAATTTTTTTTATTTTGCTTTTTTTCTTTCTAAAATGTTGATGTGTTTTTTAAAATTTTCAAAAGTAAAATCCACATTTTCTCCAGAAATCTAACAGAGGTATAAAAATTTATATTATTTGGTATATTTTTAATTTTTTAATATTACTAATATTATATATAATTATTGCGTAATTATAACGTCAAACCGATTCGACCAGTGGTCGAACCGATCAAACTAGTAACCAATAAAACTTCCGATTCAACGTCCAGTTCAGATTTTAAAACCTTGCCTAAAAGCATCCGCTTTATCACTTTTAGCTCTAAAGTTTTGGTCTCTTTATAGATTCATTTGGTCGGTATGATTTGTGGGGTGTTCAATTTTTTTCTCAAGTTCATCATTTTGTTTGTCACCGCTTTGGTGTGGCGGCTTCTCCATTTTTCTGGTTCAATCCTGTCGGTGTGATTCTCTGATCAAAGTGCATCTTAAGGTGGATGTTGTTTGGAATTGCTTATAAAGTGCTAAAGCCAACTTTTAGAAGTTGGTATAGCTTTAATCTCATTGTAAAAGGCGCCGGTGAATGGGACAACGAGAAAGATTGGTGGGTTTTACTTTTACAACGCATACTTTTTCTTCATTCACCTTTGAGTAGATCCAATTTGGGTATTTCTTTAGAATAGATGTCAATTAAAAAATTATTAAGTAATGAAAGCAAATGAATTAAGTTTAGCAATTATTATTACTTCTAAACATAAAAAATAATACGAAAAATATATTTATTTTAAGTACCTACAAAATTAGAAAATTTATGAAAAGAAAAAGAGATAACAGTCTAACGTCTAATATTTTAAAAATCGAATCAGAAGTTAAATTAATAATATACAAGGTTTAAAAAGTTCAATCGGTATTAAAATATTATAAAATTAATTAAAAATTAAATAATTTAAAATATAATTGAAAGAGATTCTCTTTATCTATTTAGAAATTTAAAGTTTAATTAAAAAAAATTGTTAATTAGTGAAATTGATCGATTAATTAATTAATTAATCAATTTTTAATAACAAAAATTATTAAGATAAATAAAACTAAAAAGTTAAAAATCAAATCGATAAGTTGGACGATCTAAGATTTTTGCAATTAAATCAATCGTCCTTTTTAATTATTGTTTTAATGTTAATTAGTTAAATATTTATGACTCTTAAAACGATTTTGGTATAAGTGTTTGCATTGAGTTTCCGGGAAAAGGAATAAGGTTAGAAGTGTGTTAGGATTAACAACACTCCTTAAGATTCAAGTAGGAATGGCAAAATTGACTTGGCCTAACCCGGTTTGTATTTGGCTCATGTTGATTGAGTCACGGGTTGAAATTGCTCGACTCGACCAGGTCATTGGTAAGGCATGGGTTGAAATTGTTCTGGCCTGACTCGCTCATAGCTTGACGGGAAGATACGAAACAACATTGTTTTTTATTTTATTTTTAAATATAAGGTTAGGTCAGATCAAGTTGTTTGTGGCCTATCGGGTCAGGCGTTGGGCCACGGACTAGCGTCCAATGCCATCCTAGAATTCAAGATTGAAATTGGAAAAAAAAAGGTTAGAGTTTAAATATTCAACTTTAAGTTGATTTTTTTAAAATAATATAATTTATTAATTTTAAATTAATATGAATAAATTTATTATTATTCATATGTTTGAATATTTTATTTTATTTATTTATTAAAACTTTACCAAACGACATTAGGATTTAGAAGCATAACAAGCGGGCCTGTTTCAATGTTAAAGTGGCTTTTGATAATGGGCTTGTCATGTAAAGCACATCTAAGTCGTCGGATCCTTCTAGATGTCCCATTTCACATCGTTCGGCTCTTCATTCAGAGTCTCAGACAGGACGCGTAACGCGTGAGAAAAGTTGGGCGGAACTTTTTTAATTTTTAATTTTTTATTCGTTTTTTAATTTTCAATTTGATTTATTTTAGTTTTTTTGGTTAAAAATCGATTAAATTTATTAATTAATTGGTAATTTTTTAAATTAATAAATTCTCATTAATAAAAAAATCAATTAATTTTTATTTAACATATTTTTAAAAATTTTAACTTTAACTTTTAAAATAAATAAAGATAATCTCTTTCAATTATCATCAACATCACTAAAACATTTAATTGAAGTTCTTCTAAAATGCTGAGTCTGGAAAATAGACGTGAATACATATCTAAGAAATAAAGTAAAATAAATAAACCAATCAAATAAACATAAAAGGTAAGAAAAATAACTAAATACAAAAATATAATACAATACAAATAAATATTTAAAATACAATAATTGTAATATTAAAAAAGTAACGAGCGAGAATAAATATAACACAAAATAATTTACAAGTAGAGCATGTTTAAGATTAGCAATAAACATTAAGAAAAATACATATCAGAAGAAACCATACCGACTATAAAAGACTTGTACAAGAATAACCATGAGCTCGTTTACAAAGTCTAACCTTTTATTTTACTAGTTTAAATTTCGATCCAGTTTTTAAAATTTGATTAATTTAAATTAAATCCATTAAAAGTCAACTATCACTATGCACACAAGAGCTTGCCTACAAATGATATGTATCCAACTTTTTTTTTTCATTTTTGGTAGAGTTTTTAGAAATCTTTTTTTTTATATATAAGAAAAGAAATTCACAAGGTTTATGAAATTCCCTTACAACCCAAGCAAAAGTTGGGAACAGTTATGTTCCCACATAATTGGTATCGATCCACAAAACAATCATGTTTCCAAAAACAAGTCCTGTTCTTGGCAGGAAATGTCCGACTCAGGCTCGATATGTGGTTACCTAATTTTGTGAATTTCTCATCCCTCTTTTTTATTTATATTTCTCGATTCAATCTTGATAGTTCATACCATTTCCTTCCTGGAAATCCCTGATAAGCGATTATCAAATCCTACGTAAGCGGAAGCCAAGCGAGTTTTTAGGCTCATGCTCACCAGCAACCGTGGAAGTCGCCTGAAAGTTGGAAACAGAGACAACATAGGAATACAGGCACTGTAGTCTCTCCCCGGCGGCTACTAAAACCTCCTGGAAACATGAGCCAGTGTGTTCCAAGTTGGGGTCTTGATGATACAACTCTTCCTAACAAGCTTTCTCTTCGGTCTCACTCCAACAACTCCACAGCACCAGACGTACCCATGTATGAATCATTCTCTAGCTCAATCTGTATGAACTGAGTGATGAGTTTTAGCTGAGTTTATGGTGGTTTGTTTTGATGCAGGTTAGATTACGAAGTAGCAGAATTAACCTGGGAAAATGGTCAACTTGCCATGCACGGTCTTGGTCCACCTCGCGTGGCCGCCAAACCCATTCCCTCATGTACTACTTCTCCATCAAAGTACGCTTGGGACAAGCCACGAGCCAGTGGCACACTCGAGTCCATAGTCAACCAAGCCACCACTCGCTTACCAGAGCACAAGCCAACTCTTGTTAACTTGGGACGGGATGATTTAGTCCCATGGATTGAGCGCAACAACCACAACCGAAAGTCAGCTGCTGTCTCCACGACCATGACGAAGGACGCTCTAGTCCCTTGCTCGAACCGGACCGAGGTGGGGTGCTCCACACGCGTGGGGTCTTGTAGTGCCCGGACCGCGACGGGGGACGAGGAGGGGTTTCTCCAAGGAAAACGCGGGAGGGCGGTGCGTGTAGCCGTTGCGCCGCCGGAGTGGAGCAGCAGAGACCAGAGTGTGAGTGGAAGTGCCAACACATTTGGGATGGATAGCCAGCATGTGACTTTGGACACGTCCGAGAAGGAGTTAGGTGGTGGGTTTACTTCCACTTCAATGGGGTCTCAGGAAAATACAAAGACAGTTGCTACTGCCGATGAGAATGACTCTGTCTGTCACAGTAAACCACAGGTAACTAAATACGATCGTGTCCATTATGTTCTTAATCATAATTTGCAGATTTTAGTTATAATATGTTAAGCCTGACTTGTTCTGATTGTCCTGATTCATTGCAGAGAGTAACGGGTGACGAGGAAGAGAAGATAGGGAAAGGGAAGTCCACAGCTTCGACTAAGAGAAGTAGGGCTGCTGCTATTCATAACCAATCTGAACGTGTATGCCTCTTTCTCTGTCTCTTAACTTGCATTTTCTGGGTGAAGAAGTTATGTTTTTCAAGGTTCTGATTCTGATGAAGATGATATTTTATGTAAAAGATGTGATGCTTCAATGATTAGACTGGACCACTTGGTTTTGTGTAGTGACTGAGAACTAGTTTTATCTTTAAACACGATTCCATTAATTAGAATATGTATTATAACAGAAGAAATGGCTGCAAATGTACTTTATTTTTCATTTGTAACAATTTCCCAATTCATCTTCCAGAAAAGGAGGGATAAGATAAACCAGAGGATGAAAACACTTCAGAAATTGGTTCCAAATTCCAGCAAGGTACAAAGTTAAACCTAACTCCTATCTTGTTCTTCATATCAAATAGTTACGGTATCTTTATTATCCTTAGGGTTTGTTAGATCTGTAAAGGGTTATGATTTCAGCACCAACTTTTGTTATTGACTTTGAACCATTTTTGTGGAACCAAAACGTTAAGACTTAAGAGAGATGTAATAAAAGTGATGGGACTCCTGTGTCGGCCTCATTCAAGCTTATGGTTATCTTCTCTTCTGGGGTAGGGCCAAACAAGTTGATCACCGTAAAGTTGGTTCAACTTGTTGAATGGTAGAGTAGATAATAATCTTTATGTCAATTTGGTTAGATTCTGATGAGGTAAGTCTGGTGTTATCTGAGATGAAACTGTTATAATTAACATTGCAGAAGCGGGTATAGCGCGTAGGAATTCAAAGCTGTGACCCACATGTAGAAAGATAAATCGGCCCAGCTTTAACTAAAAGGTAGTAACTTAATGACTTGAGAATTAAATGTGCAGAAGACACAGAGAGGATAATAACATGATAGAGACTGATGTGGTCCAAGGCTCTTCTGTGTTCAAACGGCTATTAGTATCTTGGGACTGACCCAGTTTTCCGAGTCCATAAAACCCTATTGGATATGGGGACAAGTTGCAGAAGATTGCTCAATTTTCTTTGTTTTTTGACAGCAATTCTCTACCACATATTCCGTTATATGTAGCCCCTGATACTGCTTTTTTTCCAGGAACTTGTCATCTTCTATTGGTTCTATCTACATTTACTGTTTACAATTCGTAATGATTGGCAAGTACTGAAAACTTTCCTCTCAGCATTGTGGGGTCAGAGTTGAGAAAACATATCCACCACGATTGAGAGTGGAAAGTTTAAGCAGTATTAAACAATTATTGGGTATCTGCAAGAAACAGTTGAAACCCTTTTGGTTGATGATTTGTTGTTTCATTGAATTTAATTTCGTTACAGACGGATAAAGCTTCGATACTAGATGAAGTTATAGACTATTTAAAACAATTGCAAGCTCAAGTTCAGATGATGAGCAGAATGAACATGCAGCCTATGATGTTGCCAGTGGCTATGCAACAACAATTACAAATGCCGATGATGACTCCCATGAGCTTAGGTATGGGTATGGGAATGGGAATGGGACTTGTGGACATGAACACGATTCCTCGTCCCAACGTTCCTGGAATGTCTCATGTTCTTCACCCAACAGCTTTCATGCCTTTAACTTCCTGGGACGGTTCCGCTGATCGCTTGCAAGCCGCTGCTGCTTCTACATCAGTAATGGCTGATCCATTGTCCACATTCATAGCATGCCAATCACAGGTAGCTTTTCTCTGCAACTAATATTGATTCCATAAATATATATATATATATATAT
>JANIPN010000004.1:2054163-2074360 GCA_027478595.1 Erythroxylum anguifugum
ATTTATGTTTCATATGGTTTAAAATTATATAATAATTAATATATTATGCTTTGCATATTGTTTAATATACTTTAAATTATATTCATATGCATAAATATTTTTTATTATAAAATAAAATATGGTTAAAATTAAAAGTGCTTTTTATTTCTATGTTGTTAAGCAGTCTACTTTATGAAGCTCTTTCAAAAAAAGCTCTTTTTTAAATAACAGTCAAATAATCAAATGACTTATTAGAAAAGTTCTTATCAGAAAATATCTGCAGAAAAAAATTCTACTAGTATAATCCCAACCAAAAAGAGGCTTAATCCGTTACTATTTCTAGTCAATCCAAATCAAATTTAACGAGCCTAACTAAATCTGTTCATACTTCGTACTCCTCAACACCTAAATGGGAGTTTTGTTCTTAATTATGAAATTTGCCCATCGACAACAAAAGAAAATTAAGGTGAGAATTGAACAAGTCACTCGGTCCATTGGAGTTCGGCCTTTTGCTTGTAGTAGTTATTGACAGGCCACTGGGTCCATTGGAGTTTTGCCTTTTGCTTGTAGTAGTTATTGAACAAGCCACCGGGTCCATTGGAGTTTTGCCTTTTGCTTGGAGTAGTTAAGCCTTTTATAGGTTTGTGGATGGGATTGTACCTGAGCTAGGTTCATTTTTAAATTTATTATACCATAGAAGTCTGTAACAAGATTGATTAATGGTCTTGAGTGGATAGTATCTGAGGAAAAAGGTTAATGAAATGGAAGTTAGGGAAGGTCATTAACCAATACTAACTAATCATCCACATGATCAGCTATAAATTCTAACACCATCAATCATCTACTTTCTTCCAAGCTCATGCCACTACTTCAGTTCCAATGTCACAGGAACTCCGATCACTGGTTCTGGTTCATCAACAGTAGCTACGTGGTATGGAAGTGCCACAGGTAGTGGAATAACTGATAATTGAAAGAGAAATCATAAGAGAAATTCTAACACTATCAATCTGATTCATATGTCCTGACAGGTGGAGCTTGCGGCTATGGAGGAAGTCTAGGCAGTAGGCTCCTTTGTACTTAAAAAGGAGAGGGATGTGGAGCTTGTCACCGGGTGTAGAACACTACATAATGTATCATAAACACCTTAACTAATCAAATTAAGCTCTGATAAGTCAGTACGTTTATGTCTATTTGTAGGTGAGATGTAGGTATATCATAAACACCTTTAACTAATCAAATTAAGTTCTGATAAGTCAGTACGTTTATGTCTATTTGTAGGCGAGCTGTAGGTCACACCCAGCGTGCTCGGGCTATCCGGTGTTTGTGGTGATCGCAGACGAGTGTCATGGTTGTCCTGAGGCCGTTCATTTTGACCTGAGCGGAGCTGCTTTCGGTGCCTCGGCGAAACCTAGACAAGCTAATGCAGGAACACAAATAACTCTTGGACGCAGGTGAATTGGTAAGGGGTTTTTCTGACTTAAGTGAGGTTGAGAGTTCAAACTTGCTCTCATATATATATGCTGCTGTTTAAAACTTGAGGCTAAAGTTTTGCTTCTTATAAGGGACCTACTCGATTCGACCGAGAATTAGTTTAGGTGTATATGTGAATAACCTAAGGTACCTTCTTATTGTTGAGACCCTCCTAAAACACCTCGCGAGCAATTAAAAAAAATTGCAGGAACACAATGGAACTCAAATTTTCATTATTCTAATTTCATCCTGATTTATAATACAGATCTATACTTATTATAATATTTGAACACAATGGAACTCAAATTTATGAATTATCTTAATATCAAAAATTCAAACAAATCAAAATTTTATTTTAATTTATTAATTTTAACGGACTATAACTAATAAAATTTCAACTGAGTGTTGACGATGATAATGATATATTTTAACGAACTATAACATTTTGCTAGCGTTAAATTACGACCGTTATAACATTTCACGATGCGGTACGTAATGTTAACTAAAATTTCGAAAGAGACAAGAATTTGTACTCATTAATTAAAAAAATTTGTATGGTGGAACTGGAGTGGTAGGTAATTAAATTAAACCTTGTACTGTTTAATTAACCTACGGTTTAGTGAACGCTCCTAATCACATATCAGTCCATTTTAGTGTAAATTGGAATCCATAAATGTTGACTGGAAGACCTCAAGGTCTTTTACTAAGCAAGTGAAGTGAGCTCTTTACTTATCACTATCATCACTACTTAAGTGACAAGTTGGATTTATGGATGCTTTGAATGGAAGCAAAATAATGATAAATTGATTGGTTACAGACTAATTTAATTGCACTCATTGAAGCAACGCCTTTGCTTAGCCAAGAGTTTACTGACTAATCAAATAGTTAGTCCAACTCCATTGCTCATAGATGTATTTTCTCTTAGATATTATAATAAATTTATAGAGAATGTTACTAATTAATTTATAATTCCGATATCGGTTTAATTTTTAACCCGAATCCTCGTAATAAATCCAATCGGGACATATAATGAATTACTCGTTGAATTCGGATTAAGAACAATTGAACCTATAGTTTGTGATGATAATAACATTATTAAGTAGGTGTGTTTAAAAAAAAGGGAGTTGAGAGGGCAATTAGCGATGGAGATTTGTGTGGGGTTACCAGAAAGGTAATTAACCAAATTGCCTGAAAATTAACGTCTAAATATTCTAATTAGCAAGTAATTAAATCTGTTTTTTTCTAAATAACAAGGATTGGTAAGCTGAAATCTAGATTAAGTGTTTGTTCAAATTCCTATTTGAAATCCCAACCACCTCATTTTGAGCAACAAAAACTGGAATTAGATGTAAAGCATAAACATATATATACACATACCGAAATAGCTCAAAACTAGGGGTGGTTCGACCTTTTGTCCTATAAAAGAAAGAAACATAAACTTTTAAACCAATATTTTAAAATTCAAACCAAAAATTAAACAAATAAGATAAGAAGTTTAAGGTTTAAAAGGTTCAATTAGTAACCCAAGGGGTGTGGTTGAGTGGCAGGGACTCATCCATTCTTAACCAAAGGTCAGAGGTTCGATCCTTGACTTTGGATATGAAGCAGCCTTAAATCTTTGGGCCAGTTGTCCCACCCTGTGAGGTGCCTACAAACTAGCGAGGGGATTAGTCACTGGGTCCGCCGGTGGATACCCTGGTCTAAGACAAAAAAAAGGTTCAATTAGTATTAGACTGCCATAGAATAAAGTTAAAGAAGTTAAAATATGATTAAAAAATATTATTCTTATCTATTAATAAACTTGAAGTTTAATTATAAAAATATTTTAATTAATTTATTTTAGTTTATAAGAAATTATTAATTTACGAAAAATGATCAATTAATTAATAAACTAAACGGTTTTGAACAACAAAAGTTATTAAAGTAAATCAAACAGAAAAATTAAAAATTGAATCGAAAAGTTGAACGATTCAAAATTTTATGATTAAATCGATCGAACCAGTTGAATTTTTTAATTATGGCTTTAAATAAACAAAAAGGAGCTTATGAAATGAGATTAGTGACTTTATTTGAAGCAAGAGCCTGGTTTAATTGAAGGAAAATAACCTATAAAATTATTAAAAACAAGTTCTTTAGATATAATGATTTTAAAAGGAGGTTATTTAGTAAATTTTAGACTTTTTAATCAAATTAGAAGTTATCTTAAAACTAGTAAGTAATATAACATTTAGGGTTAATTGAATTTTCCTCCTTCGAATTAAGATTGGAGTAAGTGAATAATTACAAAATTGTGTACAATTAATACATGTCATTAGCACTAATAATAATGTTAATCATATACACCAATACAAGTGTCGACCTTGAGAGAGTATAATTTCATGTTTCATATCACAACTTAAAAAACCAAAAGGTTGATGTCTTAAAGATTTATGAGTCTATCGTCTACAATGCACTTATCTACATTGATGATATTTTATTGTTCTCATAGATTTATGAGGAATATCAGGCCCTTCTGTAGAAATTCTTGGATCTTACTCAACAGTATGACATTATGTTTTCAACCTCAAAAAGTATCATTGACATTAAAGAAATTGAGTTTCTAGGTATGCATTTCAAAGATGAATTCTACCAACCTGGTCCACGTATTGCAAAAAAGCTGTTACATTTTCCTGATAAATATCTCACTGTCAAATAGATACAACAATTCCTTGAACATTGAGAACTACCATCATGTTTGGTGTTTCGTTTCTAATATAAAAATATTGAGATTTTTTCTATATAAAAGATTTATTTCTTATTAACATAATTTAGCTTCTATCATTTCTCAAATCACTTATTTCACTGGACATAATAAAAATAATTATGATTTTATGCCAATGGACATTAAATAAATTAAATAAATATAAGAGATAAAACAAAATATAAAAACCCAAATAATTAAAAGAAAATGTGAATTATAATACAAAAAAATCTATTTTGTTACTAATATAATATACAAAAAATTACCATCATCTTTAATACTTAATTTTCCAAATTAGGTTTTTCTTTCATCTTTATAAAAATATTATAAAATTTATTTCTTAGCAATAACATTAAATAAATTAAGTAAATAAAAGGGATAAAATAAAATACATAAAATCAATCTATTAAAAGAAAGATTTCTTAATAATGGTGGACAATTATATATATATTAATTAAGAAACCAATTTGAAGGTTAAGAAAATATAGATTGGTAGTTGGTTTTAGATCGACAGTTGATTATGGGCTAAGCTAATTAACTTCTTAAAGAGTGTCTATCCCTCAGTCTCTAGACTGAAAGGAAGTAGTATAAGGCTTAGCTAAACATAGAGAAAGTGATGTAAAAATGAGAAATTAGGTGAAGCATGGTTCAAGGGAGGAAGAATTAAACAAAGACAAAAGGAGAAGTTAATGATAATTATAGTTTTTCAGGATTGAGATTAAGCATAATATTTGTGTGGAAAAGCAGCTTGAACCAACCGACAGAGAAGGAGAAGCATAGGTTAGTTTTCTTGGCTTGGAATTGAAGGGATATGAATAGGTATGGCAGTTAGAACCACTTGCACCTCCTCCTCACTCACTCACTAATGAAGTCTCTCAAACCTCAAAACTCTCACACTCACACTCACACATACATTCCAACATTAAACATTAAACAACAACACTACTTTTATTACGTACGGACCTCCGTTAGTTTGTTTGTTTTTGACCGGCGGCGGCGCCACCACCACAAAGTCGTAGAAAAATTCTCCAAACTCTTTACCCTCCTACCACTTGTCACCACACTTCATCCACTCTTTTAATTCACTCTTATCTCTCTCGTCCGCAAAAAATTAAAACACGACTGAATCTAAAAACTAGGACTACTACTCCTCTATTCACCATACAACCTAACAACAACTTTCACTACAAGAAGAACCAAACTCCAACCCCACCTTTTATCACCTCCATTGTTCATTAACCTCTTTCATTGACGAGTAATTTGTATGGCTTTGATTGTGGATCGACTGTCGGAATTCAAGCACTTTTGTAAGATTTGCAAAAAAGGGTTTGGTTGCGGGAGAGCGTTAGGAGGGCACATGAGGGCTCATGGAATAGGTGATGAGAGTGGTCATATGGATGATGAAGACCCTGCGAGCGATTGGGAGGATAATAAGTTTGGAACCGATATGCCACCGAGCAACAAGCGCATGTATGCATTGAGAACGAACCCGAATAGGTTAAAGAGTTGTAGGGTTTGTGAGAATTGTGGCAAGGAATTCCTGTCTTGGAAAACGTTTCTTGAGCATGGAAGATGCACCTCCGAGTATGTTGAATCGCCGGTATCGTCTCCGGGGTCTGACGGTGAAGATGAGACGACGAGGAGAGGTTGTGGTTGGTATAAAAGGAAAAGATCGTTTAGAGCAAAAGTTGGTAATTCTAACTCGAATTGCCCATCTGGCGAAGAAGAAGATCTCGCGAATTGTTTAATGATGTTGTCTAATGCAACTGTTGATCCATTAATAGCTCAAGCCGAGGAGTCATGTGCCTCGGCGAGTAAAGACGAGAAACGAAGACATTCAGTACTCAATCTTATGCCACCTATGGCTTATAACGCACCAGTGGACAAGGCCAAAGGGGTTTCTAAAGGATTGTTCGAATGTAAAGCTTGTAAGAAGGTTTTCAACTCTCACCAAGCACTAGGTGGACATAGAGCTAGTCACAAGAAAGTTAAAGGGTGTTTCGCAGCTAGGCTCGAACAAGGCTTGGAGGATAGTGTAGGTGATGAAGATGTAATTACACATGAAGAGTTCTTCTCGGCGAAACCTACATCAACTTTGCAGTTCGATCATGGTGGTTCCACTGGTCCTCCTAAGAAGAAATCGAAAGCTCACGAGTGCTCAATCTGCCACCGTGTGTTCTCCTCAGGACAAGCTTTAGGTGGCCATAAAAGGTGTCATTGGATCACCTCAAATTCACCTGATGTTTCATCTTTCCCTAAGTTTCATCAGTTTCAAGAACAAGTTCAACACGAGCCAAAAGTCATCACCAACCCCGAAACACTTGACCTTACGCTTGACCTCAACCTCCCCGCTCCGGCAGATAATCACACCGGAGTCCGGCGAGATAACCTCGCAAACCCGGCAAGCTTGCACGTGTCTACTGAGATATATTTACAATCTTGGGCAAAGGAAAAGGAAGACAACAACCACCACCACCACCACCACCAACAGCCGCAAAATGAGCAGGACCACCAAGATGAAGCTGAGAACAACAATAGCTCAATGCACATTGTGGATAATGAAGCCGACAGTAAGGTGAAGTTAGCCAAGCTTAGTGAACTAAAAGACATGAACGTGACTGGAAGTTCATCTCCATGGCTGCAGGTTGGGATTGGTTCAACTACTGGCACAGTAGCTGCTGACCCGTAATTATTAAATTTTTGTAAAACTCAACTCGAAGATCTTCTCCTCATTCTTTTTCTTCTTCTTGTGATTACCATCTTCACTTATTTATGTATTTAAGAATCTGTAATTACACATTTCAACATGCTTATATTCATAATTCAACACAAATTAACAGCTTCTTCCATTGCTATCTCAAAATTTCTGAAGAGTATATGCTCCATTGCTAGAACATAACTAATATTTTACTTTTAGCCGCCAGTCAAAGTGAAGAATTCAAGACTAACACTCTCAGTCAAGTAGTAGGTTGAAGGGAAATTTTAATAATAATTTGCAAGTACATTGGTTTGATTATAAGAAAGTCAATTAACAAGGGAGAGTTGTGAGCAATTAGTTCATCAAGTTTAATTTCTAGTTCAAGTTTCAAGTTATGATAATTATTCAAATTTAACTAATTATATTAAATTGGTATTGGTATAATCTAAAATCGATTAACGAAGTTCAAATTACAGCTTGAATTTCGAAAAAAATGGAAAAACTCGAGCTCTAATTTAAAAACAATTCCAACCTTATATGATCCCGAGTTTAGATTGAATTTGTTATTTAATTAAAATTAAAAATTATACTTATATCATGCTCAAAATATATAAATCGTACTCATTAACAACCACTAACACCATCATATCTCTATCATCATTATGAAGCTACAGCTTTTTATTATTCGTTTCTTAAGCAGAGGGATTAAATTTAAAATTAAAATTTTTCCTTAATGGTAATTTCACTAAGTGTTAACCTACTGAGTCCAAGTTGACTTCGTGGCTCACATCACGGAGAGTGTGACAACTGTTAGGTGAGGAGGAGATGTGTTAGCATGTTTCGCGGACCACGACGGTACCACCGCAAAAATAGCCGTCCAGTCCAGGCCATTGCTGGATGTGCATCAGTCCAGTTAAGCATTAGTCTATTACAAGCCCAGAGACATGCGAGCCACCGCATCACTCGCAATGGACCAGCTCAAGGTTCGGTTTCAACAATTCTCCACGTGTCAAGTCATCAAGCGTTGTACTTACTCCCAAACTGTAAACAGTGGATGAGCTTCGCCTCACGCGAACTTGATGACCTGTCAGTACTTTGATACCCAAATCTAAAACACTTCACTTTTCAGTACTACCGCCCATTACTGCTTACACTCTAGCTCTTTTAAGAATGGGAGGGCCGCTTGATGGAAAAGGAACAAATCGCTACCCATTGCTCGTGACTTCTCTGATTTTACACCATTGTGAAGCAAAATATCAAACTATAGTTACTAAATAATTGATTAAAAATTAATTTTTAATCAATTAAACATCACGTTAATACTGTCACACTATTACTTAAATATCTCATATTGACTAAATACGAAGATGTTAAAAGATTTATATGTGGTAAGGGTAAACTATCCAAATAATTAGTTCTAGTCATTTTAGCAATGGTTGACCTAAGCTTAATTCTTGTTAATGAACTCTACATTCTACCCATATTAAAAATTCTAAAATGATATCAGAACAGGTTTGTTCCCATTTATTAATTTATCGGTTGTCCATTTGGATGTCCACTCCTAGCGGCTCAGTCCATTTATCACTGTGTTTATTTCAAGTGACAGCTGGATGTTCAGTTCAAGTTGCACTTGAGAGGGAGTGTTAAAATATTCCATATTAATTAAACATAAAAATATTAAAGGATATATAAGTGGTAAGGGTAAACTATCCAAATGACTAGTTCTAGTCGTTTTGGCAATAATTGACCCAAAGCTAATTTTTGTTAATGGACTCTACACTCTACCCTCTACCCATATTAAAAATTCTAATATCGTATCAGAGCAGGTTTGGTTCGGATTATTAATTTCTCAGTTGTTCATCTGGATGTCCAATCCCAGCGACCCGATCTGGTTACCACTATGTTTATTTCAAGTGACAATTGAATGTCTAGTCCCAATTGCACTTGAGAATGAGTGTTAGAGTATCTCATATTGACTAAACATGAAAATATTAAAAAGTTTATAAGTGGTAAGGATTAACTATTTAATGAATGACCCAAGCCTAATTTTTGTTAACGAACTCTACATTCTATCTATATTAAACATTCTAATATTACTTATCACGTGTAATTAAATCAAACCGACCAACCATTGCCATCCTAAGTTGGAGGTCGGCTTCTTACTAGAAGAATACAAAAGATGGAACCTTTCAGCTGACAAAAGAAGAGAACGTGTAAACGTGCTTAGCCACATGGACCACTCTTGCTAGAACCAAATGGATGGCCCTAGTAAAGGACTGGGACTGGGACTGGGTCTATTAGCCCCTAACTAAACGGCATTTACTACTTATCCCATACAAACCTCCTTCATCAGAGGCTTGTTTACTTTCCCACTAAAGATCCAAGTTTAAAGGAACACACTTGCCTTAAAAAAGGATTAACCCTTAATTCTGATTAACTCCCTTCATTATTATTAATTAGCTTAAGACGGGGTCCAGTGAGCTTCCTAAAGCTACCATTCAGTGAATGTGACCGGCAACAATGGTCACAGAATCTCCACGTCAGCTTTTTGTCGATGCAACATTACTGTTTCCCTAAGTGGTCATAACAGCTGGGACATATATCTGACGTGTATCTCTCCCATTGGTCAACCTGCTGCTTACATGCCGGAGACTTTACAATAGCTTCATATTGTGATTCGTCGTTACAACAAACCTCAGCAGTTTCCTTTCCTTGTCTCGTACTTACATGTACGCCACCGGTTTATCATGGGAACCTGTTTCCCTCTATACCCAAAATGTCCCTGTTGTTTTCTAGGATAAATATAAATAAAAATTATTTAAAATATCAATTAAATATTCAAAATTTTATCATAGTATTATAAAATTAAATGAATTTAAGATTTAAAATATAATTTATCCTTATTTTTATTTTGTTTTTCATTTTTTTTCCTTACACATTCTAGAAGTTGACAACAACGTTTGGAGAACAAAGAGTAGCTGTTGTCCGAAATTTCCAAAATTAGGTGAAAATGTAAAAAAGGGTAGTTTGGGAAAATAGCAGCAAAAGTATAGTTAGGAATAAATACAGAAACGGGCGAGCCTCGCAACTCGCATGTTACATGTCGATCTTTCTCCCTTCATGGATACGCTTTAATTAAGTTTTTATTTATTGTTTAATACGCCGTTTTAAAAGGAAATTCAATGACTTTTTTAGAACATTAGTTTTTAGTTTTTATTGTGTTTAAGACTCACATTTTGTGATTTATTTTTTCTTTTTCTTTTTGGTTTTTTAAGCTTAGTATATAATGATCTCATGGTGGAGCTACTACTCTATGTCACCTACTCTTTAGTTTCTTTTCCACTCTCAAAGTTCGTATCTTTCTTTGAGCTGGAGAAGAAAGGTCGTGTTTTTGTTTCTGGGATTTTGATGGAGATATACAAGTGTAAGTTTTGTATGAAGAGGTTCTCTAATGGAAGAGCTTTGGGTGGTCATATGAGGTCTCACTTCATGAATCTTCATGTTCCTAAAAAGCCGGAGCAAGAACAAGAAGAGGGTATTCAACTCAGCGAAGATGGAGGATCAGCTTTATCGTTTTCGTCTTCTGAAGACGAAGAAGAAGCTGAAACAGGGTTAGGAGGAGGAGAGGAAGAAGAAGAAGAAGAAGAAGAAGAAGAGAAAGGTGTCTATTATGGGTTGAGAGAGAACCCAAAGAGGAGTGTTCGTTTGGTAGATCCTGAGTTTTCTTTGGCGGTTGATGCTGAGTCTGTTGTTTTTCAGGACAAAGAAAGCGAGACCGAGTCACCAAAGAACCCAACTCGGAGACGATCTAAACGTGCCCGGAGATTGCTGGAGCATCAATACAATGGGAACGGCGTCAGAAAGAAGCTTAATTATGATAAAGTGAGTAAGATCGAGTCATGGGCTGAGCCTGAACCGCTGAGTTCAATCTCTGACACGACCGCCGAGGAAGATGTTGCCTTTTCTCTAATGATGCTGTCGAGGGACAAATGGGAGAGCAGAGAACAACTTAACAAGCAAAGATTGGATGTGGAAGTGGAAGAAGCTGAGAAGTACTCCATGGACGAAACAGATGAATCGGAGGAATTCAAATCTTGCAAGAACAGATCAAGAGAGAAGTACAAGTGTGAAACGTGCAAGAAAGTGTTCAAATCTTATCAAGCTTTGGGTGGACACAGAGCAAGTCACAAGAAAGTTAAAGTCTTTACACCAGCAGCTAGAGAACCAAAGTTCAAGCCAAGAAATGCAGATACTTCAGGT
This sequence comes from Erythroxylum anguifugum, assembly GCA_027478595.1. NCBI lineage: Eukaryota > Viridiplantae > Streptophyta > Magnoliopsida > Malpighiales > Erythroxylaceae > Erythroxylum > Erythroxylum anguifugum. The sequence continues at coordinate 2,065,311 of JANIPN010000004.1, forward strand.
TCTGTAGTTGCAGAGAAGAAACTCCATGAATGTCCTTATTGTTTTAGAGTGTTCCCTTCTGGGCAAGCGTTAGGTGGGCACAAGAGATCTCACGTAACCGGTATACAAACAACTCCTGTTACAATTTCCACAAAGTTCGGGGACAATTTGAGTTTGATAGATCTTAATCTTCCAGCTCCAATTGATGACGATGATGTTAGCCAAATCGAGCTCTCTGCTGTTTCTGATGCGGAATTTGTGAACCTCATCAGGAGGTGAGTGTTTCTTAGTATCCATCCACAAGAAATGGTTCGATTCAGAAGGAAAGAACATCTTTCTCCCTACTTCTGTGGTTCTTCGGTTTTATATTTACTGATGATTAGGCCATTTCTTCTTGAAATTCTAACTCTGTAATTCATTGCTTACCAATCCACTCTTTACTGTTTCTTTCTGTAACAAAAGAACTGGAAATTAGATCATCCATGAATGAAGGAACCTGGGCATTTTCTTAGACAGAACGATTTGTTTTCACATACATATCACCGTTAAAAATTCTGGGTTTTCATTAAAATTTTAAAACTTCAACTCTTTGTTGGTGAAACTCCTTTAGATGATGAACTGCCAAACCATTCTTCACCTTGTTAATGGCGGTTCCAGCTATTTCTGTTAACTCTTTGTTTGACCAACAAATTGCTCTCTATTTAAAAGGGTCATTCTCAAAGATGGTTTCTGATAAAAAAACTGCCTATTTAGTTTTATTATTACAAAAGTAACTCCCACACCTGTCATGACTGGCATTGTACAGTCATATGACGGAGGGAGAAGCCAACTTCTTTCTTATCTGCAACTCTTCTGTTTCGCATCTGGAATGAGACAGAGAACCAATACCTTTGTAACTTAAAATAGCCATGAAACTGCACCTGAAGTACATTAATTGTTTTTCTTTTCTCATTTGTTGGAAATCTCAAAAGCGGATTGAAATAACAATAAAAAAATACAGTGTTAGATACCCTTCTTTCCTCTTACTGAGAGAATAGGATGTTCGGTTTGGCATGACATAAGTAACCAGACTTGCTCAGGTTCAGAAGGCAAATACATAGAAACATCATCCCCCTATTCTTAAGTAACCATACATGTGCACTTAGCTCCAATCCAATCAAGCTTATTGTTAATTTCTCTTTATTTAAAAAAAGATACCTAAATTGAATTCGTCGTATGAATTTGAATCTTTGATTAATCAAGTAATTTACTCAGAAACACGTTTACGTACTACTAAACTTTCCCAGATCCCGATATTTTTACTGGGTGTTATTGTTTATATGTATTCGAAGATTTAACGAAAAGTAATTGTTGCAAAATTTTATGAATATTAAAAAAATCCGTTGTCCTAATTTATTAAATTGATGATCTCATGATTTGGATTTTCTTAGTAAGACTAGAGCATAATTGGTAAAAGTTGCCCTAATTGGCCTCAAATGGCTCTAAAGTCTACGGCCAACTTGCCTTTGAATGGCTGCTTATGATCTGAAAGGAAGGCAACAAAATAATGGTCAGGAATCTATGTCAAAAGGCAAAGCATTTACATTGGTTTCTGTTTGCTTTGGGAATGAGCATTTCCCAACAAATAAAAGAATCATACAATAGTTTACCAAATAAAGAAAAGGTAAATCATATATTATATACATCAATCTTACCCATTATATCTTAACTAAGATTAATACACACAACTTAAATAGGATACTTTCCTTAAAAGCACAAAAAATAAAATATATGGTCTTGAACTCTTTTAGAATGCACATAATTTATATTTATTATTTATTTTTAATAATAATAAATATATAAATATGTTCAAGTCCCATTTTCTAGAGGTTAATCTGCTTGTGGTTATGGTCATGGTTACACTTCCCATACTAATTGTTTAAAAATCGAACTGGTTCGATCGGTTTAGTAGTGAAAATTTTGAACCATTCTCGGTTTAGTTTTTAATTTTTCAGTTTGATTTAGTTTAATAATTTTTATAAATTAATCCGTTTTTATAAACTAAGTAATTTTTATTTAACAAGTAAGGACAATCTTTTTCGATCATTTCTTAAAATGTTTTAATCTTTAATAGTTTTATGATAGCCTAATGTCAGTTTAATCTTTTAAACTTTAAATCTTTTGTATTATCAGTTTAACTTAAGTTTCGATTTCGAAGACATTTGCATACAAGTTACTTTCAATTGATTCTTTAATTTGTAGCCATTCATATTCTCTTTCTAGCCTTTTTTTTTTTCCTTGGGTGAAATATAGAATATTAGAGCTTAAATCTCAAGTGGGACTTTGAGCTTTCCAATCAGAAAGACTGGTCTTGATTCCTTGCCCAATTAAGAGGACGAGTCCTCTTCAACACCAACTTTAAAAGTCGACCTTGGGAAGAAAAACTTGTCACTATTTTACCATATGCTTATTTGACCCAATCAACCAATTACATCGAAGAGCCTGATGAGGAAGATTCGTCGCGGTGGATTCAAATTCGTTTCGATTATGAAAAGTTCGTTTGAAGTTACGAAATCTGAAATTAAGACTTTTTAATATGTTTTTATTTATTATCCTTTCACGTTCGATACGGGATACGTAACTAAAGTCTCATTACGTATTACAGAATATGCTACATAAATTGTATGTATAAACATAATTTTTAACAACAAAATGACGGTAAAGGAAATAGTATTTGATAATTTTAAAAAATAAAAAATAATGTGATAATTTATTAAATTCGAGTTATAAGATTGAACTGGTGAGGATTGTGGACTTGGAAAAAATGAGACCCACTTTAATTTGCCGGTTCGTGGACTTGGAAAAGCTGAAAGGATACAAAATATGACCTTTTTGTTTTTTCCAATCTTCCTTTATTGCTTCAAAATTTCTAACAAGACACCATTATCATCGTTGAAATGTGCTTTGTCCTCCAAACTTGCTTCCATAGACATTAATTACCCAGGAATGGTCTACTCTGTTCCATATGAGTTAGTGGTGCTAAATAATATATTGTGATTTGTGACTTAATACAAAATTAATAAATTAAATTTTAATTTATCAAAGTTTAGGTTAAATTTAAATCTGAAATCACTTATTCAATTTAAACGTGTCGTATTTAAACGAAATGATATTGAATTTAATCTCAACTCAATTTGAATTTTGACTACTTAAATCCTATCAAATCGAGCTCGAATTGTTTGATTCGTGGAAAAGAATAGGTTGTATTAGGGGTCTGATAATTAAGTATCGGAAGAGGTCGGACCAAGTTGGACCCTTTTAATTTGATTCGGAATGAATCCTAAGGGTGTAACCTAAGTTCGAATTGAAATTCAATAGTATTCTTCTTTTCTGAAATAACTTTATTTTCAAATAAATTAATTAAACGAACTCAAAGTGCATATTAAGGATTAAATCGGGTTGACTTTCGCCATACTTAGCAATAATAAAGAGTTTTTTTGTCAGTTAAACTGTTGCAAGAGTGTAGGAGTCATGATGTTGCTTCGTTGGTGGCCACTAACTAACAATGTTCACGACAAAGCAAGAACAAAGTCAAACATGTCATTTAGAGCATTGCTAAGTGGTGTATGTCCCCTCTAAGATGAACTAATATGCAGTTAATTTACAACCAAACAACCATTAAAAATGTCCAATCTTGGAGGCGTTTTTTTTTTTAAGGATTAGTCCAGGACTAATCCCTCTGCGGCAGTAACATCTCAAATCAAAGACGACTACTGCTGGCTCAAGAGTTTGCTGCATTCCCAATGATCAAATCCCCGATTATTTGGTTAAGCGACGAAAGTGTGTGTCACTTACACCAACCCGGGTTGCAACAAATATAATCTTAATCACAAGTAATGCAAATGTAATTACCATACCACAATTGCACAAAAATAATGTTATTAGGATTAAAGTTTACAATCTGAAACTTCAAAACGAAAATTTAAATTTAAGATAATTAAACAATTAATTAAGGTCGAGTCTTTCTCTATTTTTTTTTTTATTTTAGCAAGTTAAAAGATGAGTAAAAGAGATTAAGGTGTCTTATTTTTTTGTTTGACATATGTATGCACATTCATTTGTAATTTTGTAGTATCTTCACGACACATTACGCGTGGGCCTATCTTAAACAACTTCTTTCTGTCGTCTCAGTAAGATTTCAACAGATTATTAAATACGTGCGAAATTTATGTTACATCTCTTAATGAATTTTAGTAACGACCAAGTTAAGGGTAAAGTTGTGTGTTATTAGACCTTCTCAAATTGACCGTTTCAGTAGAATTTTCATTGGGTCGTTATTGTTATCTTCATCAACCTTTAGAAAAATCTAAACCAAAAAACAAGTTTTAGCTTTCAAGTCCTTTGAAAGCTTAGAAGAGTTGAGTTTGAGTATCCACAAATTTCATTAATAAGTGAAGACTTTCCATACGTTATGTGTGGGTTTATCGTAAACAATCTCTTTACTAAGTAGAAGCAACTGTTGAACTTTCCTAGATCTCTCGTCTCTGTGAAACTTCAACCGATTATTAAATATATGCATAATTTATGTTATATTTCTTAATGAATTTTAATGATGACCAAGTCAAGGGTAAAGTTGTATGCTATTAGTTCTTCTTAAATTGCCTGTTTCAAAAGAATTTTTATTGAGTCATTATTGTTATCTTCGTCAACCTTTGGAAATAACTAAACCAAAAAATAAGTTTTAGCTTTCAAGTCCTTTGAAAGCTTATAAGTTATAAGAGTTAAGTTGGACTTGCATATTTAAACTATCCACAGATTTCATTAACAAGTGATGACTTTCCTTGCACTAACCCTTGTCAGCTTCTATTTGTCTGCATAGGTACCGTCAAATCAATAACTCCACTTCTCGGAATAAAACGAAACTCCTGTTCAAGATTTCAATGCCCTCGCCCTTTGATCTATTTGTACGATTATAATTGAATCCAACTCTTTACATAATTATAAATTATTTTACAATTTATCTAATACACACCGATAGTACTGTTTGACAATCAACTGATTGCATTAGTTGTTAGTTGATTCTATTAGCTGGTTTGATAAGCAAATTGCATTAACTGTTTGTCATTTGATATGTTTGGTAAAATTAGTTGTTTAGTATTAACTGTTTATATATAAAATGACTTATGAAGATATGACTTCAAAAAAATTATAAGGGTATGAACAGGGACGTAGCTAGGGGGTCCAATGGGGCATTGGGCCCCCCAAAATTTAAAAAAAAGTTAATTTTTTTAATTTTTAATTTTTTTCTATATAAAAAAATTGTTGTTTGGGGTTTGGGCCCCCTTATACGCAGTGTCTGGCTACGTCCCTGGGTATGAATGTTATATATCTTAATATTTCGTTGAATATTTTTATAAGAATTTAGATATTAGATATTTAATTCTACAAAAATTAAGTTTATAACTCTAATAAAAAACATACAACATATAATGATGATGATGATAATAATAATAATAATAATAATAATAATAATAACAACAACAACAACAACAACAATAATGCTAACAATAATAATAATAATAATAATTCAACATTAAATTTTTTATTAATATGAATGATGTAGCTCGCTACATCATATTAGTTTTTTTTCATAAAATATTTATAAATTTTATTATTTAATAAATTAAAAATGACTTATAAGGATATGACTTGAAAAATTTATAAGGTCACAATTAAATATTTAATTTTACAAAAAACTAAAATTTTGACATTAATAAAAATAGAACAAAAATTATATTGTACAAATATTTCGTGCATAATTCATAAGCATAACATAGTGCTATGCATGGCATTATTTATAATAATTAAATTTGCTACGGTGTCATGCATCAATTATGCTACAGTGTCATGCAAAGCATAATTAATAATAATTCAATTATGCCACACTATAACACAATTAATTAATTGTAATTAGGTATAAATTAACTTGCAAAAATTAATTAATGTATAGCTTTATTTATTTAGGAGGGTATAATTGGTTTTTCACTTACACATAATCAGTTGTTTATATGAAAACGCTGCTATTGTGTAGCTTTTCAAAATTCAACTGTTTGGGATAAATCGACAACTTATTCATCTTCTTGCCAAACAAGAATTTCAGCCGTTTAAAATGGTCAAATAGCTAAAAGACTTGTATCAACTAAAAAGTAGTTGATTCCTTATTATGACTAGCTTTTGCTTGCAAAATTATGAATTGGGTTACGAATTATTACGTATATTTAATAGTTTGCTTAATACCAACTCGAAACATATTATCGATTTCTATTTTTATTATGGATTTTAATTTTAGCTTTTCACTTTCTATTTTTAACTTTTATTTTTTAAAATAAAAACAAAAACTTGTTTGATTGTTAGTGTTGATATGATTATATTTTTATAAGTGATGTTAATTATATATAATATAAAACTTGAAAATAAATTATTTTTAATTAATTAAATCAATTTAATCTTTTATATAATATTTATTAATAAATTATAAATAAAAATATTATAAATTTAATTATATTTACTAATAATTATTAATTCAATTAAATTTAAATTAATTAGATAAAATTAAATAATTCATAAATTTAATTAATTAAATATATTATTAAATTAAGTTATTAATATATTAAATGATTAGATAATATATATTTAGTTGATAATAAATCAGATTATGAAAAAAATAAAAATCACTTTTGTGGCTTTCATAAATTACAAAAAAAATTGGAAGAAACTAAAGTAAAAAATGAAAATAAAAAATTTAAGAGAACAATTTTTTACTAATTTTGAAAACAAAAACAAAAAATTAAAAATGAGTGGAAACAATTAAAACCCAAAGTTTGTGAAATATAGAGAGGACAAGTTTGTGAATCTTCAGGTTGTTCTAATTAGGTCAACTTGCATGATTTTTCCTAGGTTGTCGATTCCCTGGCTTAATTAAGGAGGTGTTTGGCAAACGACTTATCATATATTTGTTAGTTTATTGACTAAAAGTTAACTTTTTGATTATTTTAAAAAGCTATTGATGTGTTTAATGAATAACTTATTAGTTAGCTTATTTAATCCCAATAAGTTAATTTCTAAAAGCTTCATAAGAGTAACTTTTGAAGTTAGTTGTTTGTCTAATGACAATATTGCTCTTCACTTTACTCTCTACTTTTGCTCTATGTGTTTTTAAAGTTTGCTTTTTTTATTGTACAAATATATCATGAAGTTTGGAAAAATATAATAAATGGTTAATTAAACTTTTTAATCTTTATTTAATTTTATAATATTAGTTTACATTTAAAAATACCATAATATTAAGTTATTGAACATAAAGAGTCACATCAAATTAATATTTTTGTATATAACTACTATATATCTTATTTGTTTGATACTATAATTATAGATATTTTTAATTTATTGAATAATAAAATTTATACATATTATATGAAAAATACTAATATGATGTAGCTCGAGCTACATCATTTATATTAGTAGAGAATTTAACGTTTGATTATTATTATTATTATTATTATTCATATTAGTAGAGAATTTAACGTTTGATTATTATTATTATTATTAACTTAATTTTTGTAAAATTAAATATCTATATCTAAATTCTTATAAGAATATTTAACGAAATATAATTTTCATGCCCTTATAAGTCTTTTTAATTCATGCTCTCATAAGTCATTTTACACATCAACAGTTAATATTAAATAGTTAATTTTGTTAAACATCTTTAATAAATAGTTACGTTAGTCAAATCAACTGATATAATCAACTATCAACTAATCGCTGATAGAATCAACTGACGACTAATACAATCCGTTGTTTGCCAAACAGAACCTAAAGCTTTGTTCGGACGGGTTCTACATGTTTGACGAAGTGAAATAATTCGACAAAAGTGATTTGTCATTTTTATTTGGTAAGAGCACTTACAGCCTGTTTGCTTTGACGGAATAGCCTATTTATTAATCTTGCGTTTGGTTAAAAGTAAGCTAAGAATAACTAATTACACGGAATATACATTTCGTAAATTTGAGGAATAACTAATACTCTTCTCAACCCATCTTTTCTATTCGAAGAAAACTTATTCTTACGAAGACTTTTTTATCCTTCGACGTCTTCACTTCAACCCTCCCTCTCAAAGCTTCTTCTTTTCTTCTCTAGATTCATGGTTGCCGATTCACTGAAATCTAATCAAATCTCTTTTTCCCTTTTGAGACAGCTGCTCCTCCTTCCTCTCCAACCTGTTTTTTTTTAATTACATTAGGTATCCTGGCTTAACCAGACTAATCCCAAGCCCCTATGGCCCCACCCCAAGAGCTTAGAGGATGTAAATCTGGAACCCCAAGATCCCCCAGGTTCCTACGTAGCCTATATACTTCTGCGTACAAGGAGTCTTCACATACTTGATTGGTCAACTGATGTTTGATCACTGGCTCCCCCCTGCTCAGCATCAGGTTCCTATCAGCCATCGGGTTCCCTAGTAGCTCCAACTCCACTGCCGCTGGAAGCGAAGCGTCCGTAATTGATCCGATCAAGAAGCTGTACCCAGGGGGCTAGAGGATCATCAATAGGAACATGCCTATTTCCTCTCTTTTGGCGTGACTCAAACTCAAGACCTCTTATAGAGGATAGTCTTAAGTGAGGAATCTGGATCAATTTATACCACCCACTTGAGAAATCTGTAATTTTTCTTCTCCAGCATGATTCTTCCATGAAAGGTCATATCTTTTTTCCACTTTTAACTTATGTTTCTTAATACTAAAAAGTTGCGTTGAGGGTGCTTCCTCTTTTGGAGTTGGGTTCTTCATTTTGAACCATGCCATCATGCTTTTAGTCATGTCCTTGCTAGGAAAGCAGAAACATATGAAGTTTTTATGAACATATGAAGTCAAGTTTTTATGAATTGCAAACTGGAAATGGAGCTCTTAGCTTTAGGATACAGATCATGTTCAAGTAAGCTCAGGTCCTGCATCTCTGCAGGATCAATTGTTACTTTTGTTTTGCTAAAACCAGTAACAATTCAACTGTTGCAATTTCAGTAAATTTTTGTACTT
>JANIPN010000004.1:2084542-2101499 GCA_027478595.1 Erythroxylum anguifugum
TTATTTATAAAATAAAATATATAAAAAATGATAAAAAATCAGTCGATATCATTTCGAATATTAGCATAATTATTAATTTTGTTTAATTTTAATTAATCAGTAATTTTATTTTTTTATTCTCTTTCTCATTTTTTATTCCAATTACTAAACAAGACGTAAATGCTAACAAGTCATTGAGACAAAGCCACGTCGACAAGAGCAGTACAACTGTATAACAGAACTGTATTAGCGGCAACAGCAAAGTAATGAACGGACATCGGTGGTCACGCCCGCTCACGCTGCGTTAGCACACCCCCAACCCCGACCCCAAAGCTGCGAGTTTTCTGTTTTTCTTTTCCCGTGCCCAATCCATCAAACCACCACCGTATTTACCTTCAAAGGACTCCATAACCAACCAACATGCTTTTACACTGATTGAACTACTCTGTTCCTTCTTCTTCTTCTTCTTCGTCATAGGGATTATAATGGCCTCTTTTGTCGAAATGGATCTGGTTCCATTGTCACTCACTTCTCTGTCCAAACGACCGTGCCTTCCTCTGTCACGGAAATCCCTAGTTTTCTATCCCAGGGATTCGAAATTGAAATTGGGCCTGCGCTGGGTTTTCAATTCCTCGAAACCCGCATTTCTAGCTAAGGATTACCACATTTTTACGAAACGACACCCGATTGTTGCCGTTGCTAGGGCTGAAGCAGATGAAGTCAGAGATGATAACGCGAAACAGGTACATAAGTTTCTTTCTGGATGCTTCTTTCAATGGAGTTTCGGTTTTGGTTGAGATAAGTGCAAGAACTTGTTAGTTAGGTACTTAGTGAGTTCGTGCTTAGAGAGTTTGCAAATTATTTGTAGTGGAATTGCTGAAACTGGTATCGTGTAGGAAGGGGATAAAAAAGAGTCTGGTGGTGTCTTGATTCAACAGAAAGCGAGTCAATTGAGGAAAAGATTAGTTTCTGGAATTGGAATTGGGGTATCAGCTGGAGGTGTGGTGTTGGCTGGGGGATGGGTGTATACCGCAGCTATAGCGGCTGCTGTATTTATGGGTGCGCGAGAGTACTTTGAGTTGGTTCGGAGCCATGGAATCACCGCCGGAATGACGCCTCCTCCTCGATATGTGTCCAGAGTGTGCTCTGTAATTTGCGCTCTCATGCCCTTAGTTACATTGTAAGCTTGATTGTCGTATGCTGTTCAATTTTGATTGCGAATTTCTATTGGTTCTGCCTAAAGATCTATTTGAAACAGGTTATGTGTTTGCTGATCAGGTACTTTCTATTGTATGGTCAGATATTTTGGTCGAATAGACATCTGGGTCGCATATGCTGCCTTTGTTGTTGCAATTGCATTGCTTCTGCAGAGAGGGAACCCTCGCTTTGCACAGCTCAGCAGTACCATGTTCGGCCTATTTTATTGTGGCTATCTTCCTTGTTTCTGGATTAAGCTTCGTTGTGGCTTGACAGCCCCAGCTTTGAACACTAGTAAGAAGTTGATCTTTTTATCCTTTCCAGAACTAGATGCCACCTCTAGGTTTTTTAAGGGTACAAATACAACGCGTCTTGAAGCCTTCATTTTCCTAAAAAAGTGCAGTTCTCTAGTTCTTCTTTTAAACATGTCATGTCACTGAACTGTTAGTCCATGCTTTTCTTAAAGCAGCATCTGGACATTGATAATATAGTCTTATCGGTGTTCAACTGTGGATGTGAACACATACCATAACAGTCATGGCAGGAGACATGCATTTATATAGCTCACGTTTCAAACCAGTTATTCACGCTGCATACTTTTTGAACCTGTTATCAATTTTGTCCGTATGCACTGTCCTGTCTGTAGAAAAAGTTGGGAAATTCATGTGCTTCCATTGTATATGAAATTGGGAATGGCACAAATGAGGCACAAGTCTCCCTTCACCAGCCTAAGCTTCTTAGTTTGATGCTTTAGAATAGGTTCTTTTGGAAGATAAATTCACTTATCCTACTTTTCTCGTTCACCTTAATCTGGGTTTTAGTTTCTTAATGTGTACCAGATTGCTATTGCCCTTCAACAAACTCTTTTGTTTGCTAAACAACTCATATTGTGTAGGAATCGGAGCAACATGGCCAATTCTTCTTGGTGGCCAAGCTCATTGGACCGTGGGTCTTGTTGCAACCTTGATTTCTATTAGCAGTGTCATTGCTGCTGATACATATGCCTTTATGGGTGGCAAGGTAATTAGACTTCTTGAATGATTATCAGATATTGATTGAAACCAAATGATATGGGCGTAAATGTTTAGAAATTGGGTCTAATCATGTCCTCAAGTGTCCTTGCCCAGGGGTTTTAAAATTTCCTGTGCCAAATGCATGGGCATGGAATTGTTTTGTTGGTTCAATGGTCTATCCTTGTATTGACAGTCACTGCCTTATTCAGGATTTGAAATATGATGATAGAACATGATTTCTTCAAGTTTATCATAGAGTTTTGCTTCCCTGATAAATTGTGTTAAAAGGTTTAGTTTGTATTGTAATTGAATGTACAGATTAGAAGCTGGGCTGTATTGTTGATTAATGGTTTTAGCTCCTTGCATTCTGTGTTCATCCTACCCTATTTCCAACGTGAAACATTTATCCAATACCTATGCAGGCATTTGGAAGGACACCACTGACTGCAATCAGTCCAAAGAAGACATGGGAAGGGACTCTTGCGGGTTTGGGTGGCTGCATTGCTACTACTGTAATTCTATCCAAAATTTTTTGCTGGCCGGTATCATTCCTAAGGTATTAAATCTTCACTGATTGCTGTCTTGAGTCAATGATGAAAGTTTCTTCATTGGCTAATTATTTGTCAAAGATGTTAATTTTCTTGGTGCAGCATTAGGTCATTTTATGAGACTTTTCTTCTTAACTTGAGTGCCCCATTAAGACCCATAGATATCCACACAGGAAATCCCTAACTACTTTAAATTGACTATTTCTGTTTTGCAATATAGCAGCAACTTTGTATCTTACGCTTAAGATACGAGCAATCTTTGGATGAATTTTGGATGAGGGTAGTTATCATCGGATATACTGCTGGCTCATAGAGTCCTATTGTATCTTATGCTCTTCCGGCATCTTGTGGAGTCAATGATGTTGGATGGCTAGACTATTCCAAATCTTTGCTAAAAACATGTATGAATTAGAAATCACAAACGTTCTCCATTCAAAAGTGGAGTTTATGATTGGAGATACAGAAATTGACTTAAATCACAAACCTGCATCATGTATATATGTTTGTTTCTTTATCAACAAGAATTTGATATCTTTTTTGGTTGTTCTCAGTGCCACGGCTTTTGGGTTCCTTATTTTCTTTGGATCTATATTTGGTGATCTGACGGAGTCATTGATCAAACGTGATGCGGGTGTGAAGGACTCTGGCTCTTTAATACCAGGACATGGTAATAACCCTTTCTTTCTTTTTTGCTTCCCTTGTAGATGTATGTTAGGTGGCAATTTTAGAATGTTCAACTGAATTTCAATGCAAAACATTCATGTTACATACACAGCGCACTGCATCTTATTTCCGGAGAGATGTTTGATGCTGGATGAAAAATGTAGTGTAGTTCAGCTTCTAACTGGAGTAGTAAAGAAAATATATAAAAAAAACATAATATTAGAAAAAGCAATGGAAGGGGAATAGTGTTAAGACTTCTACTCAAGGATCGTGTCACAAGGCGATGGTTAGTCAGTTCAGTTTTCTTCCGTGACGCGTTGACGTGATGAGGAGCAATTGTGAATGATTGGAGCTCAAACGAAGAGCTGCACATATGCAGAAGCTCGTTAGAGAGAGCTATCAATCTCTTGATTAGGGTTGTAATCTCGATGATCTCTATTAATGAATGGCAATAGCCCTTTTATAGTACATCGAGTTTGACACAAAGGGTGGAACTTCTAAACTCCTAATTGAATTAGAACTAGACTAATACTGGACTTCTAAACTCCTTATTGAATTAGAACTAGACTAATACTGGACTCTCTAATTATGCAAATAGTTGACAAAAATAGAAAACTCAATAATAACTGTCACAGCTACTGCTGCTGTCCTTGCTTCATCTTCCTGGCACAGCTACATCCATAGGAAGAGTCCGTAACAAATAGCTTCCTTGTTGGTGGTTTTGCTTAGTAGTTACTAGTTGATTAGGAACACATGGTCGGTAAATAAAAACCAACTTGCATCTTCCTGACTTGTTAGTCAATTCTTCTGATCTTTGCATGTCTATATTACCTGCAGACAAATGAGCACTGTACCAATTACGCATTGTTACATTAAATCCTGTTTACAAATTCCATACCATGTGTAGGTGGAATACTGGACAGAGCGGACAGTTACATTTTCACTGGTGCACTTGCATTCTCTTTTGTCAAGACCTTTCTTCCACTATATGGAGTATGACAGCAATGTTCCATCAATTGCATGAAACTGAACGGATGTGAAAACCCCATCTGGTTTCTTATTCTGGAAAGCTAAGAGCATATGCATGCTTCATCCTGATGGAATGTGGAGTTTCTCTTCAGTGGATGACTGAATGGTAAAGTGTCTTTATCCAAAAAAAGATAATCACACGGAAGGTCATTGAATTGCAGATTCACTCGATCATTGTGTTCTACCCAGAATACATGTTCGGGAAAATATTTCCTCTTACACGCCATGAACTGTACTTTGCTGGCTAATTTTTGGCAACTTATGTGAGTTACAGTATAGCGTAACTCAAAAGCATGTTTAAATGCTTCTCTCAGCTGTAAGTTTCAAATCCGTTCATTCTTTATAAATCCCATCGCTTTTATAGTTCTGAACATGGTCCCCATTTTAATATCTATGAGGAATGTCAGTCATAAGATGAAATAGCAATCATTATTGAATCTATTAGGATTTGGGGATAATCATACCTGCTTAAGTTCAAAATAGCAATCAAAACCATCACGGGAGGGTTCATAATTCAATTGTTGATTTGTTTCTGTTGCACTTTGTTCGAGTTTTAAAAAGCCAAGTACTGACTTTACCTGTCATATTATCATAGTAAATCCTGTTGTTATGATAATCACGTTGACCTTACACAACAGTGTCCGTCACTCCAACGCCAAATGCAGCATGACAATCCTCCATCCTACTATGTGACTGGGCCTTAATTTTTTTTTGACTAACAAAAGTTTTCAACCCTCTCTTGGACTGGAAACGTGTTGTTAACCTTATTCCTGAAAGGTAGGTCCACATGAGAAGTTCTTGGTAACCCTGTCGACCATAGTTTGCTGAAGTTGGTCATCAATGGCACAAATGACGAAATCGTTTGACAATTCTTGTCCCATAACTGAACCTTTAATTATAACTAGAAAGAAAGCTGTCAGCAACTATTTGTCGAGTCAACCACCACCTAATGACATGGTAGTTAAAGAGTTGCAAATTCTTGTAATTTCACGTGGACGTGTTTGTTTAACTTTTCTTCTTGATCTCATATATCCGGCCACTGTAGTCTTTCATCCAATAATTAACAACACTTGCTACTCCTAGAATGCTTTAGTTCATGGGATGTTTCCCTCTGAGATTTCATTTTCACTTTATTTTCAAACCTAAACTCAAAGATTGATGGAAGAACGTATAGCTATTGTCTGACAATTATCTTTCCCCTCAAACATGAAAAATCTGACCAACCTTAAATAAACTATGCCTGCATTTGCTCCCAATTTTCAGGAGAACATAACCTTTTCACCCGATAAGAAAATATGTCCGGATCAATAGAAACAGAGAAGGAAACCAAAAGGCCAAGAAAGTAACAAACTCATGTTTTTTCATGTAATCTATTTGATGATTCACTGATTGTCAAGTGAAAATATTCATACATCATTCTTAAGTTTCTAAGGTAAGATACAGTTTTCATCCGTGAGTTGAACCTTTTTTGGGTTGGTAGGCACAAGAAGAGTAAGTTCTACAGTAGTTAGACAATCCCCTGAGAACAAAGTTGTTATTTTTGTGCATGACATTCCGTGACGATAATTGCTAGGACATTTGGCTAAGACTGAGACTGTCGAAACAAAGCATATTTCTTTGGAGAAGGCCTCACGAAATGATAAGATACAGAGAAGACAAGAAAGGGACATAAGAAGTTAATGTTGGGTTGACCTAGAAGAGATAAACCCATAATACAAAACCCAAAAAAAAAAATAAAGAAAGGAGAAGATAAGAGAAGAGAACATAGAAGAGATTGAAATGAACATGGCAGAAACTACGTATGGTACATGCAAAAGTTGCTTTGGACCCTAACCTCCACCGAAACAATAGGACAACAAAAGCTTGATCATGAATAGTGATAGGGGACTGATGAGGACCCTACCCCTACCATTGTGGACTTTTCTCAAGCTCTTTACTTTTAGAATTTGGCACCTTATTATTAACATAGAACATGAAAGGCAAAATAAAAAACTTGTGGGGTTGCAACCAATGCGTTGTTTCGAAGCTGACTAAGAAAATGGAGGAAGAAAAGGATAGAAAGGAAAACTTAAAGGTAGCGTTGGAGGAGATATGGTGGGCAAGGCAAAGCATCTATTAAAGTATACGAGAGACACAACAGAAGGATGGAGGCTAAGTAAAGGATCTTGACAACTTTTCTTGGACACGCACACCCACGTAAATATCTTATCTATCTCTAAAACCACAACCCTCCACTTCACACTCACCTTTCTTTTCACTTTTCCTTCCTTTCTTAACGTTACTTTTCATTAACCATTTGCCTCGGATGCTCTACAATGTTAATTACCTCTTCTTGTTTTCTTCGCCCCTAATAATTTCTTGTCAAAATTCACATTTATGAGTCTAATCATGCCCACCATAGTAACACAATTCATGTTCTATGGTAATTAATGATGAATTATGGATTCTTATGATTTCATGCTCTACTATTTTCAAGATAAGTGAGTTTCGAATGTAATACATAGTATAGACCTCATTACATATCTCGGATCTATATGAAAGGATTAAAAAACGAAAGTAATGCAGAATACCTAATTTCGGTCCCATCTTTGATTCCAATGCCGATTCCTAGCTCCAAACGATCACGAATCTCTCGAGACCTTTACGGAAAGTGTTTTCCGAAACACGGGTTAAGTCTTTCTACAGTTTTCTCAATACGTAAGCTCTCTTAAAAGGACAGAGATTCCTTATGCTTACAATTGATATGAACAATTGCAGAAGACCTTAACCTTTATACAGCTTCCATATCGGACTTCTCCTTCACAAGACCGATATGAGTCTGACCCACACTAATAAGGATCTATTTTTCACCCGAAGTTCGACCCATTAATCGAGATTATTTATTAGGTCACTTTATTATCTTTATCTGGATCAAATTACGCAACTTAACCGATAATTTATTTAAAAACAAAAAATGCAATTAATAGTTATCCAACTTTATGGGAAAGGACAAAATTGTCCAACATCAAATTGATAAAAAAAATTAAGGGTTCAATGAATGGTTTTCATAATTGAAAGTCAATATCTTGATTATTCCCTTGTTTTTAAGTGGCAGTTAGATATTATAAAAAGGAAACATTTTGTGCTTATAACATCAAGATTGCCTAATAATTTTGATGTTTCGGTGTACCTAATTAACGTATGGAATAAATACGTTTGACTCATTGCCTAAGATTTTGATTTTTGGAACCATCACATCCAAAATTCTATTTTGAACAGAACAGTAAAGCTTGTCTTAGCAACAGGAATATATGTGTGTAAGGAATTATTTGATAACCCATTTGCCTTCTTTGCTTTAAGTAAGCTTTAAGCTATCTTTTACAAGTTAATTAGATAAATTATTAAGTTTAAATTACGTGTTTCGGGTATATTATTAAGTTTAAATTACGTGTTTCGGGTATATTACTCGATAAATCAATAATTCATAATGACGAGATTAATTCGATTGATATTTGTAAATTTAATATTAATGAAAATCAACTTTCCAACTTCGAAAATGAGACTTTTAAGGTCAATTTAACGAAAAGATTATGTATATAATTAGCGAGTGAGGCACTTAATACAAGTGCATTGAACTTGGAAGAAGAAGAAGATGACAAAAGGTGGCACACGCTTTGAAACTCTTTTGAGCATATATATGTATCTTCATCTCTTGAAATTTAACTGAAATCCTTACTCCTAGGAGGGCTTCTTTAAGACAAAAGTGCCTTAACTCATCCAAATTCCTTAATATAAAGTTGTTTTTATCATTACACTTTCCATTTTCTTTAGAGCTTCAAAAAGGTATTCTCTGCTTTTATGGGCTTCCATATCTGGAAGATGCTGCAATTGCATGCTGGTGCTCTGTTCTGCCTCTACCTGTGCTCTGCTTTCTCACAGAATCTGCTTTCAGCTTATTGAAGTGACTAAAAGCAACCAAACATCACTACTCATTTGCTTGCTTATGATCTTTCTCTTTCATCTTTCCGGTGCCCACAGAAAACAACAATAATTTAATAAAAAATTTGCTAAAACACGAAATTTAAAGAGATCTAGTAATATGTGACCTTATCTTCAATTAATATAAAAAGTAGTTACCCTTTTTTTCGGTTCAAAATTTACTCGAACAAAATCTTTATACCTTTTGAGTTTAAATTTATTCTGAAAATCGATCAACTCAAACATTTATCCGTTTAACTTAGATTAAGCCAATTTGTCAGTTTCACTTAAGTCAAAAAAGTTAAGTAAAAGATGGAAATATTTACAATAAAATAAATTTTATTATTTTATAAAAAATTCTCCATTTTTAACAAAATTCACTATTAAAATTCTATTAAATATTTTGATAATTATTTAAAAATTTTCGCATCTTTTTTAAGCTTTAAATCAAACTTGATGCATCAGTTATGTGGATTGGAATGTGAGCTTTTTTGGTGCTTCTAATACAAAAGGCATTCCTCGAGCATGAAAGTGACTCTACGTTACTGTTCAATATACTATAGACTGTTTAGTGATTGTGGAATTGGGAATTGTCCTCTTCATGTCAGAAAATTAAAAAGAGGTGACTAATTTTTTTTTTAAACGAAGGAATCCTCAATAATTATTACTTAAATGTGCACTAAATAAACGTAATAATCTGTAAATTACACTAATTGGGTACTTTGCATTAGGCAAGCTTTGTACGACAGGCTCGATCAAGAAAGAGTAAGCAAGAGAATTTGAAAACATGACTTTTTGACCTCATGTCCCCTACTCCACTAACTCGACCAGTGGGGCGAGACTAATAAGTACATGTAATTTTGTTATAATAATATAAGGCAAGAGTATAAAATAAGATTTTTTATTTCAAACATATTTATATTTATAAATTTTAATGTATTTTCACTTAAAGTCTATTATTAAAAAAAGTAAATTATAATCTCTTTATTATTATTATTTAAACTTATAATTCTTTTAAATTAAGCAAATTTACTTCATCAATTGAATTATTAACACGAAATTAGTTATTTTGTTATATTTGAATTTTTTGTTTAAATTTTATATTTATGTCAATTAATATATAAATTAATCGTTTAAAAATCAAAATCAGATAGGCATAATCACAACATAGAAGATTAAAAATAATAATTTAAGGTGAAATTGCAAGTTAATGAAGAGCAGGCCAACACTAACCACTATGTAACAACTCATTATCAGGTTCTTAAAAATGGTGAGTCTGAAAAGAAAATTGTAAATTTGTACGGAACCTAACAAGCAAACAAAAAGAAAGTACCAAACAAAAGCAAGCAATTTACCGTACTTAAAGGCATTCAATCATACGTTGTATCACCTAACTTTTGACCAATGGCTCTGTTATTCATCCCATAACAGCAATGATCGGACGGTCAGAATCGCATGATTTTGACATTTCACTAGGGGATACCATCGTCTATGATATAGGGCACTATTGATTAAAAAATCAAACCATAATTATAAATTTTTAATTTCAATTTATCTTAATAATTTACTATTAAAATAAATAAATAATTAACTAACTTTTATAAATTAGAATAAATAAATTAATTTTTATTTAAAAATCTTATTTAATTATGTTCTCGTCTTTTAATCTTAGTTTAAGTTATTAAATTTTGTATAATTTAAATTTTTAAAATATTATTTTCATCTCGAACCATTTAAATTTAAATGGCTTGAGGTTGAATTTGGATTCATTTAATCCGTGGCCACATTATTTTGAAGATTTTTTTAAAATGATGATAATTTTTTAGATTATATTTTTAAATAATATATTTTAAATTTAAAATTAACATAATATTATTTGAAATCAAAAATTACAAGCGGTTCAAACTAATCCTCGGGTCAAATGGGTTAATTGGACTTCACTCATGGGTTTTAGAATGCGATTAGGTTAGGTTGGGTTTCAAATCGACTGTGATTCGCATTCCCATCATCAATCTTGATCGTACATCCTGACCGTACACGTGGAACCACTAGGATTGCGACCTTTCTTTCTCTCTACAATGGATGGGACCCAAGTGTTATGTGTATCTGTCCACTGGTCACTTTCTGGGTCATTGTCTCCACCTATAGCAACACATGAGACAACAAGTCACAATCGTCGGATCGTTGTTTGGTACGCTGTAGCCAGAGTTTCTCAAAGAAGTGCATCGTGGGACCCCACTTCCCCTTTTCTTCTGTCATAAGGAGCCACGTGTCGATGATGATCGCTTCTACACAATTGCTCCATGCGCTTCACATACCTTAAGAAACCCCCCATCATGTAGAAGAACTATTATTTGCTTTTTTTTAATTTTCTAACCAAATTTTTAAAATTTATTTTATTAAATAATTTAAATATTTTCAAGCCTTGATTTTGCATAGCTACTTTATTTTCAAATAAATATTTCAATTTAAGAAAATGAGGGACAATCTTGAAATAATTGATAAAAGTTGTTCTTTTGTGATTAGAAGGTCACAGATTCAAATCACAGAAAGAAACTCTTTGTAAAAATATAAAAAAAAGGCTATATATATCAAAGATCCTCCCCAGACCTTTGCTAAAATCTTATTAATGAATTGAAGTAATATTAAAAATTAAATTTACAAAGAAAAATATTTAATACATTAATACTCACAAATAACTCAATTGTTGAACCAATTTGAACTTTATTTGATATGCTAATTTTGTTATGAGAGTCTAATCCTTAATACTTAAAGCCAAATTCAACCTAATTTACTTTTGTTACAATCTATTAGTTAGATAATTCAAATAAATTATATAAAAATTTATAAATTCAATTGATTATTAGATTATTATAAAAATAAAGTTAATTTCCTATGTTAAATTAAAAAAAATAGGTGACTAACTCTAATACTAAATCAAAAAATAAATAAATAGTAAAAGACATAAATTTTCCTACAATTTAAAATTTTAAAAATAATTTCTAACTGGAAAAAAAATACTTTTTAAAAAAAATTCTTAGATTTCAATTAAATATAATGACTAAACACACCGTGTAAATGTGATATATAAACTAATTAAATATCATTAATATCATAACTCAACTTAACTTTTAAATTTAAATTTAAATTTTATTATAATTATTTTAAATTATTAATATAAATTAAATGTAATTAATCACAATCAAGTCAATCTTTATCTAGAGAAGTGGTTACCATATTGGACCACCACAATACAACTTCCCTTTCACACTCTCAACAATGGACCACGAAGTAGGTCTGAGAGGTACCCTTAATTACTACATTAGTTTATCACAAATCATTATTATAAGAGCTTAATTGTCCTTGTAATTACCTTA
The DNA here is from genome assembly GCA_027478595.1 of Erythroxylum anguifugum. NCBI lineage: Eukaryota > Viridiplantae > Streptophyta > Magnoliopsida > Malpighiales > Erythroxylaceae > Erythroxylum > Erythroxylum anguifugum. The sequence goes on from JANIPN010000004.1 coordinate 2,096,306, forward strand.
CTTATGAAGCTGTCGTCACTCGCCGTCTTTCTTCTTTAAAGCGCCGACGTTTTTAGCTTTCTAACAATAATAACTAATTCTCCGACAAATTAAAAAAATCATGAAAGCTCAAATTGTCTTCTCCTTCCCCTCAACTCCAAATGCAAGGAACTTAAAATAATACCCCCAAGCGACCAATCATGCAAGACCCATGTGATTTCATGAGGAAAGCTTGTAAATTAAAGGGACCAATTAAACATAGTATCAACTTTAGGTTTAGTAAACTACTTTGAAGGTATTAGAAAAATAATGGCCAATTTGGCATCGGATTATAAAAATAAATAAAGGGCGGTCCAATCGGTGCGTTAAGAGTATATAATATAAGTTAAATTTTGTAATTAATGCATCAATTTGAGTGTATTTAGGCCTTTAATCTTCATGAATCTATGATTACGATCCTCAAGTATCATGATCTTCTTAAATCATTCTACACCGTTACAATTTTCAAAGCTGTTTCTTTTTGGTATATTTGGAAGCACATGGATCAAGCAGTGGTTGTTCTTGTTCACATCCTGTTTGATTGCCTTTTGTCCCAACCACAAAAACAACCCAACATTCTTAAAACATTGAAGAAGGACTTTAAATGGTTTCTGAAACATGCCTCCATTGAATAGAATATAGCCTAATGACCTGGAAACAAACACCACTTCTGTTTCTTAATGGTTCTTTCATAACTTATATATGGAAGACTAGCCAGAGATGGGGTTATCAAGGTATATGAGGAATTAATGCAGAGAAAGGCAGAATTTTGAATGGTTAAATCATGTTTTTACCTGCTTATGAAAGTGTACAACAAACACTGATTAAGTCGAGCATGAAAGCATCACAAAAGTTGTTCCAATCCATCAACTGGTGTACTAAAATGTTCTTTCTTGATATGAAAGATAATCCTACAGCACACGATAAGTGTAGCACTACAAGTGTTGTGCACAATATCCAGAATTAAGAGAACAAAGAATTCAAATCCATCCAGCTACTAAAATGTTCAGATTCTTGATTAGGAATAATATGCCTAAAGCAACATAATTAACATAGGAGGGAGGAAATACAGACATCAAAGGGATCAGGACTTAAACTGAGTAAGATCCGAGGCAGCATTTGGCAACAAAGATTGATTAGTGAAACGGATTGTCAGAAACAATCCTAATTTGCCATTTCTCAGCACGTCCAAGCTGAAGCTGAGATGAGCTCCTTTCGTTGCCAGCAAAGAACAAGTGAGGCTTGTTTCTTTTCAACATGGAACCCCTTAACCGGGGCTCGTTGCACTAAGCAATCTGCTTGTGATTCAGCAAAGTTGCTGAATGTTAATGGAGTGAATCCAGACTGCAGAAACAAACTCTTCCATGGTGAAGTCCTATCAGGACAACGATGGCGACCCAGTACCATTTTTTCAATGCCCGGTTGGACCAAGAACCTCTCAATCTTTTGCATTGCATCTAGGTTCACATTCACAGCATCCAGTGATTCAAGCAAGCTAGAATATGACTGAATAGCCTGATTTACCTGATAAGCAAATGGGAGGTCAGTTCGCTCACAACCTCTGTCCAAAGACACCACAACTTTAGGGGAGAGCTGCTTTACAAACCGAAGCACCAAAGGGAGGACCAATGGGTAGCTTGAGAAGGACCCAATTGGAAGATTCACTGCAACAACTTCTTTCTCCAACATACGAATTGGCCATGGCCAAGAACCAGAATTCAAAGACTCAAGACCAAAAACTTCAAGCTCAAACGGCATGTTGATTTCACCAGCAAAGATTCTAAGGTTTTCTCGAGTGAAACCAAGCTCGAGATCACTATGTGAAGAAGGAGAAGCAAAAGCAGTAATCTTTAGAGAAGGAGCACCTCCACTCCTCATAGACAATTCTTGCATCAAAGAAGCCCATTGTCCACCATAGCCAATATCAAAATCTACAATGTGAATCCTATCAAAACCTTCAAAAGCCTCAAGCAGGGCCTGGTTACAAGTAAAATTGGCAAACTGAAGGATTGGTGAGATTTCAGAGAATGATTTATATGCCCCAATCTTGAAAATAAGACTACAAGGGGATGACAACATTGCGTTGTTGCTGTTGTTGTTGGTGTGTAGAAGTAACTGCAAGGCCTCTTTGAAGTAAAAGGCAACCCTATGATAAGGCTTACCAATTGGAAGAGAGAGCTGGTGATTGAGCCGCGCCAATATCCCTTGCGCGAGTATCAGATTCCCGGTTTCGATCAGCTCTGCAGCTTGGCATATTGGGTTTATTATCGCCTGCTGAAGCTGTTGGATTGCCAATTCATCACTCATTAGTTTCTGCTTTGTAGAAGTAACCACTCCTGGCCTCTGCTGTTGAAACATTTGGAGCTGATTCTGCTGTTGGTGATGTTGGTTCTGTCTCCGAACAAACAACTCTGCCTTCAGATCAGAAAATGGCACCTTTTGGACCTGAGAGTTAGGTCCTGGATTATGCCTCTTGGGTGGTGGCGGAGCCGACAAGAGATGGTTATGCTCTTGCAATTGCGAATAGGACAATGGCAAGAACATTGCAGGGTTTTGTCCAAACTGGTGTTGGCTTTGGTTGATTATCACAGATGGATTCAGAATCTGTGGCTTCTCCTCATTAGCTTCAATTCCTTGTTGTTGTGGTTGCTGGAACGTAACAGGTAAAAGACCGTTAGTTGAAACAGGAACATCCGGATTCGAAATTTGTTGGCTTATTAACGAACCAATCCTCGGATTGTTGCTAAGAAGAGGGAACTCAGAAGATGGTCCTTGAAGTGTTGAATGGTCATGAATGTTGCTAACCAAGTTTGCATTATTCATCGTTTCAAATCCAAAAACTTGATCCACAACCCCAAAACCAGCGTTAAACTCCACATCTTCAGGCCCACTTCCACTTGGTAACAACTTGTTGAATCCCAGAGATGGGTCTTCATTATCCCCCATAATTAACCTCAAAATCGACTGTTCTTGACTAGGAGACCCAGACAACACAGTCTCCCAATCTTCCATTCCAAGTTGCACACATTTTTCCGCACTGATATCTACAGAAGAAGGGTGGCTATTGTTGTTGCCGGAGAACACAGCAGTTGCCAGGCCGTTAGTTGTGGTGGTGGTGGTGGTGTCGGTGGAGGCGCCGCCGCCGCCGCCGTTACCGCTTCCTTGGAAAGAAGACAGCGTTGAAGAGGAGGTTGGAGAGCTCGGACTTCTTATCGCGTCAAGCACAGATGTGGGCTCACTGCCCACAAAACAACTACTTCCTTTGATATTGTTAATGTTGCTCTGCCACTTCTGTTCAAACCTCTGTTGCTCTTCTTGAGTTCGTTCTTGAAGTAAAGAATCTAAAAATGAAGAAGAAGAAGAAGAAGAGAACTCCAACACCCCGTTCCCTTGAAAACCCTCAAAGGTTAGGGGCATGGCCTTCATAGAATCTGATATCTCTTAAGATCCACAACTAAAGCCCCAACAGAGCTTTCCAGTTTCACCAAAAAAGGACCCCAAGAAAAAAAAAAAGATAGTTTTGTAATAAGAGACCCAACACAAGAACCTTAAACCTTATTGGTCCCTTCTTCGGACAAGAGACAAAACAAAAAATCAAGAATTGTGTAAGAAAGGGGACAACTTCAGTTGAATGCATGAAGAGTTTGTAAGAAAACCCATTTCTTTTCTGTTTAATCACACTCACACACCTTTCAGCTGCTTCTTCTTCCTTCCTCTCAAAACCATACAATTTCAGACACCATCTTTTATCTTCTTGGTCCTAACTCCTAAGGCCACCCTTTGGTTGAATTTTTTCTTTTTTTCTCTACTCTCCCCTCCTCTCCTCTCCTCTCCTCTCCTCTCTTTTCTTCTCTTGGCGTTTGTAGTACTTTGTCTTCCTTCTGTTTTCTGCTATGGATGCGTGCAACATAAAAAAGTGGTAAAGTTCCCTCTCTCTCTCTCTCTCTCTCTCTCTCTCTCTCGCTCTGAGCTTTTTATCTATTTTTATTTTTATTATGATTTTTTTATTTTATTTTGTCTGTATACGTATTTTTATCTAACACCTTGTGTCTCTTTTACCCGCCATTTTCCACGCGACAAAAAGGTTGCGCGTGGGAAATTTGTTGAAATATTTAAATTGTGATATTAATATATTATTCGTTTACCTACTTTAATTTAGTTTTATCATATAATCTTTATTAAAAACTTAATATGATAAAATAATGTATGTATTAAATTAACTTTTAAACCAATTTTAATTATATGATATATTAAATTAAACTTTGAAGTAACTAATAAAATTACTCATTTGTAGCTATAAAATTTAAGGTTCAAGTCACATAAATAACTTATCTGTAAAAATAAAAAAAGGTCGTGTATGTTATAATTTTCTCTAAACTTCAACAAGACGAAAATTTTGTCTATTGAACACGTTAATTTTTTGATTTTATTAAATTGAGTTACAATATAATTAATTTTAAAATATATAAGTAATAATTAATTTGTGTAATATTTGTTAAGTAATTTGATGAAAATTAATTAAAAACGTTTTGAAAAGTAACAATTTAAAATAGTAATTACTGTTTTTAGATGAATATGATTATAAAAGTGTGCATTTTGTACATATTTATATTAATGGACAAGGGTTTTTTTTACAGTAAAATTATCTTTTGCTTAATTTGGCATGGATGAACTACGCGCTAAGGTAGCGCGTGACATTCACAGTTTTTTTTGGTTAATTATTTTCTTTTTACAAAGACCAACGAAACAGAGAAAAGGTGATCTTGGTCAGATTGTTTTTGTATTCTCGCGTGCGATTCCCATAATAGCCTCACTGGTCCTCAGCTTGTTGCAGTTCACTTTGGCTAGTTCAGGACTGGTAAACCTTAGGGACATTTCGGTAATCTTCTATAAACAGGCACTGTTGGCCTGGATTTCGAAACTGAATCTGACGACACGAGATAACGAGAGAGGGTTTTGAAAATATCGAGACACTCTCAACGGCTGAGATTCTTTTGCCCCGGTTACATATAAACGGCTGTGATTAATAAAAAATAAAAATAAAATTCAATTTATCGGTCCAAGTCGTCAGAGGATAGCCTTTATTGACTGTTGGGTGAAAGTAAATATTATCTTTTTTTTGGGATAATATTTACAGAGGCTTTTTAAAAAATTAAATTCAATTTGATATCTTTTA
>JANIPN010000004.1:2112097-2132081 GCA_027478595.1 Erythroxylum anguifugum
AAACAGATAATCTGAATCTATTAAATTGAGAACGTGGAAATATTTGAGTGTAATATATAGTTAGTCTAAAATAAAAACACGTTAAATTTGTTAATCCTAATTAGTTTGAATTTATAATTCGATATTTAATTCACTTCTGATTTATGAATTATTATATATATATATTAATAATTTAATAATAATTACTAAGCGTGAGTTAATTATAATTTTTTATGATTAAAAATAAAAAATTGATATCTCTATTCTATTTCACGATCATTAATTTTTAATAATAAAATTGATTGCAATATTATAAATTATATACTTTAAATAAATTATTATTGATAAAAACTAAAAAATGTATTCAATTTAAACTTATAACATTGAACGATGACTCAATCAAAAGGCTATTGACACCTGTGATTCAAAAATTGAAGTAAATTGGTTGGTCTGAAAATTTTGAATAAGTCAACTTTTTGGTTTAATATTTAACTTCCCGATTTTATTTAGTTTAATAGTCTTGTTAAAAATCGATCAATTAATTAATTAATTAATCGATTTTCATAAACTAATCAATTTTTATAAATCAAAACAAACAATTAATTTTTATTTAATAATCGTTTTTTTCAATTAAACTTTAAATTAAAGATAATCTCTTTTAATCATATTTAAAATTATTCAAAATTTTCAACCTTTAACTGGTTTAACTTTTAGTTGGACCTTTTAAACCTTAAACCTTTTATCTTATTAGTTTAACTTTCAGTCTGGCTTTTAAAATATTGATTAACATCTAATACAAGATAAATAAATCTTTATTACACGTGAAAATATCTTAAAATTTTTAAAAATTAAACTCAAGACCTCCAGTTTTATATGAATAAAGACAAATTTAAACTGATGTAAATTAAAAAATTAAAAATTTTAACCCTCTCAATTTGTTTAAACTTTGGACTTAGAAAGCATAAGAGCAACCGATGGGATAGCATAATAGACGGTATATGCAACTATTGCGACTCAACAAGAGTCTACAAAAGCGGTCGTGGTTTGGTTTTGACTGGACCAATGGACCACCACCCTTGGAGGGCCGAGAGCATGGGTTATGGCGGCCACCGTGGGCCTAATCCACGTGGCAATGCAGTAAATCACATGGGTTTTTGCCACGTGTCACGCATGACCGGTATTGGCGGTTGAAGTTGCTCTCAAATGTTCCTCGTTGAAGCTACAAGCAAGAGGCGGTCCATGCCCGCTTGTCCCCTCATGCCTTTCTATTGCTATCGGTATTTGGACTCAACTCTCGTTTTAAGCTCACCATGTGATCCTCCCACAACATTGACGATTGCTCCTTTGCGATGTTCATGTGTTTTTTATGTTTTTAGTTTGTAGGTTGACATTTTTGGTTGAAAATCTTCAATTTATGATATTTATTAGACATTATTTAAACAAATCCAAGGAACTTTGACATGAATGTCTGGTTTTCAACTTGTTCTTTCCAGATTGACCTAAATTAGGAGCAAAAAGGTCTCTTACTTTTGATTATAAATTCTAACACATTCTCTATAATATTCGGGAGTTGAGTTTTCCAAGGTGAAAAGGGAAAGGCAAGAGCAAGAAACAAGGAAACATGAAGCATGCAAAACGGTGAAAGCTTCGATTCATCAAGGACAAGAAACTAGGAGGGGATGCACTTGGCTTTCTTGGACTTGTTTAATGTTCTCTACTTTTAATGCAACTCTTCTGATTAGTTTAATGATTTATTCTGATATTTGAAAATCTCCTTTTGGGACTCTTCCATTGATTCACTCTTCATATATGGGGGTTTTAAGCTATGTCTTCTCTTCTCTTTCCCTGGTGGGTCTGTGTCTTGGGACCCAGGTTGATTGAAATGTGAAAGGGAAGGGACAGAAGAAAGCAACCCATCTCTACAATTTTTTCCTTTTTACAACCTTCTATCTCAAACATGTGCTTGTCTGCCATGGAAGAGTCCTTAATCTAGCTACTTTTGGTATTTGCATTTAATGCTATTACTACAAATACCACCATTAGCGACCACTAGTCCAAAAACAACTCTGGTTGCTTCCTCCTAGCTAGCTAGACCCTGCAAGTTTTGTTGTTCCAAATATGTCAGCAACAAACTGTCTTCTTCTTTTACTTCTGTTCCTATCTTTGCATGCATGTAATGCCAGACGAATTGAGAAAAGGTTTCAAATCTCCAATCAGGTTGGTGCAATTGCAAGCAGTTGATTTCTGATAATGTCAGCTTCATATAAATGCAAGTGTTTTTAAGAGTTGTTGTTGTGTTATGTGCAGAATAACCGAAAGGATGCTTCTGTTCCATCAAAGGAGGAGCTTACCCCGTCGAATGTTCAAGTTACCTCAAAAACTGATTCTAGGATCGATAAAAATGATACTGAAACGTCGAAGGATTCGAAGAGGAAAGTTGGTGCTGTTCAAAAAGAGTCTCTTGTTTCAGTTCCATGGAAGGTGCCACACAATACACACACACAAAAGCATCCTGGCTTCAACTTGGATTACTCTCCACCAAGAACACACCCTCCTTCACACAACTGAATTGTTCCTTTATGCTTTCCTTTTGATCGTCATGATCTCAAATTTTTCAAGAACTATAGGTCTATTATATATAGAACTTATGATCATGATCTGTAACTTCTTGCGGCTGAACCAGAGATCGCCAACTTGCTCTTTGGTTGCTATCCGAGTTTACAATGTACTGCCCAGTATCTAGCTCTGATATTAATGTATATCATATGCTAACTTACTCACCAATTTCCTCCATTAATAGCTATACCAGTACGATTCTCTCCTACGCAATCTTTCTGCTCATGGAGTATTTTAAGAATGGATATCTGTGTCCTATGGATGCTGACTTTTCAATGAATGCAATTATGATAAAACCTACAATGGAATGAACTGGTGAAGAAAGTGTGGTAAAAAAGTAAATGGATGCATGAACATGTGACATATTTGTGAAACTTGGTAGTTGGTCCTTCATAATTAACGATGGAGGCTTCTTTGAAAATTATGCATCTTCCATTATTCATTGTACATGGAATGCCTTTGGCAATATCATTGTTTGACCTCCGCCTCCGATCTTTAGTGTCTTCGGAACATGAGGGATAGAGGCTCAGGACCTGACAAAAGACATGAGATTCGTGAATTCCTAGGATGTTTCTTGACAGAGATTGTTGAGACTTGATTAACTAATCTTTAATCATAATCCCAATGAAGAAGAGAAAAACGACAAGAAATCACAATTCTAAAGTTCATGCAACAGCCATCCCATTACCTATCGAAGTCTGAATTCAGAATTTGTGACTGTTCTCCTCAGCGGGGACGACGACTTTGCATGCCAACTAGCTAGTTAATTACATATGGTCTTATGCTTTCTTTATTCTTCAAATTTTTTTTCTTTTTTTTTTGAAAGGAAACATTCGAAACAGATTACAAAATGAGTCTAGCTAGGGAAACAAGTCCTCAATATATTCTCTAAAAGGAGAGAATGACACCCAAAGAGTGTAGATTTAAGATAAATGATCCCTACAGCAAATTGGGTGGCATAGTTTGCTAGCCAATCGGCGCATCTGTTACTCTCTCAGTATATGTGGCGACGTGCAACAGTCCAATTTTGGGTAAGCAGCTCATGAATGCTTTGAACGATGAGATTGAGGGCCTTGGATTGGTTAGCTGTTGAAGAAAGCATATGAGTTACGGTTGTGGAGTCCACTTCTAACTCGATTTGGTGATAGCACATATTTCACGCAAGTGTGAGCCCAGTAAAATTCTCCCAAAGTTTCACAGATATCGGTAAACACCAACCGAAATTTTGGATAAACTCTCCAAGCCAATTGCCAGCATAGTCCCGTATAAGGTCACCTGCTATGGCAGTGGATGAGGTGCATTTGTTGGTTTCATAGGTGTTGAGTTTCACCCATCCCATTGAAAGTTTGCTCCAGCAGATACATTGTTAGTGTCGGGGCGAGAGCCGGTTTCTTCAAATTAATGTATGGGATAGGGAAAATCCCTAGAAGTATGGATAGTTTTAGAAGGGCCCTATTTGAAGTTTATGGACGAGAGTCCACTTCTCATAAAAGACTGGAGAATTGGGCTTTAGTTTTACCACAGGCAGCTAATAGCTAATACCTTTGAAATGGGCTTTGGTGATGGTAAGCAAGTGTTTAGTAAGGGTGACACCAACTTGAATAAAATTAAATTAATTTAAGTTAGAATTAATAGTTTAAATTAAAATTAACTGAACTTGAATTTAATATTATATTTTATAGAATTTGATTTTAATCCAAATACTTGAGAATCTTAATTCTTAATATTTAGAGTTAATATCTCTTTAATTTCGATTGAGTCAATTTAAATTGAAAAAAAATAAAAAATAATTCAATACGGTTCGGCCCAAATTCAATTCAAATAAAATGGTTTCATTTTGATTTTTGATTAATTGAATTTTTATTTGTTTGAGTCCAAGAGATCAAACTCAAACTAAGAAATTTATTTTTTCATCCATTACTAACCCTAGATTCGAGCAAATTTGAGGCAAATCTCTCTCTCTCTATCATTCATAAACCTGATACTTAGGAAGAACCAAACTCTCTGTCACTCGAAACATGTTTTGACATAAAATGTATGGAGTGTGTTCGTAATCAGGAGATCAGATCCTCTGTCTAATATAATGGTGTCTTATTGTGTTCAATAAATCTTAGTCATTTATTTATGTAGGTCTCACATGAATCTCGCTTGGGTCCCACAAAATAAATGGCTGAGATTCTACGAGACAGAATAAGGCAGAGTAATATTGGACAAAAGATTTTTACTCCTCCGGCAACTCACGGTCATGATTGCACCAAGTTCCAACACAGCCGACCTTCCCTTCTAATTTCGGAATGCAACAATATCTATCTCTATCCCATCAAAATGAACTGTTTGCAACAACAGATGAAACAAAATGCCAAAGTTTGTAGTCAAGGAAACTAGGGGTGCATGAAGGAGGGAGGGAATATCATACTTACAACCAAAAAATTTGGTTAGGATGTCTTTTTTTATGCATTTAAACCCATAGTAATCAAGTATCGAATGTTCCAAAACCATGCAGAACGTCTTATTCTCCAAGCTGTGCCAGCTCCTACATGGCTTAGATGAGATCTAACATGCCTGACATGGGTCTCTTTGTCATTTCCAATTCCTTCTAAGAACCACAGTTCATCTATAAATACCCTCACTCAGTTCATTTCCAAGCACGCCGTCGAGAAGAAGGCAAAGGAAAAAAGATCTTATAGCCTTGGAAGTGTGAGTTTTTAGTATTACTCAAAAATGACTTCCAGGGCAATAGCAACTACTGCATTTCTTCTCTCCCTAAACATTCTCTTCTTCACTTTGGTAAGCTCACATCATGTTTCTTGTCCTACACCATCACCGAAGACCCCGAAACCCTCTCCTTCACCAGCCAAACCCGCTTGTCCAAGAGACGCACTTAAGCTTGGAGTTTGTGCAGACTTGTTGAACGGTTTGGTGCACCTTGTCGTTGGCACACCACCAAAGACACCTTGTTGTAGCCTCCTCGAAGGACTTGCTGATCTTGAAGCAGCTGTTTGCCTTTGCACCGCCATTAAAGCCAGTGTTTTAGGCATTAACCTTAACGTTCCTGTCTCCTTAACCTTGCTCCTCAATTACTGTGGAAAGGGTGTTCCAAAAGGTTTCCAATGCAACTAAGAAATGTTCTCTCTTTTCACTTGAATCTTTTTTTTTATATGCTTTCTTGTTCTTTTTCTTTTCTTCTCATTGTAATGGCTTGTTCATCAAGTCACTCTGTTTCGTTTTTTGGATCTTCCAATGTTATCTTCGTTGTTGGGGATTGTCCCATTTCAGCTAATGCTTGCTAGCTTGGAAGAACATGTTATTTCTATTCTTGAAACCTTGATCATAAGTGTCCTTTGGAAGAAGGCCAAAATGACAAGTGAAGTGAAACTATCATATGATGTGAATGTTACCTTTAATTGTCATATTGATTGTGTTTAAATTTCGTTTAGATTAATTAAATGACAAATAATTAATAACAATCAAATTATTACAGTTAAAAAAGTAAATCTTTATTTTGAAAATTTATATTATATCAAAAAATGATTAGTCATATACAGGGGCGGATTTAGAAATTTTTTTGAATGGAGGCAAAATTTTATTTTTAATGTGGGAAAAATTTTAATAGGGATAAAATTTTTTTGAGTGGGGCAAATTTTATTTTATTGAATAAAAAATTTAAATTAATAATATTTTTATATAAATTTTTCTGAAAAAATTGGGGCACTGGGGTGCCCCCACTTGCCCCCAATGTACATCCACCCCTGGTCATATATACCCTTTTTTATTTCTAATTATTGTTGTATTATTTTCAAGCTTATGTAATTAAACATTTAAAATAATTTTGTAAAGCTTGAGAAATTCCCATAAAAGTAACTTGATAATGGAGGACTGAAAAAAAAAAATTTCCCTCTCAAAATGTCATTAAGGAATCAACTACAATGAGAAACAATTGAAGAAAATGACAGAAGGTCACATGATAAGTCAGTGGGATAAGCCCTACCTCAGTTTGCAGGGAATCAAAGTGAAATGAATCAACAGGACGAATTCTCTGTTCAATATTATAGTGTCTTATTATATCTCATGAATATATATCAGCTATTTATTTATACAGATTTCGTTTTTATTTATGCGAAACTTACACGAGACTCACATAAATAAATGATAGAGATTCATAAGATAAAATAAAATATTATAATATTGGACAACCGAACTAATACATCCGAGAAAAGATAAGTGTAAACAGAAGGCAACCTTTGTTTTTTATCAATCGTTACAATTTTGAAATAGAATTAGACACAAGAGTAGGAAGAATACAGCAACTACATAATATTTTGTAGAGAGATCAACATGCTTCGACCCACGTAACACACATTAACAAAGACAAACAGAGAGGCAATAGCCAGAGCTCCCTTGGTTTCATGCACACTTAAACCCTTCAGGGACCTTCTTCCCGCATGCATTTACGAGCAAGCTCACAGCAACTGGAGCTTCTAGCTTGATGGTTCCGAGAACGTTGGCTTTTATAGCTGTACACAGACACAAAGCTGCTTCTAGGTCAGCAATACCTTTAATAAGGCTACAACATTCCTCACTAGGTTTAGTTCCAATGGCCTCTTTAACCAGTCCTAACCAGCTTCCACAGACTCCAAACTTCAGTGTATCTGTAGGGCACTTGTCGGCGGCCGTCTTTGGGGTGGGAGAACACGGCGGCAGTTTATGAGATGAAACCAAACCTAAAAGTATTACATTAAGTAAAATGAAAAGAGCTACTCTATTATTATTGTCACTCGGACCAGCCATTCTTTTCTCGTCAAGCTGTGAGTCACTAAACAGATATCAAAATAGAGCTTGAAACAATGAAAGTGTCAGCGATCGAGAGGAAGATATAGTGGCTTTATCATGACATAAACATGAGGTCACGAATGGCGTTTGAGTTGGATTTTTTTTTGGATGAACATGTGAATGATATCTCTTCTGGGTCAGGCTAGAGCAGCAAAAATCTCTGGTCCAGTTTTATCATAACTCCATTTCATCTTTCTGAAATAGCCGAGGTCCTTCTTCCACAAAAGCAGAAACATCCAAGAGAGTTCAGGGCCCAGGTTTTGGGTGCTTTTATGTAACAACTTGTTTTCTTCCTTGAAATGATATTATTGATTCTGTTTACAGCTCTTTTTCTGTCTGTTTCTTATTGTTTTTGTTTTCATGTTCATGTTCATTTGCAGTTTGTTCACAAGTCCAGCTCTCAATTCTCAGATAATGATACACACCCAATTTGAGAACAATGATTCCGGCTTAACAGTCTTCTAAATTTTAATGAAAAATCATAATAACGATACAAATCAATACCACCTTAACCATAATATTGAAATTACAGATAAGGGTACAACGTTATCTTGGAAAAGAATCAAACCATAGAACATGGGTTTGGGGCAATAAACTTCTGGTTCTGTCTTATTATAACTATGTACATGTCCCTGCAAATCCCCATAGTTATCGAAATTGCTACCAACAGTATTACAAACAGAGGCCATGGACTTTCTGAAGTTTCCATTGCAAAAGCTGCTAACTGTGCGATCCTGAAAGTACATAAGATACAGAAACAAGACAAGAGTGCAACGAACACAACGCCTGTGTCTCTTCTTGTTTCGACCACTTCCATGTATATACCATGTTAGCGTCTTAACATGAAACTGTCAAATTTTATATACGAAGGTAGGGAATTGGGATTTTGTAATCTGTGGGTTTTATACAGTCCCAATTTTTGTTAGAACATTGATTGATGATATGTCTACGTAATATATGGAGACTGACCAAACTCTACAATGGTTGGTATAAGACCTTTCGACCTTACTGATCTCATTGATACTTTAAAAATTAATCTTACAAGTTACAGGCTTTTGAGTCCAATTGAGATCAATTGTGACAATAATGATCTAGATGGTTAACTTGCGTTGATTTAAAATCTTAATTGAAATATACTACAAATACAACGATAACAATACTTAATAGAAATTTCGTCTTAATTACAAATACAAAGTTAAGGGTTGAAGCTATGACGTTGTAGGAAGCGTTAACTTGGGTCTTACCTCTTTGTCATGGTCTAAGGAACTTTTACTCAGATGCCCAAAAACTAGTTTCTGCTATAAATAGTTTTCATAATTGGATTGAATTTGGTAGAGTCATTTTAAAATATAAACAATTATTAAACGTTAGACCTCAGATCAAGGTCTGTTGGGTTCGTCGGCAAGTCAATATAGAGGCTCATAACTTGGCAAGGGTCCCATATTTATATGCCAGCCGTTGTAGTTGAGATTTTCTACTAATTCTCTTATTAATGCTATTGACATTGACTTTGTTTCTCAAAAAAAAAAATACAAAGTTAAGACGAAGAATTCCTTTCATTGAGTAACAATACAAGAATTGAAATGAAATGGTCTATTACTTTGGGCTGAAGTCAACGAGGCCTATCAATACGTGGGCTTTTTATCCAGTGGACATAACCAACTGCGGAGAGAGAGAGTAGAGTTTGTCATTGTCAGTTGATTTTGACAAAACCTTTCTCGCCACGTATCAACGACGAGTCAAAATAAACCAGCTTGACCCTTGGAGTGCAAGCTACAATTTTCTTCCCACAATAAAAAAATAACTCTATTTTTTTATAATCAAGTTTTTTAAAAAATAATATTATTTTAAAAACTGATTAAAAATTTAAAAAAAGAAGATAAAAAATTTCATGTTTAAAAGGTTTAACTGATATGAAACTGAATAAAAATTGAATAAAAAGATTGTTTTTATTTATTAAAAAATAAATTAATTTATTTTAATTTATAAAAAGTACTTATTTATAAAAGTTAATTAATTAATTAGTTAAATGATCATTTTTTAATAATAAAAATTATTAAAATAAAATCATCTAAAAATTTTAACGGTTTAAAATTTTTAACGTTGAACCGGTCAATCGGATTAAGGTTTTAATCATTGAAATGTCAAAAAAAAAACTGACCTTTCTTTTTAAATCATTTCTGCCTTTTGTTACATACAAAGGTTGAATTTACCAAAAAAAACAAGAAAGCTTGATCTCCACTCCAAGGTTGAAGGAACTATTACGACTATCAAGTCTATATAAACTCTTAAACCCAACACCGTTGCACAGGTAAAAGTTTTCAGCTGAGCGCAACAACATGAGACCCCTTGTAACGTTTGCTTTTGGTACAATGTTTGGTGTTTTTATATCTCGAGCGGCTCTCGGTTGCCGACATGATGAGTTTCGTCGGAGATGCCCTCGTTCTCGCCGGGCAGAATCGGAAGACAGAACTCCCACCCCAACCACAGAGCAGCCATCTGTTCCGATACCGAATAGTTAGATCATTTCGACGAGAGCGTCAAATATGTATGGAATGTTAGTGTTGTATTTGGGTGTAGTCGTTAATAGTTAGTGTGTTCATAATTAAGTGAAATGGGTATACCATGATCTCCAGTTGGCTTTACGAAGTCATGTTCCAGTGTTATAGTAATTGTAGCGAAGTCTAATAAATCTTGTCGGGAATCTGTATGTTTCTCGATCCATACATTTGTTTTTGTTTTCCTTTTTTGATCTTCTCTAGTGGTTTGCCACGAATTGTGTTGTTTAAGGGACTTAGTTGAGTCAGGGCAGGTAGAGGTTTACTCATCAAAAACCAAATTTTCAGTGTATTCATGTATAGTCAAAAATTGGAAAGTTAAATTGATAATACCAGATATTTAAGGTTTAATTAATATTAAATTTTTATAAAATCGATTAAAGATTGAATAAAATTAAAGAATTTAAAAAAGATCGAAGAAAATTATCTTTACTTATCGAAAAATTTAAAATTTAATTAAAAAATTATTAATTAAATATTAAACAATTTATTTTGATTTATAAAAACTAATTAATTTATAAAACTGACAATTAATTAATAAACTGATAGATTTTTAACACTTATAAATGCTTGCCGGTAACACTCTTTAGCTGTCTCCGAACTCATAATCCAACACATAATCAGAGTCGTATGTTCTGTTTCTCTGGTGGGACTCAAAAGTCCTATTTTCTCTTCAAGGATTGATACGAGTGTCTTCATGTTCATGTTAGGGACGTTGCTTGGAGCATACATAGCTCAGAAAACTGAGGCGAGCATTATTACGGCAAAACACATTGAAGAAACTTATCGGAAACCGACTTGTAAGAGTCAGGAGGAAGACGTTTACTTCAAGATCAATATGAATGGTGTATGAAAACTGGATTCCCGTTTCCCAGCTTTGCAATCAAGACTTGTGATACATCACATTAGTGTTACCAATTAACTCTCCCTTTCTACGTCTACAATCTTTGCAAGAAAGGTCAAGGAACAGAGGTGCATATGGGAGAAAATGTACATTTCAGGTTATGAGGAGTGCAGAATACAGAGATGTTTGATTCAACGAAGGAAAATAGCAAAGACTGTACTACTAAAGGATTCAATCACAAGCTGTACTAAATTTATGGGGCTTTTACCCAAACTCTCACCACATGACTAACAAAGTCTTTATCAAACATGTAAGAGCCAAATAATAGTAATCGTCAATTGTACAAGAGAAATGTGAGAAAACATCTGAGAAGATCCTACCAACCCATTAACAAAACATCTAAAAGATCTTACCAACCCAAAACTTGCTTGAAGCCGGTTCACCAACCTATACCAATCACTTGGATGATGTTACGATCTTTTGATGAAATAACCAATAAGGATGCCCAATATACCAACCAGCAACACAAACAACATAGAGAAGCCCCCAGAAGAATTCTTGCTAATTTGCTTTCTCATCAACTCCTGTCGCAAATAGTTTGAAGGAAAAGGCATACACAGTGAGTTCTGACATTAAGAAACAACACCAAATAACAAACGAACATCCTGAACGATCATCACCAGAAAAAACATATTGAAAAGCAGAGGAACAGACAAAGGAACTAATAATTGCATACAAGAATATTCTACCAGCAAACTTGACTTTCTACACTCATGCCTTTTATATAAATCCGTGGAATTTCTACAGCCCATAAAGTTTAAATGTAAGTTTTATATCCATGGATTTCAAGTATCAAATAAGAAAGGAATGCATGATATTTGCACATCACTAGGCCCACCTAAACTCAAATGTTAACAAACAGGAAAAAGTAGGCCATTGTCACTTTAATCTATTTTACAAACATCAAGATAGTGATTTGTAAGCAATACCAGTTCCAGTTGTAGATTCTGTGTTTGCTCCAGAGCAGTTTTTTTCTCCACGGTCAACTTTGATATCACCGACCATGCCTGCAAGTGAAGTTTCATCAATAGAATGCAACAAATTAATAACAGTTGCTAATAGAAAAGGCTTAATCAGGTGACTAGTTTCAAAAACTTCCCTGAATTCAAGGGACAGAAACACTAGAATAACCCACATTGTTAAACCATTACGGTAACCTCCTATTCTATGCTTGATACACTAACCAAAGATGAGCAACCTTATGGACAACAATCATCGCAGTTCAATGAATAATACCAGAAAAACAAAAACAAACTTGTCTAAAAGAAGTTTTCGTCATTGAAGTTACAATATTTTAGGTATAAAAAGAATGAAACAAAGTTTACCCCAGAAGATTTCTCTTTAGGCTCTTCAAAAGACCTACAAACCTGGAGTGAAATTTAAAAAGTCAAGGATAACATGCATCAAAATAAAGAATTAGTATAAACACATCTAATCAGAATTACATCTTTTTTTCCATCAGGGGGGTCAACAAAACAGTGAGCAGATAGAATCAAATATAAATACTTACAGCATCCAGCAACTGCGCATCCTGGTTACCATTCTCAAGAGAAGAACCCCTTGGAGGTGATCCTTCTTCAGACCCTTCTGGGACTGGTGACGGAGGATTGGCAGGGATGTAAACCACTCGCAATTTGAACTCCTCCACAACCTTACCATCCTCCTTAGCAAACTGAAAAGCAAATTCAAGGAAATTCTTAAGCCTGAGGACACGTGAGTGCCTATGAGAATGATAGATACAAAGAGAGAGGAGTCTCCTACCATCTCTGGAGTTATGTCTTTAGTTGTTGCCCCATCAGGTGCAGCGACACTTTGTACGAGGAATTTGTCCTTACACTGCAAATCCGGCGGAGCCTCTCTTTGCGCTTGCATTGTAACTATGCACATTGCAGGAAGTGTATTAACAATGAAGCAACAGAACAAGTGAGGAAAGTCACAAAAAACAGCTGTTGGCTCAACACTTATCCTGAATCCAGTATAAAACACTTATTATCGGAGATATTCAAGATCAGAATGGCTTTTGGGTCGGCAATGATTATAGGGAACTGGCTAGCAGAGGCTATAAAACTTAAATCAAAAAGCAAAACCGAAACACAAAACAAAAGTTCAAGCGGTGAAAGCATTAGGTCAATATTAACTCCACGATTTCAAGATATTAATAGCATTGATAACACAATACTTACTAGTAACACTGCAAGTGGTTCCAGGCATGACAATGCCAGAGTTTGGCCGAACGCAATATTTCTTCGGATTGGTTGTCTTTACCTATTCAATTACAATACTCAATAATTAACAATATTACCCAACATATCATTCATAAACTTCTCTACAGTGAACCTACCTTAAAAGCAACATTATTATTTGTCTTGTTACTCAGTTGCATACAACACGAACTTTGCTTCTTCACTTCAACTGACATTATCAAGCCAAACAGATAAATTCCGCTGGAAAAGTACTAAATGAAGTAGCACAAAAAGCAAAAAACACAAGATTTCCATGATCTGGATTTTATTTATTTCGATTAAAACATAAACAGATTATATACAAAACGGCTCTGGCCTGCGGTAATCACTTGGCT
Organism: Erythroxylum anguifugum; assembly: GCA_027478595.1. Classification (NCBI taxonomy): domain Eukaryota; kingdom Viridiplantae; phylum Streptophyta; class Magnoliopsida; order Malpighiales; family Erythroxylaceae; genus Erythroxylum; species Erythroxylum anguifugum. Next base: position 2,125,563 of record JANIPN010000004.1, read on the forward strand.
TGCTATTACATGATCTAACGGCAACTTCGAAACCAAATGACTTTAGGGCCAAAAATTCAAACTTGACCGATTATTTCAATGCGTTCTTGTCATTTCTGGGACACGAAACAAACGGCATAAGAGAAATCAACGAAACTTACATGGGAATTTGAGCTCTGTGGGATGAATACTGAGAAGATCTCCAGTTGCCATGATTCCCCAATCAAAGAGATGTGAATTGAATTTATAGTTACTGAGAATTTTGAATCAAAACCTAGGGTTCGCGTTCAATAGAGCAGAAATAGAAAGTACTTATACACTATGTATATGATACAAGCAAAATAACGATAAGCAGTAAACCTTATTTATGTTGACTTTCTGATTTGGTAAAGGTTTTAGATTGCGTCCGCATCGATGTAAGCGCCCATTTGCACCGTTGGATTAGAAAACTGGCGGGCCCATCTGAACATACTTTATAGTATATAAAAAGTAGTTGCATATCTTTTCTCTTAATTATAAAATCCATTTATTTAAAAAATAAGTGGTAAATATTTTTTAATTTCAAATTAAAAAAAGAGTTTAAGATGGCCAATTAGTGGAATCACTAATGGACTAAACCAAATTTGATAATACTCAAATTGGATCAAATTGGAAAATTTGAAAAAAAAAATGATTTGAGATAATTAAATGAAATTATTTTAGAAGCAATTTTTAAAAATTGACATTTTTTTAAGATAAAAATTGAACCATTAAAAATTGACATCATTTTAAGATAAAAATTGAACCATTAAGAACTTAATCTTACTTAAAACTTAACTCAAAATAGAGTTGAGACTTGTTATCTCTATGAGTTTATCCATTAATCCTTAAGTTGTCCAAGTCAGGATGATATTTGAGTCCGACCTAAATTCGGCCCAAGATCAAAGAGTCAGACTAACATTGGGTTTCAGGTTGGACTCGGGCTCGAGTTATCTAAGTTCCTAATAACTAATGTTTTAAAAATCAAATCATACGTCAAATTGGTGAAAAAAAAGTATAAGTTTTAAACGATCAACTGGTACAAGCTACTATAAAACTGATATATAATAGATAAAAAGAAAATATCATATGAATAAATAAAAATATAGTATAAAAGAAAATAATTGATTGAAATAAAAATGCACTAATAATGTTTATTAATATATAATAAATCTAATAATTTAGAAAAATATTGAATCTATAATAATTTAGACTAAGATTAATTATAACATATAATTTTAAAAAATGAAAAATTATATTATATATTATCATTTAATTAAAGACTTATAAAAATTGAATTATATTTAAAGAAGTCAATAGAAAAGACTCTAGATTTATTCTAACTTCTTTTTCAATGTCTTTTAAATATACTTCTTTATAGTTTAAATATTATTTGTTTAACACATTCTTGAATTATCTTAAGCAAAATTACTTATATATACTAATTAATAATTCAATCGATTAACAAATTCGAGATTAAAATAATAATTATTTTTAACAATAATAATTTAAAATTTTCAATTAAACTATAAGGAGATAAATAAAAAACCTAAATTTTGATAAATATAATTTATTAGTGAAGCTGAATAAATTTAGTATTTTATAAGGATAAAAATAATAATTTATTTTTTATTAACAATAATAAATTTAAACAAAATTTTAAATTAAAACATAAAAATATAAATAAATAATATAAATTTTAAAAAATATAATTTATTAATTAGAATGTACAAGAATTAAAAAATAATCAAAGATTCAAAAGATTCACCATTCCTACGGCAATGCATTTTATCCAAACCCAAAAAAATTTGTGGTGGGTCCCACATAATTCAAGCCAAAGGTGGGTCTCACATGACTCATTACTTAATTGGTTTGTAAAAAGAAAAAAGATAGAAGAAATTTATAGCGGTCCTACTTACTCACTCAAAGGAAGGTTTATAAATTGAATGGTTTATTAATTAACTGACCAGTTTTTATTTATAAAGATTATAAATGTACATCGGGTCGAAAATCAGACCAATTTCAATTTATATTAGTCGAATTGGTTAGTGTAATCTATTTTTTCAAAGATTGCTGATAATTATAAAGAAAACAACTTCGTTTTGTAAAATTGTTTAATTTCTAAAATAATTATTGAAATTACTAAATCAATACACATTTATAAGATAATGTTGACTAGAAACACACAATAGAATTATTTTCCATTTTCATCTATTCATTCACAGATGTAAGATTACTGAGATTGACAACATTTTAATTTAAGCACGTGATGGCATGTTACAAGATCTTATTAGTGCTTTGAACTCTCCATCTTTGGATTGTTTCTATTTTGGTCTTATCATTTTAGACTATAAAGATATCCTATATACTAGGGACAATATTTCTGTAACTTGGATTAGGCGTTTGGAGAATAGGGGAGCCTACTCTCTTGCTCAGGCCTCTGTTCTCCATAATCGCTTTCAAGTGTGGTTTGATGTACCTGACTGTATCTTGGACCATTATTCCTCGAGATAATAGCTATTCTCTCGTTTAAAAAAAAAAGCATAGGCATTTTTTATCATTATTAAGGATTATTAAATAAATAACCATTATTTAATAAAATAATATTATTTTAAATATAAAATTTTCATATTAAACTTGAATTTTAATAGGTCAGAGTCTGACCTACAAAGGATGGGCATATTTGAGAAGACGTCTTTAGGAATGGGCCCGCTTAGTATCTCTGGCGCTGAGCAGCGATGACAAGCAATTGTCTTTTCAAGCAATCTAATCCGTACATCACGAATCCCATGTTCAGTTGTACTACGCGTTTCAAAATCACGGATGTTCATTTTATTCTAAATTTTGAAATTTTCAAATTTTTATCAACATTTAAATTGATATATAAAATTATAAATTAAATAAAAATTCCCATCCAAATTAACAAAAAGGAATATAAAGGAATAAAATGCAAAAGGAAAGCTTTTACAATGTAGTTGTTTTTTATTGTTGCTATTTTACTGTTAATAATTATTTAAAGATTTTTCTATATTTCTAACTAAATAATATATCACTCTTAAAAATCAAATTTAAATATAATTTAAATTTTAAAAAATATTTAAATTTTTCTAAAATAAAAATTAAAAAACTAATTTTTATTAGGTTCGATTTGGAAGGCAAAACCAAATTAAGGGTGGTCCATTTTAGATTTTGGGGTTATTTTAAGATTTTAAAATAAAAAATATAATTTAATTAGGCCAGTTTCAATCCAATTCTTAAGCTTGAACTAGTTTTACACATAGTCCCATCCATTACTAAGCATATACAAAATAGAAAAGAAGCCTTGATATAATTTTAGAGCTTTTTAAGTTTATTCCAGATGTTGCATAATTAAAAAAACAGGATAACTTATAAATATTGATTAAAGTGAATTATATTACTTCATTGTGACTAATTAATTTGTTAAATAATTAATTCAAAATATGTAATTTATAAATTATTATACATAAGATGATAGAAGATAAACTCCACCTAAATAGAGCAAACACACCAATAAAAAATTTGAGATCAAAAGAGACATACAGTAAAAATAGAAAACTTTCTGCTATAAAAATAAAGATTACAAAAGTAAGATCTCACGTTCCCACAAAAAACTAATACACATGCACATAGAAAAGATATTTAAGTCTCATAGTTAGGCTTCTAATCCTGACGTGGAATCTGGGGTACTGCTGAATCTGGCTTTAGGTGGATTCTACCACGGTGATCGACATCCTTTCTTTCTCGGATCGCCGAGACCGACACCCCAATCCTATCGTCCTTGGCATTACTGAACTGTTCACTAGAAACTGAACTGTTATTCATCGCCATGTTTATCAAGAGAGCAATAGAGGCATCGACTGACTTGCTCATTATACCGGCCATTCTGATGCTGGGGTTACATTTTTTGATACTACACCTATAGGGTGTCATATGATGCTTGTAGATGATCTTTCGAAACTTTGTTTCCCTCGTCTTGTTTTATAACTTAGTTCTCTTTCTCTTATTTAAAAAAAAGTTAATGTAAGATTAATATAATTTATTTGGTATATAATTAAAAAGTAATAATTGTAAATTTACAAAAATATGGGTGCAAATTACAAAAGCATAAACTATAATCTCAACTAAAAAGGTCATTCCCCTCTTTTGTCTTTTCATCATTAGGCATCGATCGAGAGAGAGAGAGATGAGACTAAAAGGGCAGACAAAAGGTGTCGTCTGTGAGCTGAGCATGATCGACCCCTGATCTGGTGAACTATATCAAAGATGATGTCAGGAAAAAAGAATAAAATGCAATGTGAATGTCACTTCACACTAATCCTGAAACCTGGAGAACTCCTCCAGGTTAATATCTCCTCAATTATTTCCCCAACTTTTTGTGCTTAACCTGACTCCAAAAGCTCGATTTTTTGTTTTCACTTCTTCCGTTTTCCTGTCAGGACGCTGGCACTTCTGTAAGTTTTTATCTTCCGTAACGTGTAAGCTACAGGACAGGGTGATTACAGAACGAGCATTCGATTTCTGGAGGATTAACCCAAAACAGGAAACCTTGTCCATATAATCTAATTGATATTTATAAGTTTTAATATGGTTTTATTTCTAGCAAACATTCTTTTCTTTTTTTAAATCTCTCAAGTTTTTACATAAAACCTATATTTTTGCACACAAGAAATCATCAAATATTGATCAATTAGTGCCCCTATATGTTTAGGGGACTAGAGGATCATCAACAAGAAACATTCTCCTTTTTTTTTTTAATGACTCGAACTCAAGACCTCCTACAAAAAACAACCTTAAATAAGAAATTGAAACCAATCCGACAACTTCTACTTGTGAACAAACATTATTTTTCAAACATAGGGGAAGTTGCAGTTCACTTTATCGTTTAACTTCTTAAATTAGAATTTTTTTTTTTTTGAAAGGAAGACGAACAAAGTAATTACACAATAAGTCTAACGAAACGAATTCCCCACAAATCCTCTAAAAGGATGTGGTGGCACCCAACGGGTGATGTAAGAAAAAAAAGTAACACCGACAGTAAAATGATTGGCATGGTTAGCTAGTCAATTCGCATATCTGTTGCTTTCTCAATAAACGTGTCGATGAACAACGGTCCAGTCTCGATGAACAACTCATGAAGTGTTTTAGAAAGTTTTTTAAAACACCTTCTTCACGACTCCCATGACTCCATTAATCCCAGAGTAACCGGACAAATTACAAGCAAATGAAATGGGGTATATACTCTGAAACAGGATGTTTGTTTTGATACAGTGGTCCCAGGGCAACTGGCACAGCTGTATGCGAGAGACGAACTAGAACAAACTTAGAGAGTCCAGAGTTGCCTCATTCTTTAATTGCAAACGTCGGTACGTTTGGAAGCAGGCTGCTCCTGAATCGCTACAGGATCTGTACAGGTGTAGACGTTGCATTGCTTGATGCTGACGCTTATGCGAATGGAGAGAGACCGCACACTTGTCATTTTGTCAGGTGAGCGATTACTCGTGCAGAAGAAAGGCCATTCCACCTTAATGTTGTTACCTTTCAACCAGAAATTAGAAGTACGACCACATTTATTTATACTCCCGAATTGATATTTTGATTTGGATCGATTTTAAGTTAATATCTTAAATTATAGTTTGAGTTAGTTCGAAATTTAAAGTTAAAAAATTTAAGAATTTTAAAAAATTGAAATACCTTAAATTATGGTTTGAGTTAGATCGAAATTTAAAGTTAAGAATTTTAAAAAATCCAAATACCTTAAATTATGGTTTGAGTGAGTTTCAAATTTAAAGTTAAAAAAATCCAAAATCCAAAATTTATAACTAAAAGAAAAAAAAAAGACTTTGGTAGATTAGTCATGTTAAAAGGAGATATCTAACCCCAGGGCACAGGTGAGTTGGTAAGGAACTTTCCTGACTTAAGTTAGGCCGCAAGTTCGAACCGTCCTTATATATGCAGCCGTTTAAAATTTAAGGTCAAAACTTTAACCTCCTGTAAGGGACTTACCCAGCTCGAGCAAAAATTAGTCTAAAAATAAATGACTTAAAGTTATCCTTTACTCGAATATTAGCACGTTAAAATTTTCTATCGTGGGTCATATTTTCATCAAAGGATCATACAATCCTCTTTAATTTCTTAACTCGTGCCTCTTGTGATTAACATAAGAGGTAATTACTTATCCTTATTATTATTAATATTACCATCATTATCATCATCTTTAATGTTATCACCAATATTATTATTAATATACTTATCATTATCTGGGATATTATGATTATTGGGATATTATGATTATGATTGTAATTATTATTATTTATATAATTTTAAATTTTAATTAAACAAATATGACATAATGCCTAAAATTTTATAAAGGTCGGAAAAAATAGAAAAACAAATAGCATAAAAGTCTCAATTTTCTGATGGCCACCACATTACATTAATTGGGGGAATTTATAACAATCCCATAAATCAGGGATAAAGGGTACTATTGTCACTATATGTTAC
>JANIPN010000004.1:2164129-2177179 GCA_027478595.1 Erythroxylum anguifugum
CGCCTCGTGAAGGGAACCAGTGTGCGGATCACTTGGCATACCTAGCTTCGATAGTCTCGTCGGGTTTGCATATTCTTCAGGAGCCCCCTGGAGCCTTTTGGATGTTCTACATCGCGACTTTCGTGGAACCTTTTATCATCGATCCCTTCGTCGGGAATTCGACCCTATGAGTTAGTCTCTTTGTTTCTTTTTCCTTTGTAACTAAAAAAAAGAAGTCCATCCAACTTCATACATATAACATTATCTATTTTAAAAAATTATTGAGCCACACAACCTTACAAAAGCTAATTTAGTAAATTTATAATTGTTTTGAGAAAAAAACATATATATTTTTTACACAACTTGTTTACTTTTTGTATGCGGCTCCACTTGTTTTGGTATTTAATAATAATACCATCATTGATAATTATAAACATAACAATAATAACAATATTAGTCATAATAATAACATTTTCTATTGTGGATCATATTTTCGGTAAGTTTTAACATTGTCAACTTAGCGCATCTTTTTATATTACCTTCTCCTAAATCTTCTTATGCTTTTATATTTTTTTCTTATAATTTTTAAATACGATCTTTTCACTTTTTTTTTATTGGAGTGTTTGAGTATTTCTTTTAATATATTCAAATTTCTTAAATCTTGTCTATCTTCATTTGTCTATAATTTTAACTACATTTAATTTATCTCTTACTATTATATTTTTTATTTTATACTTTTTAATAAAATTGCACATCTAATAAAATATCATCGTCATTATTACCTATAACTTATGAGCACGAATTTGATTATTTTGAGATTCGCACGTAGTCATAGGAAATAGAAACAGGTTCAGTTTATTTATAAATATTAGTAAGATTAATTTTATTATTTAATTTTAAGTTTTTAATTTATTAAAAATATTTATTTTTATATTATATTGTTAATATGCATATGCAAAATAATGACTGTTAACTTTTTTATTATTAAAAAATCAATTCCTTGCTTAAAGAGTAGAGACGCTAGCTTACTCCGACCACCAAGTAATCTAGTAGGCCTGTTCGATTCTGTACGTTCAAGCACACAAGCAACGAAGTCGTTCGATGATCTGATCATTCAAATAACCATAGTCGTTTTATTTTTGCAAAAAATGTATTTCTAATTTTAATGTTTACGGCTTTACGCTAATATATAAGCCAAAATTATTATTTTAAAATATTTTACTTTTAATAAATACGTTAATTATGTTTTCTAAAATTTTAAATTAAAGGTCAATAAAATTTGTGACAATTTTCTGTTATTTTTCGGTTGACCTTTTGAGGTTGTAAACTGCGTAACGGTCGGTCACAATGAGATCGGCTAGTGTGTAAGGAATTTTTAGGACTGCTTTGTCTTTTTTTTTTTTGGCCAGATCTTTTTTTTTTCAGGTAGCTATTTTCTACCGTGTTCTATTAAGTTTAATTCACACGTTTATATAAAATTTATATAAATACGTGAAATAGATTAAGTAACACAGAGTTGGAACACCTTAACGGAACATAACACTCAAGCCCTTTTTTTCTTGGATTATTTTGTGAATATGTACAAAGTCAAAAACAATTATCAACAAATATACGCAACAATAATATAATATAAATCTTATTGAATTGTAAAATTTGAAAAAATTCAATAATATACAGCCTTACAAATAAGTAGTGGAAAAGTTGTTTTTAAAAAATTTAAATATATAACGCAAATAAAAGTAAAAGTAAATATAAGTTAAACTAATATGATTAAAATAAAAATTATAACTGCATTTTTAATTTAATATTTATATTAAAATATAAATTAATGTTAATGTGATACGTAATTAATAAAAATATTTTTGTTAAAAGCTGCAATATTTAAATTAAACATATTCTTTTTAATTTTTATTAAAAATAATGATAAAATATACAATTTAAATATCATACATATATTAATTAAATATTATTAATATAATAATTCAACATCTTTAGTTTGAATTAAATTAATTTTTTTTGTGTCATATTAATAATATTTAATAATAAATTCATATTAATAAATTTAATATTTCTTCATTATTCTTAATAAAAAATTGAAAAATGAGAATTAAAATTAGTTAAAATAAAAATATTATCTTATCATATAAAAAAATTAAAAAGAAAAACCAAGCACTAAGTGCAAGGAAAGCAAACCCACTTCTCTACACAATACCTTCCTTTAAAGACATCCAAATAAGAGCAAAGAAAAGCACTTCTCACTGAGTATTGTAGAGCAGAAGACGCCTTAAGAACTCCATCTCTTTGGATTTTTCACTTTCTTCTTTGCTTCAATCGATCCAGGGTAGAAGTTTCAGCTCGATTCTGTTCTCTGGAAACCCCAAAACTCAAGACAAGAACAATTGTTCTTTTTTTTTCTTCTTTTTTTATGACTGAAAAATGGTGGAGAACAACAACGAGAGGACATCATTGTCACAAAAACAACCTCAAATCTCCGAGATGTTCCAGAAATTTGCACTTGCTTTCAAGACCAAGACTTTCGAGTTCTTCGCCGAGGAGACAACCGCCGACGACGACGGCTTCTCTCTCCTCGACTCCGCCGAGGATTTCATTCCCGACCAGAAAGTTATTATCCTCAAACCAGACCGACCCACGAACCAGACCTTAATCGACTCATCTTCAAACGTTGTTCAGCAGCCGTCCCAGCAGACACCGGACGAGAAGTATAAAGAAGAAACTCAATTCAGGCCTGTAAATGCCCAGTTGTCCCACACCTTGATTTCTTCGATTTTCGCTACGGTTTCTTCGTTTGAAGCTTCGTACTTGCAGCTGCAAACCGCTCACGTTCCTTTCAACGAGGAAGGAATAAATTCTGCCGACGAGGCTTTGGTTTCGCACCTTCAGAAATTGTCGGACTTCAAGGGGTTTTACAAAGATTTGCGTCGGAGTTCTGATTTTTCGGTGGATTTGCCTATTGGGTGTTGCTTGGAAGCTCGGGTGCAAGAGAATCAAAGCAAGTTGAGAGTTTTGGGGACTGTTTCGGACCGATTGCAAGCAGAGATAGATCAAAAGGATAACGAAGTATTGAATTTGAGGAAAAAATTAGGTGATGTGCAGAAGTTCAATTCGAAGCTTTCGAGAAGGTTATCTCGTAATCTGAAGCTCAACTCGCGTTCAGAGGTTTCGTTTTCTGTCAAAGTTTTTGAGTCTATATTGAATGATGCTTGTAGAACAACGCATAAATTCACTAAGGTTTTGATTGATTTGATGAGAAAAGTTGGGTGGGATTTGGATTTGGCGGCCAATTCAGTTCATTCTAACATTGAATATGCCAATAAAAGGCATAATCAGTACGCGTTTTTGTCTTATGTTTGTTTGGTCATATTCAGAGGTTTTGATTTGAAAGGTTTTGGGTTGGAGGAGAACGAGACTGAAACTCAATGTAATGGGCACTTGGATAATCCAGTGAAGATCAATGACACGATGAAGCAACTGTTTGAGCATGTATCCAGCACCCCTCTCGAGTTACTAAGTAGAAACCCCGGATGTGAATTTTCAAGATTCTGTGAACACAAGTGTCAAGAGCTTGTACATCCATCAATGGAGTCCTCGATTTTCTGCAATCTGGACACGAATGAAGTTGTGTTGAGTTCGTGGAGGTCACTGAGCGTCTTCTACGAGTCATTTGTTAACATGGCTAGTTCTGTGTGGACCCTTCACAAGCTGGCATTTTCCTTTGACCCTGTTGTTGAGATTTTTCAAGTAGAAAGAGGGGTTGATTTCTCCATGGTTTATATGCAAGACGTTACGAGAAAATGCACCTCGTCAGCTAAAACGAAGTTAAAGGTAGGCTTCACAGTAATTCCTGGGTTCAAACTCGGGAGAACGGTGATTCAATCTCAGGTTTACTTGAGTGGCTTGAAATGTACAGAGCAAGAGAAAACATCATGACTTATGGCTTTAGTTGGAGCTGCAGCGTTCATTAAGATTTGAAGTATTTAGATTAGGTTACTTATTGACATATAAGTTACCTATGTTCTTGAGCTGTTTCGAGATTTAAGGTTGCTGATAAGCTTGCAGTATCTGCTATTGCACAGGACAGTGGGAGTGACCCTCATATGAATCTACTGGTAATCTTTTTAAGTTTGTTCATAGAAATACTCTCTTTTGAGTTGTGACTTTACACCTACTCTTTTCTTTTCAACTTCCCTCTTAAGCCTAGTTTTGTTAAAGTTTGCCTTTTCCTTTATTCTTTGATCACCTGACTTGTGTATCAACTGTAACAATTATGAGTTGAACGGATAGTTTCACTACAATCGTTCAGTTTATCTGAATTTGCGGTAAAGTTATTGGCTAGCAATTTTGTTGCAGCACTGCAATGATAGGCAGAGTCATAACAGTTTGTTCTAGGAATCCTTCTATCTAAACGAACCATTTGTAGTAGCGGTAGTTGATGGTGAGGTTTGTTGCATTTTAGATTTCAGGAATCCTCAATGTGTCCAGTTCTGTGGTTGAGAACCAAAGTTACAACACTTACGCCCTTCCAAGTATGTTCAAAGGATGTCCCGAAATGTTCTGCAACAACCCAAAAATGCATTCGGAGAACTATGCATCGAGCTACCGTGATAATGTCATGAACAAACCAGAGAGACAGCTGGTCGCACCTTGCGGAAGAACATTAACCTGGGGAGGATTGTAAAAGGATCTTTCCTCAAAGCTATAGTACAAGCTGAATAGCTGTCTATAATAATTGTTAACAACTTTTAAGAACACAAACAGAGACACCAAACTGTGTTTTCTCTCTTAATGGAGGGTAGAAAGCCACTAAAGCTGGTATTTACAGCTCTGTGGCTTCTTTTGGCACCAGGAGATCTGATAAGTAGTGAATAGTGACATTGTACAATTTCACTAAATCACTGAAGCAAGTAATTTTCTAGGGTTATGGCACTAAACCTCTGTTTGTGCATATATGCCTACCTTTGACGTGGAGACATACTGTATGACATATGAAAGCACGTCCTTTTTCTTCTTTGTTTCTCTGTAGAACTAATCACTCTTGCAGATTCCCCAATAAAGGTACTTTCAGGTCTCTTTTTGTTTTCTATCCTTAACCTTAAATCCTAAACCCGATGTCAGTTTATGTTCGTTTTTCTCTTTTCCTCTTTGCCTGGAACAGTTTACCAAGCTTCTGCAAAGTCTTCATGGTAATTAACAATCCAGGCTCCATAATTATTGACCTTGTGTTTGAGAAGAAACAGCCTTAAACAGGAAGCATAACTCAGCATAAACCTAGGCACTCAAACTGGGCCAAAAGCTACTACCATTGATGTATTGATACCTAACAAGGCACTACAATTCTGAGTTACAGGTTCGAGAAAATGACAAGATATACGAACTTTCTTTCTTCGAAGACCGTATTTAGGTGATAAGAAACTCTTTTAACGTAGGAAAGTATTCCACGTAGCAAACCAATAGAAAACAAAGTGAAGTATCTTTTGCTTAATTGCAGCAATTAGCTCCAGTACATAGAACCCAACCTAACAAAGTACAAAATTACTTTTGAAAAGAGCCAGCATGTATTTAAGTGACAGCATTAACATGTCATTTGGAGAGCCAATAGATAATAAGGAACAACGTACAAGCTGCAATAACAGCAGACAGTATAAGGGTGTCTCTTGATTTGCGTCTCCTTATAGAACCTTAAAATGTGGGAAAAAAGAGCACAAAATTAGTACTGAGTAATGGGTATAGTAAGGAAGTGAAGCTAAAAATACAAAATGCTTCTTGAAGTACTACCAAGTACGGCTCGTATATTTGAAAATTTGTTACTTAGACCTTTCACTTTCCCTTTAACATCTCCAAACAGAGTCCTTTGTGAACCTAATACGGCCCTTGTGGTTTGAGCTTGATTGATAACATCATCAATCTGCAGAAAGTTGAAAGGATTTTATGCTAATACGAGTAGCGATATGAAAAATTTACGCAACAAACATTAATGAAAATGCAATTAGTATATTGATCGAATAGCTCTCTCATCAATCAAACATACATAATCATTCAAAAACCAAAAACACGTTTAAAGGGAGTAATTATAGGTCTGACAATATATTAGTGCTTCCTCTTCTTCTCACAGAACCATAAACACAATCTACCTGTACATTTACAAACATATCCATTTCAAGAACATCGAAAGGATGAGAACCAACTATGTAGCATCTATACCGAGAATTTAAGTATTGTATACATCATTAGCCCAATCTTTCGTCAGAGCTATCCATAACAACGGACTTTCAGAATGTTACTATCCATTGATGTACATACACATAAGCATCTACATGGAAGAAACCAGTAAGATCTTACATGAGAAATGCTTCCATGGATGGCAGCTCTTTCCCGCAGTATCTGCACTCTTGGAGACATACTGCCAGATGCCTGCATGAAGGCACATATTGAAACTCAACCTCAAAAAAATGAAAAAGTGGAATACCGGTTAAAGGTTTGGAGATTGCACACAACACTCACCTTGTACTCGGTTATATCATCTCTGACAGAACTTAGCAGCTCGGCGTGCTCTCTCATTGAGTTTATATTTCCCTTGATTCGTCTAAATTCCTAAAGCAACAAATTCTAATTGTTCAATAAAGATGAATGCCGTAAAACTTCTTAATGAAACAATTCAATTTCATAACTACAGAACTTCAGGTCACCTTACATACAGCTTAGATTCCTGCAAGTATTAGCATATATGTATCACCTCAATCATTAAGATAAGTGTAATATTGCCAAAAATTGGGATAATAATTAGAGTTTGCTAATTAGCAATTGCAAGTACATCAGTATGCAGATGTCTCAACATGAATCTCTAGAGTATGCACTTACTGGCACTTGCAAGGCAGCAACACAACATATTTCTTCTGAGATGAAGGGAACTAGGAGTAGAACAAGGATGAAACGAAAGCAAGAAAGAACATACTAAACCTGAGTAAACTCGTGAAGTATGTCTCTGTGCCTTGCCAGCTTTTGAGTAACTGAAGTAGTTGGAACTGCAGACAGAGCACATCTACTCATTGAATCATTTATGTCTAGTAGCTTCTCGAGCAACGATTGAATTTCCATTTCCATGGACTTCCATGACCTGCTGGATCCAAGAGTTGGTGAACCAGATTCCACATAACCTGAATCCAGGGCATGTTTTATCACAGAGGACGACAGTTTCATACAACTATGGAAATTCTGACAGATGAAAGCTTCAGACAACATGGTACATTTCAGAATAACACATCAAAGACAACATAAGTTGCTAATGTTGTTAGTTCTTAGGACAACTAAAAGGTGCAAACTACAGATTCAAGTAGAATCTCTGAATTGTGATATCCCTATCAAAACAATCTAAAACTAACAAATCTCTGGCAGAGAGGAGTTTATCCTTTTTCTTTATAAATTCTGGTTTACTTGTACACAAGAAAACATACACTGAAAAGCAAAATCTCCCTTCTTAGTTTTCTGCAAAAATGCTTGCGATCAGTCCCTTCTCAATCTGGAACTAAAAAGCTATTCTCAAGATGGGAAATTCAAACTGTTAAAAACAATTCATAATAACCCCCAAAAATCAACAGTTCTCGATACCAAATCAAACACCTAAATGAAAAAGCCAAATAATTGGGGTAAGGAAAAGCAACTAAAAATTATACCTCCTTGAGTGAAGCGAGCACCAAGCTTAGCGTAAGAAGAGAGCTTGACGTCGAGATCTCCCTCAATCTTCCGAGCCTCTTTCCTCAATTCCTCCCAACCCAATTCCTGCAACTCTAGATTCAGATCCGCCATTTCGGATCTTCCACAAATCCTCCACCACACTGCTCTCTGTGTAATTTGGTGGTCGTTTCACTGCGTGTGCGCCAGTTCATAGATTGATCGGAGAAGAAACGGAGTAAATGGGCCGAATCGAATGGCCCAATTCATCATTAAAGTGGTCAAAACACATGATATTGACATTAAAAATATCGTTGTGAGATTGATCACAACTGATCGTAGCCTTTCAGCTATTTATTGAAATAATATAATAAATAAAAAATATACCTACAACTACTTAATAAAAATTTATTTTATAAGAATAAAATAGTTTTTATATTGTAAAAAAATATTTAGATTCATATTAAAAGTTAATATTAACAAGATTTATGAAATTTAAGTATATCAATTTCGAATCCCTTTAACTTATATTTTTAATCAATTATTTGAATGAGATATGTTCGATATTCTAAATTATTAATAATTTATTCAAAATATATAATTTACAAATCATAAAAAATTTAGGTAACTCGAGGATGAAATCGATTCATACCTCAAGCTTAAACACTTAATTTTGCTCGTGATATTACTTCAATATTACTAATTAAAATAATATTATTTTATAAAAAAATAAATCTACATTCAATCAAAAATTCGATTAATTTAAATATAATCCTTTAATTTCAAATTGGATTAGGCCAAATCAAAATTGTCATTCTAAATCGGCACCAACAATAAATTTCTATTTATTTACCATCATTGGTAATTTTTTACCAAACCCTAGTAGGGTTTATTCAAGAATTTATCTATCAACTTTTTAAGTATTAATTCAATTAAGCATAAAGATTAAAGGTAATCAGTCCAGCCTTAAAAAAGCCATTAGGCCTGTCTAGTGATTGGGATTTCAATTTCAGATAATAAGCCTCCCACCTTCAACTTTTTAATTTATAATTGTGATCCATGTATTTTCTAGTATTTCGACTTCCATAGTTCTGATCCGATATTTTATAATTTAACCCTTCAACTTTTCTAATTTATAAGGCGTGAAACTCCAAAAAGATGCAAAATTTTCTGTTATATTGATCCAAATCAACCTACATTCTTTTATCCCACAACAAAAAAAATTGTTCATGAGCCACTTTAGGTATGTCAAGAAAAGAAGTAATACATCAGAAAGCAAATTAGCCGAAGTCTCTATAAGCAAGAGCCATACAAAAGGGGAAGAACCAACCAGGAAAAGACTTGCTCTTTTGCTGCTTCTTGAGTAATCAAATTAAAACTCATCTTTGGTAGATTGCGTGTCACCGGTACTGATCGGAAAAAGCCAACGGAAGGGCAGTAATAACTTACTCGTTATAGATTTCTTTTCTACTCGCTCCAGGTTCATGGTGCACACTGCATTGTAGCTGTGCTTTAGGTGAGGAGCAACAATTCCTTCCTAAGCAAAGGAAAATAGTGCACAATGAGGAGGAGGACAGGTAATTATCTAAATAAACACCAAAAATGAATGTCACAAAAGTTATTGCAAAGTACCTTAAACACTTGAAATGGACATAAGTCAGAATAATTACATCCCTATAGAAACACGAAAGTAAATTCAGAATCCAAGATCTTGAAGATAAGGAGAAAAAATCGTGTCTACATATATGTATATATATACCGGCACAGGAATGGGTTTCTCATTGTGAAGCACTTGCACTAAGTACTTGCTTGAAGTTGAAGAGCTTGCCGGACATGTATACAGGACAAGTATGTTGTTCCCAGCAAAAGGTGCAACGAAACTACCCCACCAATTTCTACTCCGTGGAGGTTTTGGAGGAATTTCCAAGGGTTGTTCTCTTTGTATTTTCTGGAATTCTTGAAGATTTCAAACATTTTATGTGTTCAGAATAT
Source organism: Erythroxylum anguifugum (assembly GCA_027478595.1). Classification (NCBI taxonomy): domain Eukaryota; kingdom Viridiplantae; phylum Streptophyta; class Magnoliopsida; order Malpighiales; family Erythroxylaceae; genus Erythroxylum; species Erythroxylum anguifugum. Next base: position 2,173,787 of record JANIPN010000004.1, read on the forward strand.
GGTAAAAACAATGAAACAGTAAAAAATCATACTTGTTCCAGATGTTGCTTATAAATGAAGATTAAGTCAACATTAGAGAGTGAAAAGAATGACTAACCAGATCCTTCAAGGAAAAGCCCAAGTAGACATGTAAACGGAACAACAGTTTCCGCATGCGCAAATCGCAATCTGGCCTTTTCGTAACTTCCAGGAGGATGCTTTTCTACAAAAGCAAAAGGTATTAAGCTCAAGATATTCACAACTCTGGCAAAATTTTCTTTGAAAGACAAACCAACCAGGAAGGAAGAAATAGTGATAATCACTCTGGTTAAAGGAAAAACACAAAAGGGAAAAAGAATTCATTCCAGGAGGTTCCTTGTTTACTAGAGTATTACAAGTATTGTCCCACATGAAAGTTTGAAGAAAGATCAGCAAAAACAGCCAAACTTAAAGAGAATAACTGGCAATGGAATATGGAATAAAAAACTTAAATTGAAGCATTTGAATGCGCTGACCTTCTTGAGCCTTGATTGCTTGTTCCATTGATTGAAGAACATCTTCAAGCAATGGAACTCCCATGCGATAGTTTAAGGATTGACCATAACCTTTCAATATAAACACCTCCAAATCATCTGTCCATTCCAACAAAGCAACCTATGCCCAATTTTAAAATTTTAATATGATGAAGCAAAAACAGAAAATTTACTAAGCTGTACTTCTGAAACAGAATAGAACATTCCATCCACCTCAGACGGAGTGAAAAGACCACAAGCCTGATCAGCTATATCCAACAAGGATGCTTCCTGCCAAAACAAATAGAGAGACAATTGGACAATGCCACAGAATTAAAATTAGCTAAAGAAGGGATCGTTTATTACAATTAGGAATGATCTGAGACTTCATAAGCCACAGAGATTTGACCATCACAAAGATGTGCAAGTCAGATAAAGTGAAGTACCTGTTTACAAAGAAACCATAGGGAGGCAGTATCCTGTCTTGTGAAGTTTAACCCATAGCGGTGAATTAATGCAGAGCTAATTTCGTCCAATACAGGTTCCTTAAGTTTATTCACGGCAGGCTCTTCTTTTTCCCTATAAACCTGACCGCAGGCACCAAAGCTTTAGATGGATGATTAACATCATCCAAATGGGACATGAAACTTATGGAAACAGAATGAAGTACCTTTTGCTGACTTAAAGCACAGTCAACAAGAAAATCAACCAAAAAAGACAAACATGCAAAAATACCTTGTAGCTTTCACAAGTATCATAAAATCTAAGCAATATGTCGCTTGCACGACTTTCACTGGTGACAGCAAAAGCTCGATGACGTCCGTGTCCAAGAGTTCCCTTCCCACTTAGCAGCCCCATGCCAAATGCCACAGCACTAGCTGATGCCCGATGAACCTGTGACATTAAGAACATGAGACATTAATTGATTCTAGAGAAGGAAACGAGGAGAATAAGAAATGCCTCGAAGTTACAAGAATGGAAATAAAGCATCAAATTGGGAATTTTGATTATAGAAATTTTACTCATCTAGAACAAGACACAAATCTCACCTGTGTGGCCTTGATTGTGTGCACATCTGGGTGATAATCCCCCTCAAACAAGCTGGGAAACATTTCCTTAATCCGAATTCCAAGATGATACAGTTCCCCTTCTCCCTTTTCAATCAATTCTCCACCCTTTGACTTCCCTCTCCAAGGAGATTTCCAGCCTCGCATCCAAGCAGGAACATTATGCAAAGTCGTGTCTCTCATAAGTTCCTCCAAATGAGAAGCCAGTTTTTCCAACTCTTTCATACGCTTTTTGGTGGGAGAACGAGTCCCATGTCTAGCCTAAAAATCTAACCTCAAATCAATTCATTTCCAATTTAAGCTTTCAATCCATAACATTTAACACCTATATCACACCAACTTAAGCCTTGAGAAATCCAAAAGCGAAACCACATATCAGACAAGCAAAGCATATACTTGAACGTTGAAACTCTAAAAGACTAACAAATCCAACTGAATTTTGAAAGAGGGAATTTACCACGAGGTTTAAGTGGATAGGAGTGCAACCATCTGGAATATGGGAAGGAACAAAAGCGGTATTGATTACATCTTTAACAACACCGTATCTGCAAAAATTCAAAACAGCAAACAGTTAGCAAAAATCATTGAAAAGAGGTAAGGGGAACGAGATTATAGAGAGAATGAGACCCTGTGACCGTAGACAGGTGTTGACGGACATCGAATTCTTGATTGGAATTTGAATGCTTTACTATTGTCCAAAAGAGAAGAAACGATAAGGCAATGGCCATCTTCCTCATTATTTCTTTCTTTTCTATTTATGCTTCTTCACTTGTTAAAAGATGTAGACCCAAACAACTCAGAACTTCAAAACCGAATTTACTCATGCCCGTCGTCCCAATGCTCTCCTGAAAACAAACTGAAACTTGGGGTAAAGGAAAATGGAACTATAAATCAACCCAAGCAAAACACGAGGGATGATCTACTAAGGTTCAAAACCAGAAAAATAATGTCAAATTCTAAACAAGAACAAACGCAAGACCCCGAAAGAGAAATGCCAGAAAGCAAGATGTTCTCTTAGATATTCAAATCTTGTCTTTAGATTAACAATTTCATCATCAAGCAATACAAGCATCAAACACACGTAACAACTAAGATGCCGAGACATATAATACAGGAATGTCCAAAGTCACAAACCTCATTAACACAGAAAAAAATGACACCCTAACATCCATAGACCATAAAATCAAATTCAACAACGTAATGTATATGAAGAAAACTTGAAGAATGAAACCATAAAAGAGTAAAAATAGAACAGAAACAGAAGCTAACTAGACGTTGCGTGGAAAGAAACGCAGAACAAAAGCACGAAACACGGCTGGGTATGAAGATAAGCCAAACAAACAAAACTTCGATTTGAAGCAGCCAAAGCAAAAAGAATAAAGAAATGAATAAAGGGTAAGAAATCAATTCGAGTTTTGCCCTTTGACAAAGAGTGTGCGTGTAAGATGCTGATACCGTGACAAGTCCTGTGTGTTCCCTTTCTTGTGTTCTTCACTGTTTCTTTCGGAGGTGAGAGAGTGTGTATATAAATCTGCTGATTATGGGTATCCAGAGGGAAAAAGAATGGGAAACAAACGAGAGATCAGGGAGAGATGGCTATGTGGGAAGATGCAAAATGAGAATAGTTAAAAAGCAAATTAACAAATTTAACATGATAAAAAGTAATGTCAATTGATTATGATAAAAAATATTTAAATTTATATAATTAAAATAAATTCTATAAGTATTTTTATATAAAATTAATGAAATATTATAAAAATACAAAATAACTTCAAAAAGTTGGAGAATTTCATTATATACGATTAATGTGAAATTTGTTAATAATATTTGATTTC
>JANIPN010000004.1:2182798-2193918 GCA_027478595.1 Erythroxylum anguifugum
ATTAATTTATAAATAAAATTTTAAACATTTATTTTATCACAATAATATAATTTTATTAATAATTTGTTAATAAATATTATATAAGAGATTAAATAATTTTATTTAATTAAAAAATTATCTTTAAATTTTATCTAATATGTAATTATTATCAACAATAAAAATATAACTACATTAACATTAACAACCAAACAGGTTGTTTTTTTGTTTGAAAGAAAAACAAGAACAAAAAATTGAAAGCTAAAACTGAAAATTACAACAGAAAAATCATCCCTCAACCTTTTGTTTTTTTATTTCATTGCTCTGTATTTACCCATGATGTTTTAAAAATTATTAAAAATTATTCCTAAATTTATAATAAATATCACTGTATATGTATTTATTATATTTTAATTCGATATTCATTCATAATTTTAAAATAAAATTTGATATGATATTATTTTAAATAAAAATAGACAATTAATTAGCTGGAATATAATTATTGTACATTTAAAAATACTACATTATAAAATATAAATATAAATAAGTACATTTAGAATAGTGAAGCTATAATGATTTAGTGTAATTAATCTAAGAAAAATGTTAGATAAATTTTATATTATGTAACAAAGGTGATATTTCATAAATAGATCTTCTGTGTACTCTGTTTCATAGAATCAGATTCATTCAATAAATATGACTTAAAAAAATTTGATAGATTTTTTTTTTAGAATAGATTGATACGTTGCAAGTCATAATATCCTATTTTTGTGAAAGTATTTTAATTACGTGTTATTTAATTTTATTTACATATTTATGTAAATTTTATATAAATATATAAATAAAATTTAATAAAATAAGGTAAGAAATAATTAATTGAATAAGAAGATTTGATCTTTGCATTAAATGATCTCGTTTAAGTAGAGCAAGACTCCAAAGCCAGCAGGCCACTAGATTTCTAGGTGAGAAATGTGTTTCCAACAAACTTATTCCCCCTGTTCCCTTCTTATTTCAGCCGTTCAATTTTTTTGTGTGAAACTTATTTATTATGGAATGGAATAATAGAAACGGGTTATGTGGTATTTTGACTATTTTCCCAGAGAAAAAGGTCGTTATGTTTACCACGTGGCTGATACAGGAGACGTAACCTGATCATTAAGCCTAGTCCGTGCAGTACAACAAAACGTACTTCGATACGAATTTGCCGTCTTTTGACATAGGCTCCGTAGTTGGTTGCCCAAGGCAGGTACGTGGCAAGCCTTGCACTTTCTTGGAAAGTGGAAGCAGCTTCGTTCATTCAACCCGGGTTTTGGTTCTTCCAAACCAACCAATACGTTTGTAGGCCAATCAAGATGAATTTAAACATAAAAAGTTATTTAAATTTAATTTAATATATATAATCTAATAAATTATTACATGCAAAACTTATTAATACAAAATTTGAGAATAATAGCGGATTAGATTAGACTCAAACCTTATCAATTAAACAAATTAAAATTTTTGAATTAAAAATTTAAATCTAGTTTAAAATTGGATTAAATTAACCATTCTCTATTGATTTTAAGTTCTTTTGTTAAGTTTGAAATGTTTTTTTTGGTCTTAAACCAGAGTATCCACCGGCGGACTCAGTGATTAATCCCCTCGCTGGTTTGTAGGCACCTCACAGGGTGAGACAGCTGGCCCAAAGATTTAAGGCTGCTCCATTCCTAAAGTCAAGGATCGAACTCCTGACCTTTGGTTAAGGATGGATGAGTCCATGTTTATTATATAAAAATAAAATAAGAAGTCCAAATGATGGTCCAAGTCCAATTTGCCTAACCCTTATTGAAATCAGACGGTCTTAAATTAAGGACCACTCACAATCAAACGATCCACACCATCATCTGACCCTTCATTTCCTTGACTTTTGACTCATTCTATTTTTAAACCATGTTATCAATCTCATCATGGAAAATCAGAATGGCGTGCCGACCATTTCACGGCTCTTTACTAATTCTTCTCTTACCTTTCCTTCGTTATTGACCATAATTAATATTCGATATTTGATTTCTGAGTGCCAATTTTTCATTCGTGGATTCCCCTAGGAGGGGGTCCTTCGCATGTATAAATAAATCGGCTCCGGAGACTTTCCCCACAGCTCAGGTCTTGCTTAGCAACTATACCAACCCAACCTCCATAACCACAAGTTGGGAAGGTTCAATAGTTCTGAACTGGGTATAGAGCTAAGAATTAGATTCTCAGGGGCTGGAGGGAGTTCATCTTTGGGAAATCTTCAAATGAAATTCCCAACACTCTGGGATAGAATTCAACATGTCTAATATACCAACCTCCTTGTCTGAAGTATGCCTCACGATCTTTCGTCTAACCATGTCCATCGCCGACCCATGGCCTTTTTCCTGAACTCTGCTTCAACTTTCTAACAGCAGGTACAATATTCACAAATTCACCGGGGCTCGGACTGACAAATAGACACATAACAAGAAACCCAGTTCTGTGTTCTTTAGTCTTTTCGCACCCATGAGAAAGCTACGAGGTTTCAAGATTAGCAGGCGGTTGATTCGGATCTCCAAATGCTTCTTCAGGCGGATCCGAAAGCCCTTCCGATACCAAAAGCTCGAGCCAACGGAGCGACCGCAATTAACATGCAGACACAGGCCAATCACCAAACTAATCAACTGGGGTCGTCGTTTGACGTCAGGAGCCAAATCGCTCTGCTTCAGAAAACCCAGTTCGGGTTATATACCCTTAGGTCATGAACCGGTGAGCCCAAGAAAACATTCCACAGTTCCAAAGGGTCATCTAGCGGTCTACGTGGGTCAAAAGGACGGTGATTTTCACAGAGTTTTAGTACCTGTGATTTACATGAACCATCCTTTGTTTGGTCAACTTTTGAGAGAAGCAGAAGCAGAATACGGGTTCAATCAACAAGGCGGTATCACCATTCCCTGCCGGTTCTCGGAGTTTGAGAGTGTCAAGACCCGAATCGCGGCTGTCTCGGGTAGCGGCAGGCTGACGTGGAAACGCAACCGAATTTGAGCTCGTCTTATGAGGATGATGACGATAGTACTTATAGATTGATAATGACTTTGTGTTCTTCGTTTGTTCATGGTTTAGTTGAAGTTGTAGAACTTTAGTTAGTTCAATCAAATACTAGTACCACTTTCGAGTCGCCGTGTGTGTTACTTTGTTGGCTAATGTAAATGATCACGGTTCCTTCATTACATCATATTTAGTTGAAAACTCTCTTTAGAGTTTTAGTTGGGTTTAATGATCGTTGATTCAATCATTATCTAAATTTGATGAGCTTGGTTTTAGATTGGCTGAACCTAACAAGTAGTTCATTTCTGAAAGGGAACTTTTGTAAAAGAAAGAACAACGTGCTTGACATCCCAGTATTAGCCAACCATAAGTATCCTTATCACTTTGATTTGTAGTGATATTGGAGAATCTAATGATGCATATCAGCTTTGGAATTAAGCTGTACGCACCGCCATATGATGGGCAGATATGGGTCCCCGATGACACCTCAAGCAATTAAAGTTGCATATGGACCATCTGGCTGGTAGATATCGTTCGAACGAAGAAGTCGACCGCTAACTCACGCCACCCATTGTCCATGCCGATGCTTACAAGGAAGTGGAGTTTCAATTCCTCTTGATTGAAACATTCTTAAGCTCAAATATCCTTTTTGTCTCTATCTGCCACGTGCAAAAGAAATTCATCGAAGAGCAGGTCACAAACTTTGGTAGGGTTTTGATTCTGTTCGTGGTCCAGTAACGGTTAAAACTTAAAGCTGAAATTTGTTTACAAGCCATAACTAGATTGCTTGTTTTTCCTGTCCTGACAAACTTTCCTCTTTTTACCTGTACCTGAGTTTGATACCTAGGTTTCTTCTGGTATTGTTCCCTCCTATAAGGGAGTGTTTTCACAAGAGGGTGCTGTAAAAAGCATCATTCTTCCATTTCTGTCATTTGCTTTCATCCAGGGGAAGGATGGAGATAGGAATAGAGATGAGAATAGATTAGTCCAGTACTCCATTCCGTCTTTTTAATTAGATCCGGATGAATCAAAGTTCGGTTAGAATAACATCATTTTGATATAATTAACCAAACTCAGATCTATAAGTCAAGAACAGATATATAATTCTGTTAGCTGAAGAGCAGTGATATACCTTTGACAATTTGTGGTGCATGACTGTGCTAAAAAATGAGGTCTTGCCCTCGGTCTAATGAGAAAGTTCTAACGCTAGAATCCAGTAGCTGATCAGAAAGTGGTCCATGGGCCTACAAATCAAACGCTGAAAGCTTTCGGGAGCTAGTGTTACAGGTGGATTCTCTCATCCTGGGCTTAGATTTTCGAGATTTCAGGTTTGTTTCGATCACAAATCCCTTTTTTTTGGGCATGACAGAAATGAGACGCGCGCACACTTTGATTAAGATATTTAACTGCTTTTCATTTCCGTCGTTATTGCTGTTACAGTCATTCTATTTAAATTATGTTATATTAAATCTTATTTATATATTTAAACGAGGTCTATATAAATATGTAGATAAGATTTAATGAAAAATTATGGGAACATCATAATCCAAATAAGAAATCTAATCTCATTTTTACACATTAAATTATTTGTTTCAATTATTCTGTTCTAGACATATTTTATTAAATCCATTCATATATTTATATAAGGTACATATAAATATGTGTATAAGATGTAATATCACCCAATTTAGGCCTATTGTTTTATGTTCGGTGCTCTACAAAGCCATCACCACGATCATCGTGCACAGGCTCAAAAATTACCTTCACGATCTGGTTACTCCGACCCCGCGCAACTTTGTCCCTGGGTGCTTGATCACGGATAACATTATAATCACCCAGAAAGTTATATACACTATGAAACATAAATTTGGAAGGAAAGGGCTGATGGCTTTAAAAGTAGACCTAGAAAAAACTTACAATCGTCTGTCCTGAGAGTTCATCCAAGAAACTCTTTTTGATGTCGGACTTCCTGATTCCCTAATTCACCTGATAATGAAATGCATTACTAGTGTTTCCCTTCAAGTCAACTGGAATGGCGACCTGAGCACAGCCTTTGGTATGTCCCGAGGAATTCGCCAGGGCGACCCTATCTCCCTGTATCTGTTTGTGCTGCGCCTGGAGAGGCTATGGCACACGATCACTCAAGCCGTGAACCGCGGGCACTGGCAGCCTATTAAACTGAGCAGAAATGGTCCGCCTCTGTCGCACCTATTCTTTGCGGATGATCTCATTCTCTTCTCTAAAACCTCCTTGGAATAGGTGTCAGTCATGCGTGATATTTTAAATGATTTCTGTGCAGCCTCCGGACAACAAATCAGCCATGACAAGTCTCGTTGTTTCTTTTCCCTCAATACGCATCCTTCAACGGCGTGTAGCTTAAGCCAAGGCCTCGGATTTCAACAGACTAAAGACCCTGGTCGTTACCTAGGCGTTCCTCTTCTGCATAACAGAGTTACCAAACGGACCTATCAACACATTCTAGACAGGGTCCAACAACGCTTGTCGGGATGGCCTGCTAACCTTCTGTCTTTGGCAGACAGGACTACGTTAGTGTAGTCTGTCGTTGCCGCTCTCCCTATTTATACTATGCAGGCAGTCCGATTACCCTGTCGGCTGTGTGATGAGTTAGAGAAATTGATGCGTCAATTCCTTTGGGCCTCCGCTAATGGCACAAAGAAGACCCCCCTTGTCAATTGGGAGGAGGTTTGCAAGCCCAAAATGCTGGGGGTCTGGGCATTAGATCACTTTGAGCCACAAATGATGCGTTGTTAACTAAGCTCGGCTGGACTATGATAACTAATCCGACCACTTTATAGGTGCAGGTTCTCTCAGCAAAGTACAAATTTGAAGGTAGCAACCTCCCCGCCTCCTTGGACGCCACCGGGGGTTCCATGATATGGCGAGGAATCACGACCACCTGGCACTTGGTCATTTAGGGTATGAAATGGCGAATCGATGATGGTTCCCGAACTCGGTTCTGGTCAGACACATGGCTTACCGGGATGGATCCCTCACTTCCCACGCCCTATCCCCCATCCCTGTTTCCATGCTCAATGTACGCGTCCGGGACCTCATGGACTATGACGGTAATTGGAAATTGGAAATGGGACGAGCTCCAATCTTATCTTCCACCATCGATTTGTCGTGTAATTACTGGGACTTTTCCCCCGAAACCCTTCTTAAGGCTGGATACTTTGGTCTGGGGACAATCTCATACAGGCTAGTTCACTGTCGCTTCCACTTACAACATGATCATGGATATTGACAACACGTCGATCCCCAAGATATGGAAGGGAATTTGGAGTTGGCAAGGACCCCAGTGCATTCGCTCCTTCCTCTAGCTTCTTACAAAAAAGTGGTTACTGACTAACCAGGAAAGAGCACGACGACACTTCTCTACAGGCGGCGCTTGTCCTCATTGTTCCTTGGATGAATCCTTGTTACATGCCATCCGTAACTGCGTTCAAGCCCGAAATGTGTGGAATAGCTTCCCTCCTCAAATTGATCCCCAACAATGGTACCGGTTGCCGATGGGAGAGTGGCTCTCTCAAAACCTCCACCTTCACTGTAAGGTGTTGGGCCACGACTGGTCGCTCCTCTTTGGCATCACCTGCTGGTTCCTTTGGCAATGGAGGAATATATCCCTCTTTGATGATCAGTTTTCTTGGTCATCCTCACCCATTTCTCATATTTTGTCTTATGTAGGTCTGGTCCTCCAATCAACAATGTGGCATAGTAGAGCGACGACCGCCGGTCTGCAAGTTCGACAGGAACAGCTTATCGGTTGGAAAAAACCTCCAATTGGCTAGGTCAAATTAAATACTGACGATGCGTGCCAGCGATCATCGGCCACGGCTATTGCCGACGGTCTACTCTGAGATAGCGTGACAACTTGCGAGGAGGTTTCTCCCATAATATTGAATGGTGCACTCTACTCACAGCGGAGCTCTGGGGAGTTTATACTGGACTGACTCTAGCGTGGAATCTGAGGTACCGACGAATCGAACTAAAGGTAGATTCTACAGCAGTGATTGACATCCTGTCTTCCCCAATTCACTAAGCCCAGAGCCCCAATCCTATTGTATTAGGCATTAACAAACTGTTCACTAAGAACTGGACTGTTGTTTATCGCCATGTTTATCGAGAAAGCAACAGAGACGCCGACTGACTTGCTCACTATGCCGGTCATTTTGACATTGGAGTTACACATTTTGATACAACACCTATAGAGTGCCACATGATCCTTGTAATCTATCGGAGCTTTATTTCTCTCGTCTTGTTGTATAATCTGGTCCATTTTCTCTTGAAAAATGATAAAAAAGGTCGTAACCAAAATAGAAGATCAGATCTATTGTTCTTATTGCCCAAGCTAGTCATAGTTTCTGATGGGACAAAATAATGATGCCCTCTGCTTTAATTCTAGCTTCCTCTTCTCAGTTGAAAGAATAGCTAGCTCCCTCGGGACTAAGTCAAAGCATGAAATGAGATTGGAATTTGTGAAAGTAAAAGGTCAAAAGTTCTTTAGAACGTACTACGTTCCTATTCATACCCAATTCTAGAGACCATGGCTCTAGGCAAGGCGCTTTAGTCATATCAATAGGATTTCTTTCCCCCCTCACAAAATTTATACAATTCATTACACTAAAATAAGGTAAATAAAATTAAAAAATACGGATTAGACCAAATTGTACATTTTAAATTTGAGTTCAGATTAAAATTTAAAATAAAAACTTAAATTGTAAATTAAATTCGATCAATTTAAATTAAATTTATTAATTTTATATCAATTCAAACCGATTCAAACAAATAATATGTCATTAAAACATAATGCTTAGTTTGCATAAATCAAACAAGCACCTTCTTTGTCTAAAGTGAGAAGGGCATGTAATTGTAGTAGAATAAGATTAGGCACTAATTGCCTTTAAGGTAGTGGACGGAATTGAAAGCTAAAGTATATGCTGATCTTTGTGAGCTTTATGTCTGGAAAAGCTTAGAACATATTATACTCTTCCCATTTTAAAAAAGCCAAATAGGCATTTTAATTTCTTGGTGGGACAATTAAAAGAAAATCCAAAAAGCAAAAATACATTCTCAAGCTCTCACCGTCGAATCTAAAAACAAAACAATTGGAAGTCCAAACTGGAAAAGAACAACAAAAGAAAACAAATGTTGAGTAGCCTTCATCAACACTCCACCCACAAAACAATCCAAGCTCTTACACTTTGCTTATACTTACTCACACTCAGCAACCATGGAAGCTCTGTCCAAGCCAATATCTTCATATACGCAGGCTGCTCACAAGAAAAATACGAACCCAAGTCTCCATTTGAAGCCAACCTCAACTCTTTTCTAACCTCTGTTGTGAGCTCATCGTCTCAAGCAACTTACAACGGCTTTGCCACCGGAAACGGAACTTCATCACCGTCCGATGCAGGCGTCTACGGTCTGTACCAGTGCAGGGGTGATCTAAACACGATGGACTGTTCAAGATGCATCCAAAGCACTGTTAACCAGATAGGTCTAGTGTGTCCGTACGCTTACGGGGCTTCTCTGCAACTCGACGGGTGTTTCCTGAGATACGAACGTACGGATTTCTTGGGAAAGCTTGACACGGGCCTGAGGTATAAGAAGTGTAGTAAAAGTGAAAGTAAGGACGTTGAGTTCTTCAGGCGAAGAGACGATGTTCTTGCTGATCTGCAAACAGGTTTAGCGTTTAAAGTCAGTAGTTCGGGTATGGTCGAGGGTTATGTGCAGTGTTTGGGAGATTTAAGCCCGAGTGATTGCACTTCATGCCTGAGCGACGCGGTTGGGAAGCTGAAGAACTTGTGTGGATCAGCTGCAGCAGCAGATGTGTTCTTGGGACAGTGTTATGCTCGATACTGGGCATCTGGATACTACAATTCTCCATCAGGTTTAGTTCACAAACTCTTCATTCATTTCATAAATACCCATTAATAGTTTCTTCTTGGTGATGAGATTTGAGTGATCATGGGTCACAATCTAGGTCAACAGGTATTCCATTTTTTTTTTCAAAAGTAGAGCATAATTCCAATCCTTTCTTCACTTTGTTAGTGCACTTAAACATTCTCTTTTCTGCATCTTAATTTGTTGAATAACTATTCTGAGAGCTCCAACAACAAAGTCCCTCAAAACTAACAAAATAAAAGGTAAGCGGTAGAAAATATTTATCAGTTTGTTACATAATCAACTAATTTATTATATATACATATAATTATTAATGAAGTTCAAATAAGAAATTTAAAAATGCAGACTTTTTATCAAGTTTAAATAAAAAATTTAAAATTTACTGCAGATCAATTGGTACATCTAGCCACAGGGTTGACATATCTTTCAGGAGCTTCAAGGAACTTAGATTTTCTGCAGAAAAGAATTTAAAATTCACTTTTAAAAGTATTTTTTTAATCTTAGTGATTGATTAAAATTAATAGAACTAATTTTGCTGACTAAAAGAGGTCAAAGCTAGTAATGGGCAAAAAAGAGGCGAAAGATAAACATATACAAGCAATGATTGCAAATTGCAGCCCAAGTTGGTATAGAGATTCTACCTTTTTTTCTCCATACGCTTACAACTGGACGGAGGAATAATTCCACTGCTTTTGCTTTTACTGTATGTGTATGTAGATTCCAGCAATGCGGATGACGTGGGAAAAACAGTAGCGATCATTGTGGGCATACTTGCTGGTCTTGCGATTCTTATCGTGCTCCTGTCCGTCTGCAGAAAAACAATGGGTAATCTTTCCTTTACACGCATTTCTTCAATTAACAATTTTATTATTTAATTATGAAAATTTTAAATCAACTAATTTTTTTTATTTTATTTTAATAATTTTAAACCTGCACATGTCCATAACATTTGAAAAGGATGAAGGGTACATGGTAATCTGATGCTATTCTCTATCGTGCAGCATAAGAACCACCATAGGATTTCTTGGACGAGTGGAGGTTTCTCATCTATCTTTGATCTGAGGAGACTTTCTCTGAAATTTCTCCCTCTTTTTTTGTTTTATTGTTCGGTCGTAAGAGAAGATTATGTATTAAGTGAACCTAAACATTTCTTATCTTCGGAAGAAACAAAAGCAAAAGATAGACTTTATTAAAGTAAAGCTGTTCTCATTCACAAACAGGTAACAGAGATACACAGCTCTCTCATCAGTGATCCGCAAAGAAACCATCGAAATCCAACGCAAACACAAGTAATCATCACGATTGACTACATATCCAAGAAAACCCAAACATTATTTAATACGAACGATGAAAGACACGGTTCAAGCGATCTTGACCTCGATGGTCTTCGGCTTCTTGGGCTCCGGAGGAGGGACCTTGTTGACGGTGACGGTCAAAACACCGTCCTGGCAAACGGCGGAAATGGAATCGCTGTTAGCGTTCTCAGGCAGCACAAACTTCCTCATAAACTTGCCGTACCTCCTCTCCATTCTCAAGTACTTGACGTCCTCTTCCTTGTTCTCCTCTCGTTTCCTCTCACCGCTGATGATAAGCACATTTTCGTCCTCCACCTGCACCTTAATGTCCGACGACTTCAGCCCCGGCATGTCTATCACAAACATGTACGAGTTCGGCAGTTCTTTCACGTCCATCGGAGTCGACGCCATGGCCTTGGCGTCCCGAACGTAGGTTCTAGATGGCGCGCTAAACGACTTCTCCACGCCTTCGTCGCTCGTGTCCATCAACTGATGGAGTGTGTGGAGGAGCTGAGGATCCCAACCCATAACTCTCAAATCCATCTTCTTAAACCAACGATCGAATTTCCAATTCAGTAATTCAACAAGTTTAATCTCTGATCTGAATATCTGTCACTGCCGGGAGGGCGGGATTATGTACATATATATAAAGAGAGGCCCAAGAGAATAGCAAAGGAACTTTCTGGATAAGACTGGCGTGAGAAAGGAGTTTCCAGGAGCTTCGTTAATGTTCTACTGAAAGTGTGTGGGGTCTAGAAGGTCCAGATAACGGAGAATTTCATTTCTTGATCACATAATCGAGGAATCGCCCATCCTAGGCGCCCCTACACTTCGGCCCAACAGAGTTGTGAGGGGGTAAATTACGGTCTGATCTCAGCCAGCTTC
>JANIPN010000004.1:2357640-2369147 GCA_027478595.1 Erythroxylum anguifugum
CGATCTCATTTCAATCTCACAATTTCTTCTCTTATTTACACATAACTAATTGCCAATAGTTCCTTGTTAAATAATCCTAGCTTACAAAAAGGCTCGGGGTGTCAAAAGAGTAGTTGGAGAGTGATAGTAGGAAGAAGAAGAGTTAGGAAAATGAAAGAAAAATTCTGATTTTCGTGGGATTGTGAGAGGTGAGAGATTTTCAAATCTTGGTTGGTTAATTAGTTAAGTTTTGATGTTAATGGGATTGATAAAGTATGGGTAAAGTGATGGTGAATCAAAATCATGTTTCCCCTTTGTTACAAAAAAAAATTCAGCATAGTCTATGCTTGAGAATTCTGAATTTATGTTAGAGTTTTGCTTTTCTTGTTTATCAATAGTGATTAGAAGAGTTATTTGAGTTGAGAGAGTGAATAAGGTAAGAAGAAAAAAAATGGAAGAAAAAATCAGCATACATGGGTTCCATACAAGCATGAAAAGTTCTGAATTTTTGTTGGTGATGAGGATGGTTTTGATGATAATGAGTTAGTGAAGGTTTGGGTAAGATTAGGTGATATGGAAATCATGTTTTACCTTTTTCTTGAAAATTTCAGCATATGGAATATATGAGAATTTGCATTTTTGTTCAATCATGGTGGTTTGTAGTGTGAAGATGAAGGTATAGAAAAAAAAAATAGATGGGAATGTTTATTATGTTGTTGAATGAAAGAAAAGAGAAGAATAATGGAGGTTTCACTAAATTCTTTCATCTAATAATCATAACCTACACAACTTTATACTTAATAGCATTTTCAAAACAAGACATATCTTCGGAAAATCATATCTCTCAATCCCGACATCGAAAAATAGCAAACTTTATGTCCACAAAAAACTCTCGACAAAGGCTACAAGTTTCATGTTGATCATTGCCTAGAATTTTGCCTAAATAAAAAAAATCAACTTTTTCCTCAAAGTCAAACTTCCAACGAACTTTGACTGATCATAACTCTCACTCCCGATATCGAAAAATTTCAAACTTTATCTCTACGAAAAGCTCTTGACATAAACTACAAGTCTCCAGAAGATCGTTTTCGCATATTTTGCCTCAAACAAAAAGTCAACTCTTAAGTCAAACATCTTCTCTTCAAAAGTCAAACTTTTCATATTTCTAATTTTCACCAAAAGTTCGGGGTCCAACAGTTGACATCAAAATTGTATTTAGTAAAAAGAATTTGCACCCATAATGCGTTCGAGTTCGAAATCAGCGCCCATCCTAATTTAGTTAGTAAGGCATCATTGGTTTATTGAATTTTGCGAATGCCAAGACCACCCATCTCTTTAGGTTGGCAAACTTTGTCCTGGTGAACAAGGTGCATCTTTCTGTTGCCATGAGAAGAACCCCACAAAAAATTGCACATAATTTTTTCCAAGTCATCGCAAAAGCGTTAAGGAAGATGAACCGTCTGCATTGTATAAATAGGAAGAGCAGATATTGCTGACTGAATCAATGTGGTTCAACCTGCAAATGATAAAAGATTTTCGGTCTATCCCGAAAGGCGTTGTTGAACCTTGTCTATTATATATTGGTACGTTCTTTTATGGACTCTCTCATGCAACAAAGGCACTCTAAGATAATGTCCTAAGTCTGTTGTTTGTTTAAAGCCCAATTCTCTGCTCAAAAGTCGCGCAATTGAATGGTGGACATTCTTGGAATAAAAACAGCAAGATTTGTCTTGACTAACCCGTTGCCCTGAGGCTGCAAAAAACATGTTCAAGGTGTCTCGAATGACATAAGCTTGTTCAATTGAAGCTTCTGAAAATAAAATGAGATCATCAACAAAAAACATGTGTGATAAAGGGGGACCTCGTCTGCTTAATTTAATAGGCTTCCATCTATCTTGAGAAGCAGAGTGGTTGATTAAGTGACCCAGTCTTTCCTTGCACAGTACGAAAAGATAAGGCGATAGTGGGTCACTCTGTCGAATACCTCTAGAAGGAGTGAACGCATCACTAAGTTCTCCACCCCAATTCAGTTGCATAGATACCGATGAAACACACTTCATAATAAGTGATATCAACAATCCAGGAAGCCCAATATCGAGGAGTGTATCGTTGATGAAGTCCCAAGAAAGCCTATCGTAAGCTTTTTCGAGATCCACCTTGATAGCAAGTATTCCTATCTTTTCGGATTTCCTTTTCATAGTATGGATGATCTCTTGGGCGACAATGATGTTATCAACAATCAATCTCCCTGGAACAAAGCTACGATTGATTCGGGGCTACTAGATCATCGAGATAAGGTTTCAGCCAGTTAACGATAATCTTAGTAATAGCTTTATAAATCACTGAACACAAAGCAATAGGCCTGAATTGCGTGATCGACTTTGGGGAGGGTAGCTTGGGTATTAGAACCATAATAGTACGATTCAGCTCCCGACTCCCATACTTCATAGCGAAAAGTTTGTTGGATAAATCGTATCATAAAAGGCCCTAAGATGGCCTATTGGGATTGGAAGAATAGAGAATTAAACCCATCAAATCCTGGTGCCTTATTAGGTGCCATAGCAAAGAAGGCCGACTTGACCTCGTCTGGGAGAACTGGACCTCCCAGGTCATGTGTAGCCCGGAGAGAGACTGAAGGAAAAAAGCCTTTGAGATGGAGTTTTATAGGTGTCTAAAGTTCTGTCGTATAAAGTTTTTCAAGGAAAGTCTTGGCTATATGTCTGATACTAGCTGTGTTTGAACTAACGCAACCATATTCGTCCATTAATAAAACAATATGCACTTTTCGTCTTTTGGCTATTGTGACCGCATGATAGTATTTAGTGTTCTTATCTCCTTAGGCAAGCCACTGACATCTTAATTTTTTGTGCCAGTACAATTCATCTTGATAGAGGACTTTTTCAAGCTCATTATGTAGATAAGTCTCCAGCTCTTGGAGAGAATCAGAATCCTCTGCTTCCAGTGATTTTTGAATGCCCACGAGTCGTGCCGTGAGTCTCCTTTTGCGATGAAAAATATTGCCAAAAGTAGAGGAATTCTAATGTTGCAATTTTTCCACAAGATTCCTAGTTGCCCCACAAAGGTTCGGCGCATTAGGATTCCAATAGTCTTCGACAGTTTGTGCAAAGCAATCGCGAGTCAACCATGTTGATTGAAATCGGAATGGCCGAGGAGTAGTAGGTAATTGTGTAATTTGATGGAGCGTCACAAGTAGAGGTCGATGATCGAATTTGAGGAAGGGAAGATGTGTAACTGTCGTGTTTTGGAAAGAGGTCTGCTAGGAATTAGAGCAGAAAATTTGATCTAGTCTAGCGAGAATCTGGCCTCTCCACCATGTGAACTTGGGCCCGGTAAATCCAAGATCTTGAAGGTGACAGCATTGCACACAATCACGAAACTTAGGATTAACTATGGGGTGATTTCTAGCACCTCTTCGTTTGTCATTCCGTTCTAATTTTGCATTGAAGTCCCCATTTAAGGGCCAAGGTTTAGTGGTAACACTAGCAATTTTACGCAAATGCTTCTATAAGAAATGTTGAAGATAATAAGTAGGGCTAGCATAGATGACAGTGAAATCGAAAGAGGTGTGCTCCCATTTGATATTAACATGAATAAACTAACAGTGAGCTAGCAGTATTTTAAGCATAATTTTTTATTTCCATAAAAGCCAAATACCTCCAGAAAATCCGTCAGCTTCCACCCGAAAAGAATTAGGAAAATTCAAAGTCTTGATAATCTTCTGTGCACGTATCCCACTGGTTCTAGGATCAACTAGAACTATGAGGATAGGCTTGTAAATCCGGGCGTAATTCTTAAGAATTGACTTAGAAAGTCTTGCCTCCAGCCCCTTTAGACATACAAACAGAGTTCGTGAGGAAAGGTGACCACTATTAGTCTTGAGTGGTTACTAAGACATCAACCGGCACATTAGCTGTGGTAATCATGGGATGCTGCGGCAGCTCATCCATCTGGGAATCTAATATAACCGTGTCTTTGCTTGCCGAAGCTGCACCACTCCCAGGACCTGGTGGCTTAGAGGGAGGCAGAAGATGTTGGTTGCTCAACGTTGGAGTAAACGTAACGTCGGCATTCATGTCTTCGTCCATGACGCCACAGGCCATATCCTCGTTCATAGTTAAAACCAATGAGTGGTCTTGTATCACCAGCTCGTGATGTGAGGGAATGGA
The DNA here is from genome assembly GCA_027478595.1 of Erythroxylum anguifugum. Classification (NCBI taxonomy): domain Eukaryota; kingdom Viridiplantae; phylum Streptophyta; class Magnoliopsida; order Malpighiales; family Erythroxylaceae; genus Erythroxylum; species Erythroxylum anguifugum. The sequence continues at coordinate 2,361,807 of JANIPN010000004.1, forward strand.
GATTGCTATGTGCTTATTAGATTTGGTCTGAGGCACGTCGGTCACCTTCCTTGTATCAGGTGAGGGTGTAGACTGATTATCGTGGGCCAGTGGAGTCGTTGGTGTATTGGCTTGCCCCTTGTAGAAACGAGTCTGAGTTATATGCTCCGCAGACCCACTCGATGATGGCCCATTTGATCTAGGGCCCCTGCCTGGTAGCTGCTTTTTAAAAGTCGGTTTTGGGGGCCGCAAATTTGATCTAGAGCTAGACGCACCGTTTTGCTTTCCTTCAGCAGGAAGGGGATTTGCAGTGGAGCCATCTGGCCTTTAAAATTCAAGTTTACGCTTATTATTGTATCAGAATCTTTGATCTTCTTTAGTGGCAAACATAATGATTTTTCCATTTCACTAAAATCTAAAGGTGCTACATCCAATAACACAAATGGAATGAGTGTTCTTGCTTAGTGCTCATCGGAAAACCGTGAACAGGTAAAAGATAAGGTCCACGGTCCACCATTACCAAAAGGAATTCTCAGGCGGAGATGGTAAGAACCGTTAGGATCATATTCTCTGCTCTATATGGCTAATATGAAGCATTTATAATGCTTTGTACGGTGCCATAGTATCCGAACGTATAGTTAAAAGTCGACTTTCATTTTCTTTGTAATATCTTACCGGATCTCTTACGGATTTTGATATTAATACTGTAAAATTTAACATACATGAACAGCTTTCGACCATAGAAAGAAGTTTTGAATGTGGGAGGAAGTTTTACCCTCTCAGAAGTTACAAAGCTAAAGCCCTTTCATGGCTTCTGGTTGGAAGCTCTAGATCGATATATCGCAGCATATCGATGAAACAAGGCCAAAGCATTACTAGTGGTCTGAGCCACGTTCAAAACCTTGCCTTTGATTGTGGCTTTAAGCTTACTCATGTTCCTTCCCTGAAACGCATCGACGCACGTGGTAGCGTCCGTCAGAGCAGCACTGACCCAAGTCTCGACGTTGCTTATGTGCCAAAACGCGTCGTCTTTAACCGGTGATTCTTGGCCTCCCAATCGACGAAGCTCTGTAATGGATTGGCTAAGTTGCTCCACCCCGTCGTTTATCTGGTCTAAGCAATCTTTGACCAGTTGGTAATCTTTAGCTTTCTCCGCCTTGAGTTCGCCGGCTATTTTCAACATGTACGATCTAGTGAACTGTGCCCTGTATAAGCTCACCGATAAGGAAACTTGTGCGAGTTGTTGTGGGGATTGTATGGTTGAGTTTGGGAACATGGAGAGGTACTGGAAGCATAAGGTGGGGTAGTGGGTGGTCTTGCATGTGGCTTCTATATAGGGTCGTATTCGAGGTCGACGATTGAGAAAGGTTGGCTCCGCCTTGCCGGAGAGGGAAAAGACGGCGAGTATGAAAACTAGAACTAGTAAAGAAAGCTTAAGAAACGACATTGTTTTTGAAGTTATTCTAATACTTGGTGGGTTCAGACTTCAGAGTTGCTTATCAATATATAGACAGGACAGGAGGGTCACATGATATGGCTACCCGACGTCAGACTTACGTGCAATTTACTTGGATTAGATTATGGACATTGCTATTTGGTAATAAGGAAAGCCATTAATGATTAAACTATGCATATGCTCATTAAGTCGGTCAAGTATTTTAGAAATGAAACTTACCTCACATCACATGCATCTTTGATCAAACATGTTATAGCCTACAAAGCCAAACCTAAAGATGAAGATTTGCTTGCATTTATGTTACGATACTTCAAATCGGTTGATTACGTCAAAAGTTCAACAAGAAGTTTTATTTTAGAAATATGATTTAAAAAATTAAAATTTTCATTTCAAAGTTTAGATTATGCTAGATAACCTTGTATCTTTTACCCTTATTATGTTCAATATTGTCTCCCTTATTACATTGGATATGGTCCAAAATATTGTCTAAACTATTCGAGAAGGTTTAGGTTTCACTTGGGGAGGCTTTCCTTTCTCCGATATACACGGTCTCTTGTCCATGGATGGTAGGATGTATTCGTCTGTTCATAGCCAACACAATCCATCAGTTAAGGCAAATATAATCTTATTCTAATTATTTAAAAATAAAATAGTCATGCAAGTGCTGATAACGTATATAACGATCTTTGAGCAGAATTCAAATGAATCCCTTTCACTGGCGATCTTAGGCTATATTGCTGACTGATTTCATGTTTAAAATAATCTCCATAGTTTGTGCTATTCTAGTTTAAAACAAGTAGAAGCTTGACTAACATTATAATCTATCGATGAATATGCATTTCACTAGTTCTCAGCAGGGCAAAGGGCGCACAGAAAAGATTACGAGGAGAACACTTGAATGTTTCCAACATGTTTTAGGGAAAGGCAAACTATATTGAACACACAAGATACACAACAGAATGAAAGATTCTGGCATCACTCAGCAACCTGAACACCAGATAGATAAACACGGCTCTGAATTACCGTGCCCCCTATCCAAAATCCAGGCATTACCATTAGCCCAACTTTAGGTTTCTGATCGCTTGAATCCAAGATCAAATTTTTAATGATACTTTCCATGTAAACCTCTGAGAATTCGTTACCATTCTTCACCTGAAAGATCTTGGCATTAGGATCAAATGAATAAGCCAGACTGTGTAGAAGCCATATTGACTTGGCCAGTTTTAAGAAAGCCTGATAAAAGGGAGTCCTTGGGTGCCCGCCACTGGCTATGAAGTTTCGCTGATCAAGATTTCCAAAGAAAGACACTTCCATCTTTGGGTGGACAACCACCAGGTACTTACTACTGCAAAATTTCCCGAAAGCAGAATCAGGGTGCTGGCCTAGCATATCAAGAGGATCCATCTCTCTAAGAGCAAGAAATTGATGGAAGAAACCCTCCCTGGAGATGCTCATATTGTCTGATTTAATACCAAAGCTGTCTTGCTGAAACCCACTGAACATCCATTGACATATATGAGACTCAAACGCATACTTCTTGTGAGCTCTCTTCGTATAAGTAACATTGGGTTCAATTGAACTAGCTGCAGCATCAAGGTCCCATCCAGCTGCTTTCATCATATTGATCAGTGGTTTAGAAAAATCGTGAATGGCTTTGAAAGCCGCTTCTACAGCAGAAATGAATAGTTCAGGGGTTAAATCCAGAGAAATAAGCCCTTTTTCATCTCCAGAACCTTCTGAATCTTTGGTTGACAAGCCCCTGAGCTTAAGATTCTTCTCCAGTTTGGTTCTCTTCTGCATTGCATCCTCGATCTGTTGCTGTAACTGCAGAATCTCAGAATCTTTATTCTGAATTTCAGACTGAAATTTCTTAACCATCACTTCATAAGTTTTCAGCAAGCTTTGTTGCTCTTGGATCTCAGCAGCTAAACGTGAGTCCTGTGGAGAAGCACATGTGGTTTTCGGATAGTTCTCTCTGTAAAAGTGTTTGAGCTCAGATAAGCTCTTCAACTCAGATATCACTAGCTTATCAGCAGTTTGGATATTTTCAGGATCATAGGGACTATGAGCAGATTGAAGTTGGATATAAGCTGATTTGAGGGAAGAAATGTTAGTAAATATCTTGGCCATCAAGGCTTCAAGAGCTTCCGGGTTTTGATTCATAGAATCTTCCATGGGTTGTGGGTGGACCTTTTGACTGTTGTTCTCACGGAGTTGATTATCTTTGATCCCAGTGGGTAGCATAGCTACTACCAGTGAACAGGGTAGGCAGACGGGAATCCTTCAGCCAAAAATCCTTTACAGCAAAACCTGCAAGCTCCCACATAAGTGTTATAAGCTTCCAGTAGCTGTTAACAAGGTGATCATGCACCACACTAAATAAAGCCTGTTGATTCCTTTGCTAAAATGGCTTCTTGAATAATAAGATCTAGAAGGCTAACAAATATACCATACCGCAAACTAAATCCACCCACCAACTTTCTTTTGTTTAGCAAACAAGTGATGATTAGTAAGATTCCATGCTTCATACTCGTTCGTATATCATAAAGGAAAAGGGACCTCTGTTAGGACAATCCGTTCCTTCAACATTACAGTAAAACCCCAGAGCTATCAGTGTGCAGAACAATGATCCTAGATCTGGCAGAGTACGTAAAGGATTAAAGGCGCATGCCAAAACCTCAACATCAAATTAATCAAGTCGAACAGTAAGATGAAATCTTTGTCAATGGTTGCTTACCTATAAAGATCACAAAATGCCCTCAAAACATGTCCAGCAAACATAATAAAACTTCAACCTGAAATAAGAAGGCACTTCCGAAAATCAGTGTCTCACAGTTCCAAACTATGATCTGTGAAACTTCTCATATACTACACAAACCCAGAAAGATTAGAATGCCAAACACTAGCCAGCACATGGATACAAAACATTTCGGGATTCAATCATCTTCTCCCACAGACAATAACACTCAAAAGGTATAAATATAATCTATTGCGTTGATTTCATAGAAATCAGCAACGCAAACTTCGTTACTAGGACAACTAGAATTGAATCTAAAATATAGTAAGCAAATCAATAACTTGTAATACATAGAAACTGGAGTTTAATGAACAACAAACTAGCAACTGATGGTGACTCCATCAACAAAGCAGGTTTCCAGACTAATCAATACACTGTTTAAGCTACGAAATTCGAAACAAACATGAACTCAAAGGGACAGCCAAAAGAGATTTACCAAGTCGAAGAAGTAGGAAAATCGATGAAGATCGAAAAGATTTGAAGAAAGCCAACTAACACCGGAGGTCGGTAAAGTGGTAGCTTACTCCCGACAAAAGTAAACCCTAACTTTGGGAACAGTTATGTTTTGTTTCATTTCCCATTCTTTCCAATTTGTATTTAGGGTCCCAACTAACTAACGTGACATTGTAACTGATAAGTAAACTAAATTACCGACAAGAATTCAAACTTTGACTGTAGACATGAATGTGAGTAAAAAGACAAGAAAATGTCAAAAGCTATGATTCCTCTAGCAAAAAACAAATCCACTCCAATTCACCAGCGAATTTTCCTCCATGATTTCGTATGGCACTGTAGCATTTCTTTATTACTGTTCATATTTTTTTCCCAATTTTTCAACTTTTTTCTTTTTTTCTTCAACCTTTTCTGTCTTTTTTCATTAATTCATTCATTCTTTTTTAATTCATTCATTCTTTTTTTATTATTTAAACAATATTTCAATATTTTCGTAATATGTTTATTTAAGTAATTATAATTTTATGGTAATTTTAAGATTTAGTCTCATGTTTATAAATATTTCTATAATATGTTTATAACTTTATAATTATTTACTTATGAATAAATATTTTAAATTTATAATTTAAAAATATACATTAAAAATATCAAATAAGTTATAAACCATAAATACATTGATAATAATAGCAGAATAATATAATAAATTACAAATAAAGATAAATTAAATTAAAATACACGTATATAAATATTAATAATCAAGTAATAGAACTAAATTAAAAAAAGATAAGAAAAATGTAATTAACTACTAATACATATTTGAATAATTTAATAATTTGTGCCTTTTTTATGTAATGAATATTCTGTGCCTTTTGTTACGTTAAAATGTTTTTAATTTATGAAATTCAATAAAATTTGCTGTTTGATATTACGTAATTATATTGTCATTTAATATATTTAAATAACATGAAATAGTGCAGTATATCTCATATATTGTTTCATTTATTATTATCAAATAATAAATTATAGTTTAATTGAAATTTTATTATTTATTATTTATTATCATGAAAATATAACAACAATAATATTGTGAATAAAAATGTACATGAAAAAATAAAGTTGGGTTAATTTTATAAATAATAAAACTGAAAGGTAAAAAGAATATGATGAGAATATTCTTTTTTATGTGAAAAATATAATTGTGGGTTTGGGCGAAAAATACTGTAGCATCTCCAAAATGAAAGAAATTATGCTCCATTTTGAAGGAATGGGTTGGAGCCTCGGAGATGTCCTTAGTAGCTGAAAATAGAGATGAGATGCTGAGTTACTGCAAACAAATTCTTACTTTCTTTTATCTCATTTCATCTTTTTTTTTTAACTCTTACATAAATATATAGATAAGATGAGATAAAATAGGGTATGAATTGGTTTATGGGATTTGTTTCTCTGAAAATAATGGTCGATAATTAGGTTTAATTATTTCTATATGGTCAACAATGAAAATTTCACAAATATTTTTTTATAAAAATAAATTAATAAAAATGAATCGAGATTGAAAAACAATTTTACCTAATTAATTATTCTATTTTACAAAATAAAATTTTTGTTTATAACTCAAATTTATAATTTTTAATACTAAAAGTTATTTAAAGAGTTTCTCTTGATTGGATAAATTTTTTGAACATAATAAAATGAATATTAGTGATATAAAATTAAATAATTATAATTATTTATTTTAAACAAATCTAATTATAATTATAATTATTTATATTTATTTTTCATTTTCATTTTAATTATTTTTAATTTTTATTAATTAGTATACACGTATTATTTAAGAAATAGTTTTGTTATCAAATTTTTCATAAAGAAACAAATTTGTTGCTAAGCTTTGATCATTATTAGTTATTTATATTATATATAATATTATAATAAAGTCAAATTTTACAACTCTACTGATATAAGTTTATTAAAATAGGCATTCAGCTCAGCCCGACTCAACTTTGGCCAGGGTTGGCCGAGCCACAGGCTCAAACTGAGCCTGACGTGTGGCGGGGCTATAATTAGCCATGGATTAAAAAGCATGGGAATATTATCTTCTCAATATTTAATAGATTGGTGTCCCTTTAATCCAAGAAGGGGAGGAGCTATAATTAGCAATGTCTATGAATAGATTGTGAGGAATTGCTTAGCAACTGAAGGTACAGTCAAATATACAGGAGCCAAAAAAATCTTTCGTAACCACTCAAGAAAAGTAAACGTACGAAACTTACATTCATTTAATAAATACTTTGAAAGTTTATAATCTTAAATTTTGAAAATTATTTATATATATATTTTTACTCATACACTTATTGCAATGGTTTATTTAATTTCATAGTTGAGATTTTTATCTCGGTATAATACAGGATCATCAAATTATAGAGATAGAATCCTTCGAAGAATTTGGCACATATAATGATCAATCGGGCAAGCCACCTCAACAGGTCGATTAACGTGCTCTATTAAATATGGTTAACCGATTTTCGGTGGTTGGTATTATTCATATATGCCAATCTTTCATCAATTTGAAGAAGGTTAAAACTTTTATTTTTAATTAATACATAGAGGGCATTTAAATTAATATTATATAAAAATATGTTTATTTTAGGAGATGATATAT
>JANIPN010000004.1:2478106-2490748 GCA_027478595.1 Erythroxylum anguifugum
CTCAGTAGCCTCCAGCTATAATTAACTTTGCGTTCTTTCCTTTTATTAAAAAAAAATGCAATACTATTTCAAAACTTCAAATAATCTAATTTTTAACAAAAATAGTCCAACTTTAAATTCTCTGTTAATATAACTCTACGTTAAATTAGTATTTTTTACCAATATAAATTTTATTATTTATTATAAAATTTATACGCAATATGTAACAATTATGTGACGGGGTATCGTCACATTAAAGGATTATTGAGATATTAGTTATAAAATTTGTTTTAATATTTACGCTTAAATTTGTTTTAATATTTACGCTTAAATTATAAAATTGAATAAAGTTTGAGATTTTTTTAATCGATATAAGATAATTTGAAATAATTAAAATGAAGTTTAATTTTAACAAAAATTAGTTAATTTTGTTACTGCAAAACACGTTTGGTGAAAAAAAATTGATACAAGTTAACCAACTTAATTTTAATTAAATTTAATCATAATATACCGTATATCGAAATTTTTTGTCCGTACTGAAATTGACTTGATAAGCTTCTCAAAAAGTCAACAATCTGATGTGCATTGCGATAAGTTAGGTGTTCCAATCTAATCTCATTGGGATTGCCCGACAGTATTAATTTCTTAATATCAACGCGATGTCCCGGCAACTTTTTTTTTAATAATTCGAAATTATTCAATTAAGTCAGCAACGTTAATCTATGACAAGTAGAAGGGCGTTGACTTTTTACAAATGCATATTCACCTTGTGTGTATGACCGCAATCATCAACCTAATGCACGATTCTCTATCCCACGATGTGTTTGATTTATAGTTAATTATCTTTTACTTTACTAATTATCAATGATATAAAAATAGAACCAAACCGACCGATTTGATTGAGTTAAATACGAACTCAACTGATTTTTGGTTCGGTTTTCACTTTTAACCTCTATGATTAAAAACCGGCCGATTAAATAATAAACTGATCGATTTTCTCTTAACCGTAAAGAACCGGTTTCATGTTCTCCTCCTCCGAGCGACATCAACATCTTTTTTACTTCTCTCTGACCTTGAACCTTCCCTTCAAGTGTTGTTTGAATGTCAATAGTCTTTCACATCTATGAATTTGTTAATGCTAAATAACCCTTCTTTCAACTCTTTCTCCTTCAACTCTCTGCTTCTCAGTCTCAAAATTAAACCTCTCTACAACACACAACTTTAATCATCTGTTCCTGTTATAAAAATCCCAAAAATCAAAACCTAAAATGTAGTGTTTACAGATTTTTTATGAACTTGTTTTAGGATTCGATTAGCTTCATCGTGAGGCAAAAAGTGGGTTTTGAAATTGAAAACAGACTCTTAGAACATTGACGGAGCCACGTTGTGGCTAGGGGGGCAAATTTTTTTTTTTAAATTTACCTATATAATTTTTATTAAATAAGGAAATTTTTTAAATATTAACCCCCGGCCCCCCTTAAAATTGGCCCCCGATCTTCGGCCTCCAACTCCCAGCCCCTCCTTAAACTTGGGTCTGGCTCCGTCCCTGTCTTAGAAGTAAACCAAACCAAAAGTAAGTAACATCTCTCATTTTCTCTCCGTCTCTCTATTCTATTTCTTCGAGACATAAACATGGTGATACTTGAAAACAATCTCTCAAAAACTCGAACATAAGAATAATTGGTTTTGACAGATTGTTCCTGCTCATGGCTATAGAAGAGGCTAGTCACTATAGGAAAAGATTGGCGCTTGCTTGTTAGAGCGTTACAAGCTTCTCATTGAACTACTATTTAGCCTCTTAATTTTATTGTTATTGTTTGGCTTCTCTGAAGACTTAGTGCTTTGATATAATAATGAAAATTGTATCAACTTCTTGTTGTGCTATTAAAAATATTAGTATTTATTTATCAAAAATAATATTTTTTATTTACTCTTTAATTTTTATAATTTTATAGTAATTTATCATCCATTAAACCCTTAAACTTTAAACATTTCTTTTATTTGGTTCAGCATCCGATTCAATTTTTAAAAGACAAAATTGCTGTAGCGACCCCTGTGTTATACGAAAGTAGCTAATTAAACCCTAAGATATAAAATGTTACTCTATTAATTTTATGTTTTCAATTTTGCTATAAAAAAAACCCTTAGCCGTGTGTTGTTAAGGGGCTGTGAGTTAATAAAATTTCAACTCAGGGTTTTTTTTACTAATTTTTATATGTCAAAATTTTTTTAGCAACTTTTGAATAACACAAAGTTATTAAGTCAATAAATTCATTTTTAAAACACTGCTAATTATTTCAGGAGACCGAGTGGGATTAACTGCTTTAACGAATTTGACACGTATTCTTTGACCGTGCTCTTGTTGCTACGAGTTTCATATAGAATTAATTATGTGGATGTTGTGTGATTTGACCTTTTTTTAATAATGATCATTTTTTAAATTATTACTCACCTTTTTTATAATATTATTTAATTATCACAAAATCTCTCCTTCTTATTTATTTAATTTTTCTTTCATTCATAATTTTAAATTCATATTAATATTGTATTGAAATTTAAGAATATCAACATTACGTCATTTTAAATAAAAAGATAGAAATTAACAGAAATTGTAATAATTAATAAATACTATAAGGATACCAACTAATTTTCAAAACAACAATAAAACTCAAGATTTTAATATTCTGCTGACATGCAGGGTTTGAAAAGATCCAATAATATGCAGTCTTAACCTTAACTAATAGAAAGATTATTTCAAAATAACCTACAAAAAGTAATTTTCAAAACATGAAAACTAAAACTAAATAAAAAGGTCAAACAAAAACTAAAGAGAAATTAATGTATTTAATCCTTTTTATAAAAATATCTATATGAAACTTGGTGATATTTTACGTTAAGACAACTCTAACCAAAAGATAGTAACATGGATATGATTTCTTTAAATAAAGACGGTAAGATATTTTTGCCTCCCTATGCAACTTGTTATTGCATTCCTTTTCTCCTTATCCATTAAATGTCAGCACATGTTCTTGGCTTATCCAGAACAGCCAAAAGAAGTCTACACATGAACATCATGAATAACTTTTGGTGCTTTCTACCCTAATTAAGCATTTTTAGAAAAGATAATTATAGTATAATTCACTCAGAACTCACCGCTCTCTCTTCATTTTATAGGTTTATTATGCAAACAAATGTAAATAGCAAATGACAATGACATAAGTTGGTATCTTTAAACACATTTGCTTATATTATAATAGATAAGCATTATATATTAAGCCTTTTACTTTATTACAAAATGTGTAATTATCATTTGAATTAGACTTCTTACTTGATCATGAAATGGGTAAGTATTATTTGAATTGGACCTTGAAAGTAAAGACATATATAACAATATGTAAGTATTATTTCAATTATAACTTTTTACTTTATTATGAAATGTATAAGTATCATTTGAAATGGACTTTTTACTCAATTATGACACACGTAATTATCATTTAAATTGAATTTTTAATCTAATTTTAAATTATTAACTTATTAAATAGTGTTAGTGAATGTATAAAACCAATTAAGTTAGTCTTACACATAAGCTTAAGTTATTGCGGTGAAACGGTCATTTAAGATAGTATTAGAACCTTTGTGACCAAGTAGTCGTGAGTTCAAATTCTACTACCCACCTATTATTTAGCTCAAGATAAAGTGAATCTGTGCAATTTTCAAGTCCAAAATGCTTTCACTTGAGGAGGTGTGTTAGTGAATATATAAAACTAATTAAATTAGTCTCGCACATAAGTTTAAATTATTGTGGTGAAACGGTTATTTAAAAATAGTTTATTTGAATCATGTATTTTATAAGTTATTGCATATACATAACCGTTGAATATCTTAATCAATGCAAACATTGTAAAATGTAAAGGCGGCGTATAATTAACGATAATATATAACACTTTATATGTTGGATTTTTACTTAAATTGAGATTTTTATTTGATTACGAATCGTTACATCTTGTTTGTTTTGTTCAACCTACTTACCTTTAGCCATCGCCGTCAAAATCACATGCTATACTCGTGCTTGGTAAATGTCAACCGGCTGCGTTAAATAACGCACTCCTAGACCGAGCCAAACCGTTACTTACTATAAAGCCAGAGAGCCAAAGATCGAAACATAACTATAACATGCTTTGAACACCAGAAAAAGAGAAACCCAGAGGGCCTGAAGTTACACACAGACACGGTACGAGTAAGAGATAGAGGAATATGAAGCTGGTTTGGTCTCCAGACGCAGCTTCAAATGCTTATATAGACACTGTAACTACTTTAAGACAAGTATGTTCTTTCGTACGAAACCCCATTTGAATATCACACATGTCATGTTTCGTTTTCGTGTTTAGTAACTTAATTTGTCTCATTTCATGTCGATAATTTCCAGGGCGGAATTTCTAGACAATCCGGTGTCGCCGAGTTCCTCTCCTCCATGGCCGCCGGCTGGAACTCAAAGCTGATCGTGGAATCATGGTCCGGTGGCAGTTCTATCGCGGCAAGCGTTGGGCTAGCGGTGGCTGCTCGGCACTCAAGAGGGAGGCACGTGTGTATAGTCCCGGACGAAGAATCGAGATCGGAGTACGTGAAGTCGATGCAGGTGGCCGGCATGGAGGCGGAAATGGTGCTAGGAGAGGCTGAGGAAGTGATGACAGGGCTAGCGGGGATCGATTTTCTGGTGGTGGACTCTCGCCGGAGGGACTCCGTTAGGGTTTTGAGGTACGCTAAGTTGGGGCACAAAGGAGCTGTTTTGGCATGCAAGAACGCGTGCGTCAAGTGTCTGTTTCCTTGGGCCCATTGGCTTGGGAGAGGGAAACGTGTCGTGAGATCCGTGTTTTTACCAGTTGGGCAAGGATTGGATATCGCTCATATAGGCAGCACTAGTGTGGGCGCGAGTTTGAAGAGAGGTCCTAGCCGTTGGATTAAGCACGTGGATCAGAACTCAGGCGAGGAACACGTGTTTAGGAGTTAAAATCATAAAAAGAAACCGACTAAACCAAACCGTCCGAAACTAAAGATATAAATTTCTGTGACCGTTGGATTCACCGAGGAGTAGTCTGGCGCGAGAGATGTAGAAAATGGTTTAAGTGTTCCCTTTCAATTAGCCTTGTAAATTAATGTTTCACCAATAATAATACTTCTTAAGACCTTACTTTCTTATAAACGTAGATGATAAATATAACATGTTCGCAAGACAATTAGTCCGTTTCTAACCCGAAATTAAGAAATTAGTCTAATTTAATCATTTTAAGTTGAAGTTGAATTTAACGAGTTAGATAAGTGTTGATGCTACTAGCTTTTCAAGATGCTTTTGCTCTTTTTTATTTTTGTATTTCTAAAATGAAAGCAGATTTTTTGTTTTAGTAATTTAGTTCTTACTCAATTCTATTAAATCTCATCCATATATTTATATAAAATCTACATAAATATGTGGATGCGATCCTGCAAAAAAGTGTGGGAACAGACCATTCAAAACAGATGATCTGTTTCTTCTAAATGTTCTTCAAAACAATTATATTAAGTCAGTAATAATGTAAAACTATAGTCTTATCAATTATTCCAGATTATGCGACTTGGGTGGTGAAAGCAGGTAAGGTTATTGCTCGAGTTACTGTTGGTCGTGATGCTAGTTATAGCAGACATATTGGTTGGGTCAAACCGAGGGAGGGACGGATTAGGTTAAATACAGATGAAATGAAGCGAATGTCTAATTGGATTGTCTCTGTCGGGATCTCCTTCAAGATCACACCGGTGGTTGATTGGGAGGTTTCGTCCATAATATTAGATTTTGCTCGCCACTGGATGCTAAGCTATAAGGTGTTTATTTAGGATTAAATCTAGCTTGGGCTATGGGTTATCGGAGAGTTGAACTAAAAGTTGATTCTTTGGTTATCATTAGCATTCTTTCATCTTCAGGTTCAAGATCAACCTATAACACTTGCTTGGTTAAGGCTATTCATGATCTACTAGTTAAATCCTAGATGGTTCGTCTCCATCATGTTTTTTGTTAAGGAAATCGTTGCGCTGATTGATTGGCTTCTCATATGGAGCCTTTCAGCTTTGAAATTACCAATTTACAATCCCCCTTTGGGATGTCCTGATATCCTTCGTCAGGATATGTGTGAGGTTTTATCCCCATAGTCTACTGTTTAAGCTTTGCGTTAAAAAAAAGGAAAACCAAAAGAGGCAATTTTTTTTTGTGTTCTTTTGCATTGAGAAAAGTTTCGTTAGGTTCTAATGGGCCTCGTTAAGTACAAAAAGGGCAGAAGCAAATACTTAATTGAGCCTATGTAATATACAAAAAAGTCTAAAATTCATAATTAATTGGAGTTTTAGTAACCCTTACCTACGGGCTGGGTTGGCCTCTTAAGATTTGAGTCCAGGCCCAAAAAGATTCCATCTTAAAATACTCAATTCTAGATAAACATGTTTTGTCTTGTAAATTTCGATAGAATCTAACCCGATTTTATAATTAATATCCAAACCGGGTCGGTCTCTTAAGATTTGAGGTTAAATACTCAAATTCAGTTATTTGGATTTGGATGGTATCAGACCCGGTTTTTGTAATTAATCTATAAACTCAATCAATCACCTTTCAAAGACAAATCAACCAATAGATATTAATGAGAGATGCTTCAACATTTAGGGGTGTTTGTTTTCACTTTTGTTCTTTTCAGTTTTTTTTTTCATAATCTGATTTACTATCATTTAAATATATATTATTTAATTATTAATAAAAATATGAATAATTTAATTCAAGATTATATATTTAATAAATTAAAATTATTTACCAATGAAAATTATGAATAATTTTATTTTATTTAAGTTTTATAATTAAATTATGTATAATTATATCTTAATAATTATTAATGAATATAATTAAATTAAAATATATAAATATTCAAATAAAATTTGATTTAATAATTAAAATATGTTTCAAATAAATATTAATTTATAAATTATTTATTTTATTAAAATAACATAATTTTATTAATAATTTGTTAATAAATATTATATAAGAGATTAAATAAATTTATTGAAAAAATTAAAAAAAACTAAAAATTATATCAGAAAAAAAGAAGTATAACCGAAGTGCCCTTAACATCTGCAAAATTATTTGTTATGAGTAATGTACATGTCAGAGTCTAATTCAGACATATTCCAAGCAAGACTCACTATAAAGTGAAGTCCTACTTGTAAGGTCTTGTACAAATCCCAGATGATTCCCACCAGCTTCTTCTGGGTTTTAAAAAAAATGTAAGAAGCCAATTGGTTATTAGTTATTACATGTCACGTTACAACAAGAACAAGAGAAGCACAAAGAGAGTTCTGTTTTGAGTCTTCAGGTAGTCATTTGTCTAAGAGTCTCCTCTTCGATCTGTTGCAGTGAGTCTATAAACATGTTCCTCACCAGTATACTTATCAAAAGTAGTAACCCATTTATTTCTCTTTCGATTACCGCCATTAGGAAACCTTCCTAATCTAGTTACCAGCAACCCATCTCCAATGGGTAGAAGATGAGTTTCGAACTCACTCGACCAGGCTCTCTTGTGAAGCGCATTGTACCCTACTACAATCCCTTTTCCATGCTTTGAACAAGCTTCTGCAACTCTAAATATACCGGTTGAGTCCTCCATTTCACAATCAATAAGCACAAAGTCCACTTCTCCTTTGTATTCTCTCAGCAACAGTGTTTTCACATCTCCTTTATGAAACTTCACACATTCTGTGTATGGTCCTAGAGTTTGTTTCGTACCATAATTATCGGGCAACGAAGGTAAAATACACACGACACGACCACCAGTTTGATGTGCAGCTGCTACTAGTGATATTAAGGTTGATTCAGCAGGAACAGTACCAGAAGCTATCACCATGAGCTGCGAGCTGTTCCCTGCAGCCAGAGCAGATACAAACTCTGATACATCAGGCACTTCGTGTGTTTTTCCCTGTACAATTACAAATAATGAAGCAAACCCAGTTCAGAGAACAAGAAACGAAGAGGTATATGAATCTGGATGATCTAATTCTCACCATTTTTATTGCTTGAAGATAAGCTCTGGTAGCATTCTCAGCAGACCAACAACCCATTTTTCTGTCTTCACTTCCGAATCCGACGACGATAGTGTTGAGAAAGTACACTCCCCGGTGGCTGATCTTGGTAGTGTTCTACTTATATCTCTGTGTTTGTGCCATTGTGTGCCATTAAATAGCACAGAATGAAGAGGGTAAGCAAGGGAAGGGAAGGTGGGTGCATCTTTGAAGTTATGACCATGACAACTGGACGCGTTGAAGATTGAAAACAACAGTGTTGTTGACTATAACGAGACAAGATTTTAGGTTGGTACTGATTGAACGTCACTGTGAAGGGTATAATAAACTTGAATTGATAGATCCCAAGCACTAGTAGATTATGTTTTCATAATCAAATGATGGACCAAGATAAGGTAAGGCCGGTCTTTTCAACCCTGTTTTGTGTAAAAAATGACATCGTTTTTGGTACACAAGTTAGGTGCTTGTTCCTAGTAAGCTTCCTAAAAAGTTATTGTTGTTTGATGCTTCACTACAAGTTTGACTACAATTTCAGTGGGTTGTCCACTATTGCCAAAGAGTCCATGGTTTTCGATCTTCATCTAAAACCTGCTTCCAACGCGTCAAGTGCACTACAGATCACCAATTATATTATTTTATATGCTGTCCCCATACATAGAGTCATCTCCTTTGGTTCATAGCCTTTATGTAATTAAGTATTAGATACAAAAATCATCAAGTAGAACGAGAATATGAAATTTATGTGATATTTTGGTCGGAGAATTGTAAAATATTTTTATGAAATTTATGTGTACGTCGATGACCCTCTCCAGACTCTCGTAAATCGGAGAATCTTGTGCACTGGATACGTTAACTAAATTAGAGTTACTTTTAATTTTGCATTATTTTCTTCATTAATATGGTAATGTGAAATTTAATTCAAAATTTTTAAAACGCTTAACTTTGGCTTAAAATTAAATTAAGTTTTAATTGAATAGAATATGTGAATTGGAGTCTAAACTCAATTCAAATTTAGGTTAAGTGTAGACCCCGGATCATAACGCTAATTTCAGCTACAAAAGTGTAAGCGAATGGTCCAAGTAATCCCCAAAGACAAAGGTGCAATGACCTTGTTGACTGGGGCGAGACATGAATGTGAACATATGAGGATACAAAAAAGCACGTGATTTAGCCCAACAACCAACACAAGGATCAAGTATGTTCGCGTTGCCTCGAATGTCTCTACACATTGAATGGCCATGCCGACGCACCTACTACATAGTACTTGTTGCCATAGATTTAATTATATTTTTTAATAATAATAAAATTCACAGTTTTTTTTTTTGAAAATTAATAAAATTCACAGTTCTTATGTCTTAAATATGCATATTTATATTTAACTAAAAATTCCAAATTATATATTTAAACAAACT
Organism: Erythroxylum anguifugum; assembly: GCA_027478595.1. NCBI lineage: Eukaryota > Viridiplantae > Streptophyta > Magnoliopsida > Malpighiales > Erythroxylaceae > Erythroxylum > Erythroxylum anguifugum. The sequence continues at coordinate 2,487,583 of JANIPN010000004.1, forward strand.
AATTGCTTAATAAAGAGTCAAATAACAAATTACTTAAAATTTCATTTTCTTAATAAAAGTCAACATAATATTCCGTATACGGTTCTTTGTTTTTTAAGGGCCACAAGAAGATTATCGATGTACGCAATCTTTTCTTTTGTAATTTTTACAAAAAAATTATTTTCGAATGTGTAAAAGAGTAAAATCTCTCTAAAATTTATAATTTTTTATATTGAGTTCAATTTTTAAGAAGGCAAAGAAGAGAATAATCAAGTTCAAGATATGGAATTTGTTTCCAAGGCCACATTGGACCACTGTATCCTGTTTTCTAGAAAAATGACCCCTGTTTTCTAGAACAATGACCCACCTGCAATCTTCTGGTCTTTGGTTTCAGGGCACAGGTCCTGAGCTTATTGGAATGCATAGCCTGTTTAATGCATTCCTCCGGTCGCAAAGATAATTCAACGAACTTGTCTGCACTGGACCTTGACGAACTTGGCGCTATAGAGGCAGGATGACAAATTTTGCTTGGACCACTTCAAAGTTAATAGATTCTTTTTTTTTTTTCGAGGAAATCTCACAAGCGGACTAAGCGGGCTCACTTCTCAGAGGGCCAGTAGCTACACCCCAGCAGAGAACCAAGCGGCTACATCCTATAACAGAGGGCCTCACTAGTTCTCCATCCATAGGTAAAACCCTAGCTGCCCCGGGCTCTTACAAGAGGAGTTAGTAAGGAATCAAACTTAGGACCTAACCGAAGCTAAGTCGCGCTCTCAACCATCTAGCTACAAATTAATTAAACTTAACCATTTGAATTAATTTAAAATTTTAAAATAATTAAACTTAAATTTAATTCGATCACACTCAAGTCACAAATTTTAATTTGATCAAATTTCGAGCTAAATTTAAACATAAGATTTTAAGATCTAAACCCTAAATCGACCCATCATTATACCCTGATCGGGACAAACTATCCATCTTATTTTATGTCCATATATGTCACAATTAAACACTTAAAGACTAGTCTTGCCTGAAATAACAAATTAATCCAAATGTATCCTAATGTCTTTAACTAAATTCAAACTCAACGGGTCCAAATTCAAAAAACGAAAGCAAGATTAGACTTGGACATTTTGGGGTTGGAGTTGAATACTACGATGTTCAAACCGAACTATCTATTGCTAACCCTAATTGCACGTACGATATATCTTGCTAAACCCTAATTGCTTATACTTGTAAATAAGATCCAGAATTCCAGTTTGAGTAGTTCAACGCAACTCAATCCAAATAATCCGAACCGATTCAAGTGAAATGACATCAAATCGACATTATCTTGATCCTGGCCTAATTAGATATTGAACCGTCCAAATTCGATTATATTGGATTCAGCCCTAAAAAAAAAAGCCTAACACCAACTCGATCCAGCCCATTTCATTATATTCGGACTTGTGATTACCGAGTAAATACCGCAGAAGGATATGTGAAAATTAAGCATCAACATCCAACCGAAGTAAAAACCTTACAAACTCTCTAGTAGGGAATATGAATCGTGCAGCGTAAGTGTCTTCCCTGAGCTACATTTGGGATGTATTGTCGCCTTATTCTATATTGATCCTAACAACCTTTTTTGCTCTCCCACCTGAAGCGCCAGTATCTGATCTATCTGCTCCAACATTTCGGGCATTTTCAGCAGAAGGACGTCCCCAACGTCCCCAGTTTACCATCCCTTTTTGCTCACTGCGGCTAGACCCTATAAGTTTACATAAAAAAGAAAGCGATTGAAAATGTCGACGCACTCTCAAAATGAACAGATAAACAAAAGCTACAAAAGGAAATAGAGCTCAAAGAACAATTCCTACCTGTACTGTCATGAGAGCCAAAAGGATCAATCCAGTCATGCAAATTTTCTTTAACATTACCATTCCATGCTGCTTCGAAACCAGCAAGCTCATCTTGAGATAACAAAACAATTAGTTTTCCCATTAGAGACAATTCCAAAACATATCAACTATCAATGGACATAACAAACCTTCGTCTAAGTTGTGCAGAGTTTGCATGGTATCGACTTTACCCTCTGCATTGAGTTTCCTAGTAACTGAATGGCCCTGAAGAAGTCGTAAAGAATATCCAACCCATTAGAATACCAATATCATTTTTGAAGGCAGTAATATTGTTCATAACTCTCAACTTTCCCCTTCTTTGTTGATCTACTTGTTTTAACCTGAGCTCAAAGGGATCATTTAATCTTTTAACATCCAAGCAAACAGACATTAATCAGAACTAAGAACTGGATCACAGGATATCAACATTTGCTTCGGTAATTAAATAAGAAAATAAAACAGGTAGAAGCATATATTGCTTAATGAGTTGGTTAAATTCCACACTTAGACGCTCTTGTAGCAATCTCTTTCAAAGTCGTGTAAAGTTGAGCTTATTTGAAAGAGTGCAAGGTAATAGACACCACCTTGTCGTGTATGCCTCTGGAGATTCTATGGGTTGCTTGGCCTGTTGTCTTATCAGCTTCTTTGCTCTCCTCAATCAACACCTGTCACACAATCGCAATCTTAGAACAGAAAGAGAGAGCACCATGAAACCAATCAACTTAGACCAGGAAAATGCCACTGACTCCATCTGTGCCTGTCCTTCTGGTTCGTGTAGTAGTGTAATATGCTCCATCTACACCACCATATGTTACTTTGGAGGTCTGAGAACTGAAACTGCGAGTCTGTGGTTCTCTTTGCGCTCTCCTATTATACTTACTCCCATGATTCACGACCTTACTTGTCCTTTCAGCTGCATGAAGCACAAGTTTCAGTACTAAACAAAAAATGTGTATGATAGACAGAATTAAGATTCACCCACCATCGGAGTCATCATCAGGATGCTCAACTGATGGTTCTTTGCTTGAACCGTCATGCTCTTTATGGTTGTTCTTCATATTCCCAGCGTGTACTCCATTTTCTTCCTCACCATCAGAAGTTACTTCTTCTATAACTATTGCCTTCCCAGGACCATCACATGATTCACCACAATTTGCAGAACTCTGAGGTTGAAACCTACTCGATTCTAGTCCAAACGGGCGAGTAAAGAAAGGGTCGTCGAATGGATCTTTGCCTCCAAATAAGCTGGGCATCATACTAAAGCCACTAAAATTACCAAAAGGATTGCCGATACCATACAAATCATT
>JANIPN010000004.1:2534278-2548589 GCA_027478595.1 Erythroxylum anguifugum
ACAAAAACTAAAAACTCAAACAAACAAGATTTTTTACCAAATTTGAAAACAAAAACAGAAAACTAAAAATAAAAACGGAAACAAACACCCCCTCTAATTTTTAATTTAAATTCATTAATCAAATTTAAATTTAATAATTAATATAATATTAATTAATTTAAAATTAATTGTTCAAATTATAATTTAAACGAAACTAATAAACCCAAATGTTAGTCTACTTAAGTTGAGAAAAAACACTAAAGATATAAATATTTCACCTATTTTTAAAACATAATTAAAATATTAAATAATAAGATTTATTTAAAAGTTCCATAAAATTATTTTTTAACTGTTATAATTTTTACTAAAATCAATTTTAAAAAGTGTAACAAAAATAAATAATATTTTATAATTTAAAAAATAAAATACTTTAAAAATTAATAAAAATCTTAGAATAGTACTTATTAGTACTTGTAGCATTACTCTCAATCATAAAGCTTTTAGGGAATGATTTTGTATATATTCGGTCAATGGTACAACAGAAGTTACAATCATAATAATGTGTCACAAGAAACTGAGTTACATTACTAATTTTGCACTTCTCAAGCTCCACTGGTTGAATCAAGAAAAACAAACACTAGCCCTTCCTGGATCAATTCTTCTCATCTGCATCCTCTAGTTCGCTTTGTGTTACCAACTTCTTCAAACACTGCAACTGCAATGACTGTGTCTCTCTACAATCCTCATCACTTCAACCAACTTCCCCTCCTTTTATTTCTACAAGATGCTCTTCAGGGTTTCTGGAGCTGAAATCAGTGGAACTTGTTCACAGGTTGAGCCACAAATGGAGCTCCGCGTCTAAATGCTATAAAAGAAAAAGAACTACACACAGGTTAGGTTCCTAGAACTCTTGCGAATCCAACTCGGGCTTTGATGGATATTCAAGGCCTTGAAGTGCTGGCATTCGCCGGACATCCTCTTCTGAATAAGCTGGGATGAACCAATATCGCTTATCGGCACCAAAAACCTGAAAAAGCACGTACCAATTCAAGAACAGTGTCATTACGAAATATGTACCTAATTGAAATAGACAAACTTCTATAATCAGGCCCTGCCACTGGAAAGGCAAATTTGTATGCAGACTTCATCCCCAAGAGATCATTTGAAATGGCTGATCATGCAGGATTCCATATTTTCTTTAAGGAACAATTTACCAAATCAAGAACTTGGACTGCAAAAGAACCTGTGTCTTAGTAGTGAAGTGGATCATGTTATGTGGACAAACCTGTTCAAAGTTCCTCTTCCGCCCAAGGTCATACCGCCACTTCACGGTAGTCTTCTTCTCATATGCCTGAGTACAAAAAAAAGATAGACCAATTAGCTGAAAATCCTAGTCATCCATGGCAGCAACCACACAATGTGTTTATTATAGTAAAATTAAAGGTATGAAGGTTTACTACAATAAAACATAATAACGCTTCCATATATCAGTTTGTGCCCCACACTAAAGCTCATTCAAAAATAGAGTTTTGAAAAAAGAGCTAGTATCGAAAATGATTCTTGTGACAAAAAAAGAGAGTTGCTGAGGTCAAAAGAACCTAAATTCAAAAGGTTAAAACCAGATACCTCAATAGTTGTTGTATTAGCTGCCACCAGTGATATGTGCATTATAAGAAATCCTAGAACACTCAAAGCAAACGCCAGATTCAAAACTGAAAAAAGAAACATGATTAGAGACACATACTTGAATAAACTACAATACTAGGCTAAGAAGATGTTACCAAATGCGAGAAAAGTGGTAGCGAGGGTGCCTGGTGTCCCGGGAATTTCTCCGTCAGTGAAAAATGCTATAAAATGTGGCAGAAGTGACAAAGTCACAAGACTTGTCTCAAGAAATGTGTAGAACTGCATTGAAATGTGAACTACAATTAATTTGACATAAAAAACTAAACTCCAACCTTATCAATTAATTCCATTGAACTTCAAACTGTATGAAATTCTATATAGAAAAGCTGCTCATCTAATATAAGATACAAAAACAACCCAACGCTTCTGATATCTTCAGGAGATATTTGCAGGTTGGATTGGAATTCATATAAAAAAGGATGAACCATCAATTTCGACTAAATAAGAATCTGCGAGTCATATAATGCTGGCCAGGTCACCGCAGGCATTATGAAACCAGTCTAAATTGCTACAAGGACACATGGGCAGAAAGCTTAAAGGCCTAACACCAATCTACCAAACATAAGCTACATACAGAACTGAATTCCCCGTATGGTTTGAGGTCCTATGGCCTGATAAATGTGAAGATCCTCTCCAGTGAGCCCTATAGAATGAAATATTCCCACAAAAAGAATCTACTGTCACCAATTCATGAAACTAAAAACCACATAAACCTGTTTGAACTCTCAACTCTGCATTTATATTTGTCAGAAGATTGATCGGTAATAAAAATGAGGAGCATTCAGTTCACTACAACACACTTCTTCAAAGCCAAAAGATCACCATTGAACATATGAGAAAAATCATTAGATAGTGGTCAAAATGTACCCAAGCAGAACAAACAAGTTCACCGGTATACTGAAGATGAAACACTAAACTCATTGGTATACAAACTTACCAAAAACAGAAGGAAATATTTATAGTTTAATGCCCCAACACAGTTTACAACCCACACACAATGATGATCCATCTTTAGCACACACCTTCCACCTGAACAATGTCAAATACCAAATTTATGTGATGATCATGTTAACAAACCAAAAATTCCCTAACAATCTGGATTAGGAATACTTACAGACAGAGCAATGATGGCATCGAGGTGGCTTCATCTGGCTGCATTTTCGACAATACCTTACTCTTTGACCCGATAGATCAGGCGGCACACCGCTGAACTCTGTCACATTTAATGGCTCAGTCTCAGCCCTTTCCTCATCAATGGCAGGCCTCCAATTAGGAGGCACAGTACCCGGGTCAGTCAAAACAACAGAAAAGTAACTCCATAACAGCATCACCAGCTGCAAATTCAAACAACGATCGCACTTTCAACAAATGTTTCCACATGAAGTAAAAGTTCTCCTACTCTACTACTAGTTTAAGCTAAAATGTAGGTGCACATCTCATTTCCTAATTGTGAAGAAGAACTAGCGTTTCATAAACCCTAACATATCATAAAAAGGAGACAAAAAGAAATTGAAAACACAATTTAGATAGTATGAGGCTTATAAAGTGAGATATACCTCCACAAACAGTAACCAATAAACCCAATTAAAGTCCAAATCAATTCAAAACCTTTCTCTAGTCAGATGGCATACATATCAGATAAAGCTCAACAATCAAAAGGAAAAGAGGGGAAAAAAAAGAACTTTTAGAAGAAATCTCACCAAGGAATGGAATGGGATCAAGACAGCAAGAGCAATGAGAGAATCGAGGCCACCTCCGAATAACGCAGGACCGTAGTTTGTTAAAACGACGGCGTAGTATGTCACACCCACAACCCCAAGTACCAAAAGGATCATGATCGAACCCAGACCCCGCAGGGCCGTACAGAACTTGAAGACGTTCCAGGCCATAGCAGCTCCAGATCTATGCATGATAAGGTATACAACAAAATCAAAACCCAAAACGATCTATAATTAGAAGCAGACCCCGAACTATCTTCTGGTCGCTTAGACTGTGAACTTCACGGATCAGATTGGAATAATTAAGGTGAATTCGTAAATACCCAGAAAAATCCCAATCAAGACATCACCAAAAAACCAACGAAGGGTAATTCACGAAAACTTGAATCTAGGGTTTATGAGAGTGGAATTGCGGATGACGTGAGAGTTCATCCATTCCAGGAGACGAGGTCAATGAGAGAGAGAGAGAGAGAGAGAAAGAGGTTTCGTACTAACAAGGCAAGTGATGTTAAGGGTAAGATTAAGTCTTAAACGATCAAGATCAAACAATGATTACAAGAAACAACAGAGGTTTGTTGGGTTTTACAAAGTGGCTCTAAACAATCAAACAGCCATTATTACTAATGTTGTTGCTTCTCGTTCTTTTGCTTTTACCAGCGTAAATCATGGTGGTGACTTTATGGCTTAACACCTTCTAGATAAGGAATATTGGTATATACATTGAAAATAAAAGCTGACTTCGTCATTTCTAGAAATGCTCTTATTTTATCTCATCAGTCTATTTTTCAGGTAAAATATAGACTTGCTGTCTCAGCTTAGTAGGGCTTTAGGCAAAGCCTGAGGTTGACACATCATCCTAATTTAACTGTGGTAGAATTTAAAATTTAAAATTTATATAAATATTTTAATTAAAAATAAAGCCATCAAATTGGACCTAAATTTAATTAATATGATAATAACATTATAATCAGAATTGTAACTATTTAGACCACTATAGATATTGTTCACTTTGGTTTGCTCCTCGGGTCAAATCTCTCATAGTTTTGCTCTTCTCATTCTTAGAAAAACACATCTAAAGGAGAGAAATATTCATATCCTTATAAGACGTACTTTGTTCTTCTCTTTAACGATGTGGAATCTCATAATTTACCCCCTTAGGACTCATTGTCATACTCTAGTACATCTGGTCGGGAACCAGCTTTAATTCTATTTGTAGCAACCTAGACTACTCGTCTGTAGATATTGTCCGCTTTGAGTTACCTCTCAAGCCAATCCTCCACTGATTTTTCTCTTCAGACCTTATCCCCTCCACCCATTAAACATTTTTAGAATTATCTACATTTTACGATAAAAACAAAGTTGAAAAGCTTGTCGTTTTTAGTCATTTTTAGTCGCTTTCTATGGAAAGTGGAACTTTATCATAGTGGGATTTAGTGCTGTTATGTCGGGTCGGGTATGAGCACTTGAAAAGGTTTCGAATCGGAGCTCATAAATGATTTGACAAACTTTACATATATATAGACGTAAACTAAAAGGTTCAAGTTTTTCTTTTTAGGATAGACTTGAATACATACGTGGCCGATTCAATTGATAGATTACTTATATATATAGACCTTATCAGAATTCTGGATATCTAATTTGTTCAACGAAGACTCCAACGTTGATTACCTGTAGAAGCCGTAACTAATGAACTTTACATCTTTAATTCTTCCTGGTGACGAAGAAAAAGAAGAAGAAGAAGACAGAACTCTAAAACTGTATATATGAACTTGTTTAATCCACACAGACACAGCTTTTCACTCAATTTTCCAAGCATACAGGAAAAGACAGAAATCATGTGTTGTAGTATTATGACTCCTTGTTGAATAATACCTACTTCCATCACTCGTATCACTTTTGGCTGCATGTGGGCTCTCATCTTTCTCATCTTTCTCATCTTCTGATTCTGTTGGTGGCCCTGGTTTGAATATGAACAATCCGTGTCCTTGACCTGGATCACTGAACAACCAATCATGAACATCCCAAAACACTTGCACGGGTTGTTTGTTCACCATCACAGTTTGATTCCCTCTGAATTTCCACTGCAAGTTCTTGACATGAATCATCACTATCCCGTCTATGCTAATCCACATTTCAGGGTCTTTAGGGCCTGTCGTGGAACTGTCTATGACAATGTCATGTTCTCGATTCTTTTCACTGAGCTTGGCCCTGGTTGAGAATGATTTCTTGGCGAAAACGTTTTCCTTTTTGTAGTATAGAATACCTTCAACAAGCGCTGGCCTCGCTTTCGTTCTTCTGTAAGCTTTTTTCTTGTGGTCTCCTACTAATAACACGACCTCGTCATCGGAAACTATGGCGACGTAGTAGTCACTGAAAGGCTCAGGGCTACCGGAAAATTTAGCAGAACGAAAATCCCAGTGGATATCTACCTGACACCCTTCAAGCTCAAAGGACTTGCTCCCTTTTTTGGTCCAGAAAAGCCATGGCTTAAGATCGACCTTGCAACTGTAATAGATTTCACCTTCTAAGCTGTTGATCATGAGGTTGACACAGTGGTTCATAAGATTTCTGCACCAAGAAATCGTCACATTACGCCAGAAACCACCGATGTGCGTCTGATACACCGATGTCACCGTGCTTTGTGGTGATTTCTGCGTTCCAGGATCATCTGTTAATCTGTCAGTTGAAGGTAATTCCTGATGAGCAGCCCTGGAAAATGCCCTGAATGATAATTGAGCCGCCATCTCTCTTCTGAATTCTTACAAGCTTATCCTCAAAAATTTTAAATGGAAGCAAAAATTTATGATTTTTTTTTTTTTGCCACCAGAAAGAACGAATCTTGAATCCATGCACCAACCTCTGATCACATTCTCTATTGCGTTTCACGTTGCACCACCAACCATCTGACTATTCTAACAAGAGACTAGATGAAGATTCCTTGGAAGGAAACTGACCCAATTCGATCTCACTGCACGTAATTGAAGCCTCAGGTTTGAGGTTGAAAAGCTGCAAGGTCTGAAAATGTGACTGTTACTCCCTGATAAATGTAGATGAACTTAAAAGATTCAACGTAAGATTTGCAGGAAAATGTTATCAGAAATGTTTCTTTTGATTGAAAGAGAGAGAAAGGAAGAGAGGCCAAGGTAGGCTTGTTAAAAAAGAAGAGAAAATCTCTCCCTCTTAGAGGCCACGATCAAAAGCTTGGCCGAGACATAGGGATTAGAAAATTGTCTCCTACCTATATTCAGACTGTTTGCCAACTTTCAGCTTTTTCTAATCTCTCTAATCTAATCACAACATTACTCTTCTAAAGATTTTCTAAAACCTAAATTACATTGTAATTTTTACTATTTGTTTTCATTTTAACTAGGCTATCGGCGCAGACTCAGATATTTGTAATTCAGTTGACTCATGGGTTGCTTAGGCTAACATGTATCTTTCAAACTCTTTTAAATAAAACGACATTATTCTAATCCTAAGCAACCTAAACTTGGATTCTATTAAAAAAAAATTACACTTTTATTTTAAAAAAATTACGGAGCTAACTAATTGTCACCCTTAATTTTTGAAATTTTATCATGTGCTTTGTTAAAATTATGTTTTTGAATTATTTGTACTCCTAAAGAATAACAAAGCTATATTGTATTGTTTGTTTTATTTGGCACAACTAAAATTGGGATTGTGCCACATAACACTTGCATAAATAATAATTCATTGTTTTGTTATTTTATGTTAAATTTTTTAGCCAAAAAAATGATGTCAAAGACGTGCCTCCTTTCTCACGAGACAAGATCCTCTGTCCAGTTTTACAGTGTCTTATTCTGTCCAATTAATCTCAGCCATTCATTTATGTAGACTCCACGTTCTGTCCAATGAATCTCAATCATTCATTTATACAGGCTCCGCACGAGTCCCGCATAAATAAATGGTTGAAATTCATTGAACAGAATAATACACCATAAAACTGGATAGAAGATCTGGACTCCTTTCTCGCTACTCCAAAACATAACAACTTTTTTAAATCGAGAGGCTCTTAGAGATTAACTTGTTCTACTAATTAAACCCGTCATTGGAAGGTGACAAGATGGCATTTTGAACATTGTGTCTTCCTTTTCCCTGTTTCCTTGTGAAAGAGAGAACATTTGCTAATAGACATTTAAGAGCCAAGGTTAATCTTCCATATTTTAGAAGTTTCAAGTTCCTCGTATCGTCTTTATTTAGCCGAGTTAAATCTTCAGATTGTACTTGTAGATGTAATAGATCTGCTGCACTAGATCTTCAGTACATTGTAACAAGAATACAGAGAAACAAAGTAGATATCCCTGTGAGCACTCAGCAACGAAAGAAAATGCAGCACAAAGAGGGCAAGATTTTACCTCTACTTACAATAACCACAAATTAAAAATACAAACAAACAATTTAACTACCAAGTTTGGGATGGATCGACTCAGTTCCTCTTTACTGAGGACACCATGAGTCACTGGTTTAACTAAATAACTAAATAAAATAGATAGCCAGTACATAAAGAAACAGAGGTAAATCTGCAGCTCTAAGAAAAGCTTGCTTGGCAGAAAAGGAATCCATCAATAGTATTTGGATAGTAGTTATACACTACCAAAGAGATGAGTATTCATGATCTTACCATAAAAGTATTGCTGCAAGTCAAATGATTCCTATGAAAAGAAGAAACAGGAAATTTTTTCGATGAATTTGAATATGTAAATAACAGTACAAAATTTGCAGCTCTAGTGACTGTAATTTTGGAGAAAATTCAAGGTGCAGGATAAAGAATTTCATCACTCTCTTATGTAAATCAAATGCAAGTTCAGAGCTATGAGGGTCCAAGTTTCTGATGAGATTCAATAAGCAATGCATTTAACAAAATATGAATAGCAGCTTCATAAACAGCCTTATCATAATGCATACCATCTACTGTACACCGTGTCCCGCAATTCCAACTCAGTGATTCAATATCCAGCAACAAAAATGGGCCACCGTATCTGCGCAGGAGGTTACTGTTATGGAAGACTTGATCATAGGCATGCCGAACTTCATCGGTCATCTTCTCCCTCTTCTCCTTCGTGTTCAACATCCCATTTATCAGCATTGGCATCCCAAGCCAAAATAAATGCGGGAATGTAGCAGATGGAGAACCTGCCAAAGGTCCATCTGTACCCATCTTTGGAGAAAATGGTAATAATGATAACATTGAACTCCTTAACGATTGTAAAGCAACAGCATAATCTGATGCATTAGTGACATGAAGCATATGCCATAGCCCAGCACCCATCACCAAAACATCAGGGTAACTTTTATTTTGCTTAAAACTAGTCACTAAATCAGTTAGGTTCACCACAAAAGGAGCCCAAATAAAATCTAACCTCATACCAATTTCATCAATAACAACCTTAAAATCACTGTGCCTTTTAAACAAATCACCCATGATGGATTCCATTCTGTATGGATCTAATATCAAATTAAGTAAAGATTGCACCATTAACCTCGCTTCTGAATCGCCTGCCACAGTAATCCATGATCCATTAAGTAAATCTGAAACATCAGACTTGCTCAATTTCTGAAACTCACAAGCCTTCACCTTCCCAGTATTTGCCCAACTCCAAATCTTGTCATCAATGACCAAATCATTGTTCTTATTACTGAAGCCAGTATTGCTGTTCCTATTTTCTGTGTAACTGTTTTGCTCAACAAGAAGAGGGCTATGATTATTGGGGCTAGTCGCTTTGACATCCCAGACAACCTCATTGACCAAACTAATGCAAGAATCTTGCTGACTATCAAAAACAACTACAGATTGAACAGAATTAATAAGATCATAAACAGAAGAAAAATAGGGTGTTAAATGGACAGCTATTGCAAGTGTAATGAAAAGGGCACCACCGAAGAACAGCACCTTATTGCGGCTCAAATGCCACCCCGCCATTCCCAGCGGAACAAACAGCACCACACAGGCTGCTAATACTCCTAGTTACAGCCCTCCTAATCCTAGTCCAACACCTAGCATCTCCTATCCTCGGTTATTTTGAGTATGTTTTCACGGTCAGATATCATTACTAATCATATTCAGCAAAACAAAGAGACAGAGACAGGGATGACTTCTCTGTTTCATTTCCTCTCCTAAACTAGATGTAGTTAATAACTTGGTGAGGTAGATAAAGATCAGAAATCAATGTTGGTGAGCTTTCGAATGAAGACGGTAGTTGGTACAGACGATGCAAATCAAACAATCAACAAGAAGAGAAACCTGTTAACTACTGAGGCAAAAGTACGCATCTGAAGTTCTCACACCATGACCTGCACAAGCAAACGCCATTCCTTGAGCTTTATCCAATATATACCAATATGAAATTTATAACGGATCAATCCAAAATGATTCATATCAACTCCTCAGATCCTTTCCAAAACTGCAGTCCCAAATGTTTACTAGTAAATCCATCCTTTATTTCTATTACCATTGTCCTTGTAAAAATAGATGTACCCAGTAGCCAAAGCTAGGAGTTCGATTGGCATAGGTCATATCAAGTCAAACGTAAGTAAACAGCCTCCAGCATTCAAGAACAGCCAACGACTATTTTAGCATCAGAACAACTTATTTTTCAGGAAAGCATTTACTACAATGAAACTTCTATCAATATTTTCAGATCCCTGCAAAATTCGACTTCCATTCCCTTCGCTACCCAATAAACAATGCACGAAACCAATGAAATTGGTCGCACTTATCGAAGGGAAGTGATGAAATCAGGCATAACAGCCAAAAGCGAACAAATTCATAAGTTTCCAACTTCCTGAGTTATAACAAAGCAACGAGAGGTATACCTGAAAATGAAGCCCAACGTTCAGAAAACAGACAGACCATGTCCGTTAACCGTCGTCGGAACAATTTGGCAACGGATGCGTCCAGCGATCGGTGTGAACTGAGGAAGGTGAGGGATGTTTCTGGTGACGGAGTTTTCAGAGGTTGGACAGCCGTATCAAAAAAAAAATGGTGCATAATAGTGACATGTTGCTTGATGCTGGCCCAGCGAACGAGACTTACACACGATGTCGTTCCAAACTAAGGACAAATTAGCATTCAGAGGGTGTGATTGTTTCATTTTTGTTTTTGACTTTCTGCTTTTGTTTTCAAATTTAGTATTTTTTTTTTGAGTTTTTAGTTTCTGCTTTTAATTTTGGTTTCTTCCTGTTTTTAAAAATTATGAAAACCGTCCTAAGTGATTTTTGTTTTTTGTTTCTATTTTTTTTTTCTATCATTTAAATATATATTATTTAATTATTATACAAATATGAATAATTTAATTCAAGATTATATATTTAATAAATTAAAATTATTTATCAATAAAAATGAATAATTTTATTTTATTTAAGTTTTATAATTAAATTATATGTAATTAAATTTTAATAATTATTAATGAATATAATTAACTTTAAAATATATAAACATTCAAATAAAATTTGGTTTAATAATTAAAATATATTTCAAATAAATATTAATTTTTAAATCATTTATTTTATTAAAATAAAATAATTTTATTAATAATTTTTAATAAATATTATATAAGATATTAAATATATTTATTTAATTAAAAATAATTTATCTTTAAGTTTTATCTAATATGTAATTACTATCAGTGATAAAAATATAACTATATTAACATTAACAACTAAATATGTTTTTGTTTTTATTTGAAAAAAAATAAAAACAAAAAGCTGAAAACGAAAACTGAAAACTGAAAACTGAAAACTACAACAAAAAACAGAAGTAGAATCAAACAGTCCCTTAAGAACCGTGTCTTTCTCTTCCTTTTGGACCAACTTCGATGCGGACCTATTTTTTAACAACAATATCATCAAAAAAAACTTGCACAAAACATAGAAAGAGAAAAAGACGAATCTAACCCTGAGCTAATACGCTCCCTGTACACCCAAACTAACACCCTTCAATCTTAAAGCTAGTAGAAATACAAGAATCAAGAGATAAAACTTCATCTAGCCAAATAGGAGGATTAGACCAAGAAACATAGTGAGCTTGTAATATAGTCATCCTATCAATGCAATAAGCTGCTTTATTAGCATCCTATACGTCCAATTAAAGGACAAAGACATAAAATACTTTTTAAGATCAATACAATTTGACACAATAAGCCTCAATTCAGTGTTTGAAAAAGAAGTTCCCAAATCAATTAAGATGGGTTGGTTTCTTCCATTTTCGTTGGGGTGGGATAGCAGGAGCACTAGATGAAACTTTCCCCAAGGCAACATGAGCTTGGTTCCAAGAGGTAATATAGTCATCAGCCAAAGAAATCACATTAGTGCAAGAAACATATTTTTGTTGCCAAATAAAAGCATTTATATGGTACTGTAAGCTCCATAAGATTGCCCCCATTTTCTGCATATGTAATTTATTGTATCCTTAAGAATGCCCCAAATGATATCTACTACATATGAGTATTAACAAAATTCCTGCCTTTAATATGCCAAGTGTTTGCAGCAAAAACACAGTTAAATAACACATGGTTTTCATCTTCCCCAATTCCATATCTTGATATTGTGTCAATAGGAACATCCCTTGCAACAAGTTGTGTTTTACGAGGCAAAAAGTTCCTCAAAACTCGCCAGAAAAAATTTTTAATTTTAAGAGGGAGCGAACTATTTCAAAGACGGTTTCAATTACTTTCAATAAAAAAATCACGAATATTTGAGAATTTTTCAATGGCAAATTTATACCCCCTTTTCACTGAATAAGCTCCATTTTTTTTTGTGAAATGCCAGATAAGCTTATCAGAAGGTCTTCTACTACTCACCGAGATATTTAAAATCCGAGCTGCATCCAATGGAGCAAAAACTCCATTAATTAAATTCATATCCCAAGTCTGTCCATTATCCAAAAGAAACTCAGTAACCCTCATGTTCACCATACCATCAAGAGGGGCCGATTTGATAAAGAAATTGTCATTATCATTCAGCTATAGGCCTTCAAAAATTCTTATCCTTTCTCCATTTCCCATTCTCCACCGAATACCTTCAGTAAGTAACTTTTTTGCACGACAAATACTCTTCCATACAAAGCTTGGGTGAGAGCCTTCAAAAGCTTTTAAAAAATCCTCATCAAGAAAATATTTAGATTTGAAAATACGGCTTGGAAGAGATTTTGGATAATTAATAAAACGCCAGCCTTGTTTGGAAAGAAGTGCTAAATTGAAGCAGTGAAGATTTCAAAAGTCTAAACCTCCAAATTTCTTTGGGACACACAACCTATTCCAATTAGCCCAATTAATAGAACTATTACCATCCTTTGATCCCCACCAGAAAGAATTCATCATCTACTGTAATTCATCATAAAGAGACTGCGGAATCATGAAAACACTTATGCAGTATAAGGGAATAGCTTGAAAAACTATTTTGATAATAACTTCTTTGCCCGCTCTTGAAAGAAATTTATTTTTCCAACTAAGTAACCGTCTGCGAATGCGGCCTTTAATAAATGAGAAAACACGCTTTTTATTTCTCCCAATTAAAGAGGGTAAGCCCAAATATTTTCCGTGATCAATAGGAGTTTTCACTCCAACCTCCCTCTTAGTATTAGTCTGAACATTAGGCTTCGTATTTGAGCTGAAAAAATCCCTAAATTTTGAAAATTAATGGCTTGACCAAAAGCATTCTCATAGTTAGTCAAAATATTTTTCACCACTCGACTCTCCCCTGAACATGCTCTAAAAAAACTGTCATCAGCAAACAATAAGTGCGACACACTTGGGTGCCCATTTTTAATAATACAACCATGAAGAGATCCCTTAACTTCTGCTTGTCTGAAGAGAGCTGAAAAACCCTCAACACATAAAATAAAAAGATAAGGAGATAGGGGATCTCTCTGTATTAACCCTCTATGCAGAAGAATAGTCTCCAGCAAATGACCATTTAAGCAAACCGAATAAGTAACAGTCTTAACACAAAACATAATCCCGTGCACCCATTCTGCATGAAAGTCCAATTTAATCAAAATGAACTGTAAGTAATTCCAGTCTACCCGATCATAAGCTTTGCTTATATCAACTTTAAGGACAACATCACAAAATTTACCCCTACTCTTGCCATTCATATAGTGGATAATATCAAAAGTCACAAGGATATTATCCAAAATAAGTCTACCAGGAACAAAAGTAGACTGGATCGGTGAAAATAATTTAGGTAAAATTAATTTCAAACAGTTAGCTAGAACTTTTGAGATTATTTTATAGAACGTATTACATAAAGCAATAGGGCATAAATCTTTCATCGAATCAGGTATATCTTTTTTAGGGATTAAAACAAGAATCTAATCATTAAGATTAGAAGGAAACCTCACCCCGATTAAGTCAACTGGTGCATTGATTAAAAACTTCATCTCCAATAATATGCCAATTAAAAAAAAACGAATTGAGGCCATCTGGTCCAGGAGCTTTTTCGGGGTGCATTTGGAAGATAGCTTTCTTAAATTCTTCCAGTTGAAAAGGAGCCGTTAAACTAGCATTGTCTTCTTCACTTACCGGTTGCTGAATCATGTCAAAATTCTCAAAATCAAATCTTCCAGAATTCGAGTAAAGATTTTGAAAATAATCCAGCACAATCGAACTCATTGCTTCATGACTTGTTTGAGGAGTATCCAAATTATCCAAAAACACAAGAATATGATTTTTGCATTTCTTGTCCATAGTTTGCTTATGAAAATTAATGAGTATTAGCATCACTAAAATTGAGCCAAAATAATTTGGCCCTTTTGCTTCCAGCAAACCGACTCCTGAACAGCTCAAGTCCCCTTACATTAACTTTATATTATTATTATTATTATTATTATTATTATTAGATAGGCATCACATAATAATTATTTGTTTATTTATTTTTCGCGTATTCGTTTTAAAATAATCGCTAGTTGT
>JANIPN010000004.1:2571910-2588595 GCA_027478595.1 Erythroxylum anguifugum
GTATCTGTCAAATCTCATTGATATAGGAGGGATTGCCCTCATCTTTTGTATATATATACTTTGGCTCTTCTCACCTAGAGAAGTAAAAATACAAAAACATACTTTGTTCATTTTATCTTTAGACACACTGTCGCCCAATTAACCAAATGCGTTCTCCTGTGACCGGTCATGGATCCCCATATAACATCCGAGAACGCCACCCTGCCAGCTTCTTCTGAGCTTTATCAATAACGTATTGATAAGTATGACGCGTAGACCGCTCATGAATCAACGGAACACCCAAATATTTGCCCAGATTATTCGTACTAGTAACTTGAAGGACTTGACTTAGGCGACGCGTTGTAGCACGAGAAACATTCTTAGAAAAAAAGATTATTGTTTTGGCATAATTAACACGTTGCCCGGATGCTTTACAGAATATTTCCAAGGTCCTCGCAAGCACTTGCGTCTGTCGATCTGTAGCTTCAGTAAAGAGCACAAGGTCATCGACAAAAAATAAATGGGAGATGGGAGGCCCGTTGATGCTGAGCGTTAACGGTTTCCAACACCCGTGGCTCACTTCGTGATTGATGAGGTGACCAAGCCTTTCCATACATAACACGAATAAGTATGGCGAAAGAGGATCGCCTTGCCGAAGACCTTGGGAAGGAGTAAAAGATGCCAAACAAGTACCTTGCCAGGCGACCTGCGTTGAGAACGTTGTCACGCATTGCATAATAACTCGGATGAGAGTATTAGAAAGCCCGGTATCTAGTAACGTAAGGCAGAGAAAGTCCCATCGGATTCGATCATAAGCTTTTTCCAAATCCACCTTAATGGTGAAATTGTCGGTCCTTCCCGTCTTCTTTCGCATAGAGTGGATGGCTTCCTGGGCAAGGATAATATTATTAGTAATGTGCCTCCCAGGGATGAAACTACATTGATTATCTGCCACCAAATAATCCATGTGAGCTTTCAAACGGTTCACTAGAACTTTGGCCAGAACCTTGTAAAGCACCGTACAGAAGCTAATAGGACGAAATTGAGAAATGGTTCACGGAGAAAGGACTTAAGGGATCAGGACTAAAATAGTTTGATTCAAATCCGACTCCCATCGCTCTAGCCTGAAAACTTCTTTGATAAAGTTAAACACTGTTGGCCCTACCTAGCCCCATTGAGATTGAAAGAATAAAACATTAAAGCCGTCGATCCGTAGGGCTTTATGGGGGTTGATAACTTCAATTGGCTCGGATTGAGTAAAAATATCAAACTGTTTATTTTTTATTATTTATTTTAATATCTTGTTGGTAAAAATTAATTAATTAATTAGTTAATTTTAATAAATTAAAATAAATTAAAATAAATCAATTAATTTTTATTTAATCATCGTAATTTTAATTATTCGATTAATAAGAAAATATCTTTTAATATATTTTAAATTTCTTAATTTTATTTAATATTTAGTCAATTTTATAATGGTTAAATACTGATTGAACCTTTTAAATCATAAATATCTTATCTTACATATTTAACTTCCAATATGATTTTTAAAACATTGAATTTAAGGACAGCAATATGTCAGAAATAGCTCACTTGGGCTGATTCAAATCTGTTTTGAAAGCTCGGCCAATCTTGGATCCAAAAACTTAAAATCGATATGATGAAATTGAAAATTAAAATGACATTATTTTAATTATTAATTAGATTTTAATAAAATAACATTATTTTATATTGAAAGATTCAGTTCATCTAAATTTAATTTCTACTTGAATATAAATTTAATTCATTGAACTGAGGCTATTTCTAAAACAAAAGAAACATATTTTTGTTCTTATTAGAATTTCTATTTTTAATATCTTTTCACACAATATTATCTCTTACTTTTTCTATTTATATTTTATATTTGTAAGTTAAGTATGTCTCCTTTTTAATTTAAATTATAGCCTAATAAATTTTATTCATCTTTTTGCCTAATTAAAAATAATTTTTTAAATATATAATTAGAAATTATGTACAGCGAAATGTGAAATGTATACTAAAAATCATGTTTTAAGAATAATAGGAAACTTAGATATCCGGTAAGACTAAGCTTGCGTAGCCCAAATCAGAACTCAATTAAGAAAAATATGTTATTTTATACTTTTAACTTTAAGAAATTTATACTAAAAATTGGCAGAGTCGATCGGGCTAGTCCATTGCCATCCCTATCAATTATACGGAGTCTTTCTTTTGTATTTAACAAAGAGAATATTTTTGTAGCTCAAACTTATTATCTTTTTGTGACAAAAAAATAACTTTATCTGTTGTTCCAAAACTTACCTGCAAAAAGCCTAAAATTTTAAAGAATTGTTACGAGTTATGCTACTCTTGCATGAATTATAAAATTACAAATTGTTTAAAATTTTTAATTTTCTCGTAACCTATTAAAGTAACTTTTTAATTGGATGAAGAATAATAATTTTAAGTTGTATTAATCTTGAAATTAAGTTAATTTATTTTTGTTACTATAACTTTTGATTATCATACATATGATGTAGTTGTTGACTCTTTTTATCTACTTTATTTTTTATCTCTTATAATTCATACGATAATAAAATTTTAAATATAATTAACTGTGTATACTTAAATAAATATATACTTAAAGAGAATTACTTGTTTACCCTTTTTATATAAAAAAAGTGACAAAGCTAATAATTTATTTAGTGTATACTCAACTTAAAAATAGCGTTATTTTTATATTGAATCTAATTTAAATAAGTAAAAATTTAAACTGAAATTTAATTTAAAAATAAAAATTTCGATTTTTAACCTTAATGGGCTAATTAAAGAGTTTCGGTCTCAAACCAGGATTTAAAGCACTGAAACGGGCCCGGCCTGTTCTCAATAACGAATGGAACTTCATCAGAATGGTCAACGAATGGACTATCGTATAACAGATGTAGTTGCGGGCACCAGCTAAAAATAAGCAGAAACAGTGATAGAACAGAGAAAGACGGGGGTGAAAAGTGGCTATGTCGAGTGTGATTGGATGGTTATTGAACTTCTTGTTACTTATGGCTGTTATTGGCATTGTTGGATTTCAGGTTCAAAGTCCCTTCTTTTATCTCTCAACCACTTTCTGTCACGTCGTTTCTTCTTTCTATACGGTGTTTTGATCTGGGAGGGACATTAAGAGAGATGAATTCTGAATTGGGTTTTCTTGATTTTATTCAATTTCATCTGGGTAATTGTTGCAGCTTCTGAACTTGTCGGATCTTGAGACTGACTATATAAATCCTTACGACTCAGCGAATCAGATAAACTCGGTTGTATTGCCGGAATACGTGATTCAAGGACTGTTGTGCATGTCATTTCTGTTTACAGGTCATTGGTTTATGTGTCTTCTGTCCCTGCCCTACCTTTATTACAATTTGAGACTGTAAGTTTCTTCTTGCCAACTTGAACACTTTATAAAACTGGGTTGTTATGTTCTCCTGAAGAGTAGATGCTTTGAACAGTGTATTCGTGCTTTGTTTTGAGAAAGAGAGATTCGCTGTTGGGTTTGGTAAGCTTGAAGGAACTTCCATTTCTTTAGGTTATTTATTGGGTTTTATTAAAGGTCTACTTTTGAGAAGTTGTTAATAGTATTAAGAGGGAGCTTGACTGCAAGATCCACCCGAGTAGGGATGCCACTCTTTTTGAACTGCAAAATTGAATTCTCTTTTGGCTCCAGTTTAAACATAGAAGCTGGAGAATAATGGAATATCTTCTTTACAAACAAGATGTGTCATTAATCAGAATAATCAATTTGTTGTAAATTAATGGTCAGGTACACACGAAGACAACACCTCGTTGATGTTACTGAATTCTACAACCAGGTTAATCGGGAAAAACAGCGAAGGCTTTTCAAGCTTGGGTACCTTATTATTCTTTTAGTCGTCTCTGTATTCTGGTAATTTCAAGAGTTCAGTTCCATTGGCCCTACTGAATTGTTGGCCTTTCTTTTTCAGTGATTTGTCATGGTGCTTTATACATTGATTCCCTCTTTGTATACTAGGTTGCTTTGGACAGTTCTTGAGGAGGAAGATTAATGAGGCAGGCAATATCCTCTCGCCAGGTTTGCTTCTGTGAGTTCTTAAATTTCCTTAGATTCGCCCATCTGAATTGTTTTCTTTAGGAAGCAAATTGACCCTTTTGAATTGGTGATCTTGAAAAGGAAGAAATCAACTCAGTTCGTTAAGAGGGTTCACCTGAATGCGTTCTTTTTGTGACCCTCTTGACAAAGGACATGGAATTCTTGGAAAATTGATGGCTCTTTATTGCAGTATCTCCTGAATTGCTTAGATGAATATGGTGGATCCTAAACAATTGGTGATAATGGTGATGAACAATTCATTTATGAGGCATCATGGAGAGGGGAGGCGATGGCAATCAACTGTCAGTTTCAACCGATGGAAAAATGCTTATATAGGCATGGTATGTAGCAGATATGATTGTAATTGAAGCATTTACTATTTGCAGATGTTTGAGAATTTGGAACACTTTTTACCCTCATTCAGAAACATGTTCAGAATAGTGCATGAAATTTTCAGGTGTCATTTTTCTTGGGCAAATCTTAGTGAACTTCAACTTGCCACTTCATGTTTTTTGCCCACTTTTGGAAACCAAAGTAATCTGAAAGTTAAATATCGAAGCACATCAAGTATTATCTGTACAGTACAATTTAACATGCAAGCGTTTCATTGTCCTCCATTAATACCAAAACTTCTGAATTCATCAGCACTAGACTTGTCAGACGACCAAGTGTGAGTAATCAAGCGACTGTAAGCAGAGAAGCCTCAGAGTCAGTAGCTACTCTCTCCATTTCTGACTGGCCTTCGCTATGACTTCCTCTGCTCTCCTCAAATTCAGCATTATTAACTTCATCATATCCATCGTAGCCTTAATGTTTTGTAGCATCTTCATCGTCCTCATTTCTTGGTAATATTTGTTCATAGACAGAAGCAGTTTGAGAAAGTAACCCTTCAATATCTTCGTCAGATATCTTGGAACTTACCAGGAAACACGGTGATAATGACAATGTTGAACATGAAAAAGAAAGCGATACGACCAGATTATATTACAATGAGGAACTTGTAGATCGATTCGAGAAGGTTTTGACGATGAAAGAAAACTGACAGTGCCCAAATAAGGCTCTGCTTGTCCTTGGTTAGCTGATCTTGCAGCCGTTGTCAACCATGAATTAGGAAGAATGAAGAGTGTCGTCTTGATGATGGTGTTTTAGACTTTTAGTGCTTGAGTCTCTAGTTTATTTACAAGGTCAGAGAGCTACTGCATCCTTAGAATTTTTTTGACTATGATGTTAAGACACTTAACCGAATTCGACTCAATCAGAAATTAACAGGCTAAACTCGATTTTACCAGACTCAAATTAAGATTCACGTTCAACCTGATCCAACTCAGGATTGAACTTGATAAGAACACAAAATAGGAGGCATCCTCTACCATGATGATGCATAACGAAAAGAACGAGCCAAAATCAAAAGCAATACAGAGTTCCATAAGAAATGGAAAACCCTTTTTCGCCTGAAAAGTTCTTTCAATTTTACCGCTCCAAAATCTAATCAAAACTCATCTATTATTGGGACATTTCCAAGGAGTTCTAAGGATATGTCACCAACACGTTCAGTAATGAAAAGGGCAGGAAGCTGACTCTAAATCCACAAAGTCCATTATAAATAAACATCCTACTGTGCTACATCTAATAGCCTGAGATTTTGGTTTGTGCCCAGCAATAAACATGTCCTCTAGATTAAAATAAAGCAACATTTCAATAAGTTTACAAGCAACTTTAATAAGAGAAACATCAATGGTCCCATGTGTAGTAACAACAATCAACTAAGTCAGTAATGAGACCCTCAGATTTGCAACTTAAGAGCTTATGTTTGTTCATTTGTCTGCTCTTGTGAATCAACCTTCCGGCAAAGATATGTTGATATCGGTTCCCGACTTCCTTGCATCCTGCACAGGTGGCATTGCTGCCCAATTTTCTCTTTGAAATGAAATGGAATTAGGCTGTCTATGTCCATCCATTGCCTCTTCTGGTTCAGCATTTGGAGCCTGTCCTGCAGCAGCTAATGTGGGGATATGTGCAACGGAAACTGGTAGCATCTCCGTCTTTGGTTTCTTAGGTTTCTGGTCCTGCTGGTTGCCTGGTAGGAAACTGCCTACTACAACCTGCTAGCAATAGCTTGCATTAGTATCCCAATATCCAATTCCAGCCCACAATACCAAAAGAGAAGTAGAAGAAAAGTTCAACAATCCAAATATCCAGCTTTTTGGCTAATGGAAAATCCAATGCAAGTTGTGATACATAATATGATACTCCTCACCTAAACTATAATTGTTATAACAGCCATTTTTTAGTGACTAGTCTGAACAAAGCAATAACTTTTAAGATATCAAAACATAGAAAGTATATAGAACCTATGACACTGCAAAAGAACTACAGATGAGATTACCTGCACAGGACTAGCTGCCACCAGAAGTCCAGCAACACTCCCACCTACAACTCGACCATCGGGGCTGGCCAAAGAGACGCTCATCCCCCCTGATCTACTTCTTGTTCCTTGAGTCTCGGTAGGCATGAAAGATCCCGACAGGGAAAGTATTTCAAAACGACCCTGGAACAGATTACAGGAGAATAATAATAAATAAAGCCAACATCTCAAATTCTTTCAAGCACCCAAAGTCCCAACCAATCATAACCTTCAGATCATTGTGTTCACTATCGGAATATAGTTAAACATTTTCTACTCTGGCTCATCGTATGATTAACAAACCAGCTAACTAGTATTGCTGAAAAGAAGAAGCTTAAATCTGAATGCTCGCAGGGTTTCTTTTCAAGTTGGTCCATATTTACAGAATATTATGTGAATGTCCATCAAATGCTTGTTTGACTCAATGCCAATTCAACAGTTGCAATTGAAAACCAATATCAGCCGGGTTAAATTTGCTCTTAAATTTATGTAATATCAAGCTCAGCACAATCTTTGCTGGATGACATATGCCATGATAGGTAGTAAGTATGGAACACAGAAAACTCATTAGATAAGCGCATCTGATTCATAATTGGTGGTGAACCTCATATGTCAAAGTACCCCCAGAAGAATCGGGTTGACGAAGTGTAACATTTGAAATGACTCCATTAGCAGACAGTATACAGATTGCCCGAGGTCCTTGCTGTGAAAATGATATAACCTTCATGGTTACATCCTGCAAGCAAGGAAATTTTTAAGTTAGGTGCCATGCAACTTATCCAGAATATGAAGTTGCATATATAACATAAAAGAAAATGAAAATTTTGTAGGGGATCCATTGAGGCTATTCTGAG
Organism: Erythroxylum anguifugum; assembly: GCA_027478595.1. Taxonomy (NCBI): domain Eukaryota; kingdom Viridiplantae; phylum Streptophyta; class Magnoliopsida; order Malpighiales; family Erythroxylaceae; genus Erythroxylum; species Erythroxylum anguifugum. Next base: position 2,579,262 of record JANIPN010000004.1, read on the forward strand.
TCTCCTTTCATTTTTTATCCCTAACAGAATAAATATAAATGCATCATATGCTTTTCGATAGTTTTAGTGGTTTTTTAAACGGACAAAGGCGGGACAAACTTTTTGTGTCCACGTGATGAAGCAAATAGACTTGGCATATGATCGCTAATATTTTCAAATGTTAATCCATTATTACCTCGCCGGTATTAACAGTGATGACATGGGGAGTAAAATTTGTACCAACAGAATTAGCAGCCCACTCACCTACAAGTTAAAGATGAGACATGAGTGAACTGTAGTCATACTTAAAAGCAAATATATAATTTTGCACTCAGACAATATATGAAATTCACAATAAACAACCAAAGAGCAAGCTCTTTTCAACATGCATTAACTATTTCCTGGAATGAATGAGCTACCTTATAATACATTATTACGTGTGCACAATCTGTCGAAGACAATTTTAAGTACATAAATGCACACGTTAAATTTTCATTTTCAAACTTGGTAACTTCTTAATACTTTTAAACAATTTCAGATCAAGTTACTGGAGTTAAAATTTACCACTGATTTTTACTAATACTGTTTAATTAAAACTTCCATCTACTACTAGAACAACTTTCAACATAATAGATCTAAGAGTTACTCAGTGATTGCAAATATAAGAATTAAATAGTAAAAAATAAAAGCGAGTTTCGAACTGGATAATGTACAAGAAGCCAGCTTAAAGAACTTACTGAAGAAGAAGCACCATATGATATCAACTAAAAATAAAAGATCATTAATCATGTGTACATGTTCTTCCAAGTATTAGATTGAAGTGATTGGGATCATTATTGATCCAGTAACACCAGGGTATAAACGAAAGAATCCGCAGCACACCAAAGTAACTATCTATGCTGGAGGGAACTCTGTCAAGTAGCCTCATCACTAATAGGAGGGCTTAAGGGCACCAAGAAGTGTTGGACAGTAAAGCCACCGACCATAATAACAGTATCGAGCAACAAGCAGATAACACACACTCTTCTGACCAATGTTATCGGAAAAACTCAACAGGCACAGACACGCACACAGCACACTCTTGAGAAATATTCTTTCCACTTTTGACTTTGTAACAGAATCTAGTACACTAAATGAAAAGGTAGGAAATGTGGTCCTGACCATACAATATATACCCTCAATACCAAGAATCCAGATCCAACTCTTTTACAGTTGGAATCAAAATTTCACTTCCATAAGAAGCATCTCAAATCAAGGTCCTAGCTTGATGACAAGCAACCATTACAAAAACTTAATATTGTTCAAACCAAGTAACAAATGATCCCATAGGATCAAGGCAAAGTAAAGTCCAATTTTAAGAATAACTTAATTTTAACAAAGTAAATTACTATATTATCATCATTAGTATTCACAAAGGCTAAGCATATGTCAGCTAAACTTAAACATTAAAACACATATAACTTTAAAAAATAGCTCGACAAGGAAAAAAAAAAGTCAAAAAGACAAGAATCTACCTAAATTTTCCATCCCCATTTTCTTGTATTTCTTCTTCTCGTAACTACCAGGCCACACCTTACCAGGCTTTCCAGCTGGAAAATCTCCACCAGGCGGGGCTGAAGACGATATTGGCATTGGTGACAAGGGTCGTGCCAATGACCCATCTGGCCCATACTTTCTTGGTCTACCCCTCTTCTTCTTTTCTGCTGCTCCACTTAATCCTACACTAACTGGTGATACACCCACAGCCTGTGAGCCATCAATCTGGCCAGGGTTTTCAGTTCTTGGTGCAACATGATATGTAGATGGAGCTTCTGCTCCTATCACTGTAACCCCCGAGCTTAAACCTTCTCTTGCTTCCATGCAAAAACAAACTGAAAAGTATATCTAAAAATAACCAAACCCTCAGCCGAATCTAGATTCTAATTCCAGCATCTGTAAGCATCAAATCAACAAAAGAAAAAGCAAATGAGAAACAAAAAGTTTTAACCCATGGAATTTAATTGACTTCAATAACCAAAACCTGCCGTTCAAAGTTGGCCAAAACTTTATAGATTCCAAAGAAAATGCATAAAAGATATCAAAATAGTAAAAAATATAGCATATTCAAACAAACAAAAAATTCACTAGCAATACATCATCCTAATATGTCTCTTCAACTGAAGCCATTTAGCACTTGACTTCAGACCAGTAAAAATAAGAAATATAAGGAGGAAAGGCAACACCTTTTTCCTAGCTTCCATGTTACTAACAAATTTATCAGAGAATTTCTAACCGAGATCAAGACTAAGAACATGCTAATGATCACAAAAGAACAAACCTAGAAAGATCACAACCTAATAACCAACCAAGAACTAAAAACCCATGAGAAAAGATCTTCAAAAAGATAAACAAAGCAAGTAACTTTTTCCATAACACCCCACAACCGTTCTAGAAAGCTTTTTCACCAAAACAAAAAACAGTAACTTGAACCAGAAGCAGGCTCAAATTTCACCCAAAATAAGCGTAGAGATGCTGAAAGTTGAAGAAGGGACAAATCATCAGCCAACTTAAAAGATCATAACCTGTAGCTGCAACTCTCAGACTCCAAAAGGCACTTTTTTGAAGCTTTAGGTGTAACTGCTAATTCTAAGAGCTTTCCTTTCTGCAGTAGCTGAGCTCAAAACCGTACTTGCCAAGCTTCTATATTGCATCACTCACTCAACCAGACTGAAAAAGGAAAACACACACAGCAAACAATCGCTAAAAAGAAAAATCTGTTTGTTTCTCGAGAAAATACGCCATGATTTTCACTCTCCAGTTGTCGGGAAAACCGCTGGTCGGATTTTTCTGTTCTTGGTCTGAACAGAGAATGCCTTTTATTTGAGAAAGCCAAAAAAGAAAGTGAAAATTTTAAAAAAAATACCAAATGCAATAAAATACAAAGAGAATAACGATAAAAGAATACATATAAATAAAGAGGTAGATAATAATAAAAATTAAAAATTAATTATTTGCTAATACCGATAAATAAGATTCATTTAAGAAAAATTTCACGTCCGTGAGGGGAATTGCGGTTTGAAATTATAGGGTAGAAATGGTTAGGATAGTAAATTTAGCAAAAAGCGTGTGAAATAATGTAAAAAGAGGTAATAACCTTTAATTTAAAATTATATTTTTGCCACTTAAAGCTGCAAATAGCATTCACAGTCACAGGACCGACCTTTTTCTTGCCGCTGACCAATCTTTTGTCCTATTTTTCAAATAAAAAGCCCGTATCTTATAGATCGCCCTTGTTTTTCAAGGTAAATTACAAATCAACCACTGTAGTAGACTCTATCCAAATTGGTGCCACTCTCGATTAAAGGTTGTAAGTGATATTTATATTCAATTATATAATTTAGTAAATTTCTTAATTTATAATAAAGTAAAAAAATAAAAATAAAATTTATAATTTATAATTCAAATATTGAATGTAAATTAGATTCATCCGAAGTTGGATACGATACACAGCAACTTTGTTAGAACCTGCCTTTGTTCTTGAATGATTTGCTTAGGTCCTCCACGTCACGAGCTTTGAAGGGCCAGAATCTGATGATTCGTTTGGGATCTACGTGACGACTACAGCTCCTTTCCTTTGGTGGGTAATGTTCTTTGCACACGTGGAAACAAGATGGGATATTTGTGTTGCAATTAAAATGTTGGTCTAAACCTATATTAGACTAATTAGTTGAGCTCATATTTCAGTGTTTTAGACTTAATTTTTATTTCGTGATTAAAAAATATAGTATATGTAACATTCATATAACATTTATACAAATCAGGTTGTTGAGTGCAAGGATCTCAGGGTCGAGTCCCGACAGCAACAGTGTAAAAAATTCATCTAATATAGTGGCTCTTTGTATGCACCAAACATTAAGCCGCCTTTCTAAGGGATCGAGTGAAATTAAATCATGATTTACTCTCCTATCACTCTGTTGAGCCGGGGTGTGAGGACGTTTGGAGTGGACGATTCCACCTTTTAAGTGCAAAGGTTAAAACTATGTCTAAATTTTAGGTTCATATCTAAGTTGCCCTTAATTTCAATGAACTCGAGACTCTAGACTTGAAATCGAGCATGATCAAATTTAGGCAACTACTAAATATCAAAACTTTGAACTAAGTTGATAACTTGAATTCGAGTTTGACCTGAATTCTATAATTTTTTAAAAAAATCAGAGTCTAATCCAATTTTGGGCCATTCTAGATCAAGCTCGTTGAATTCAAGCTAATTCAAACAATTATTTTAGTCTTCTACATCCCACATTTTAGAAACCTTTAAATCTCTTTAATAAATTTACCTAAATTTGTTCTCTAAAGAAAATTAACATGGATTTATTTATTATCAATTAATGGAATCAAGTCTATTAAATAATTTGTTCAAAATATATAATTAAACAAATTAAATTTATCATAGAGAATTCAAGTTTATGAAATAATTTACTTTGAAATGTGTAATCAAATGATTATAATATTTTAATCATATTTGTTTAAATACGATTAGGGATGACAATGAACAATGTTCTGAATACCGTATCGGACGTGGTACCGGATTGGGCTCTGGAACGGAACTGTACCGGTACCGGTCGGTACCGGGTACCGTTTCGGGGTATTTTTTAAATTTATAAAATAGTCCCTAAATTTTTTAAAAATTNNNNAAAAAAAGACGTTATTTTACATTTTTAATTTAAAAAAATCGACGGGACTGAATCAGTATCATCCTCCGAAGCATTACAATATAGATTTAAAATTTATAGAAAATATTTAATAAAAATTAAATAATAATCTTTATATTTTTAAAAAATTTGACCTTTTTTTTGTCTTAATCGTAGTATATGAAATTTTGATGATTACTTTTTGAGATTCACTTTTTATATAGGATATCGCAATCTATCTTTTTGAAATTTTGGATGATTTGTTCGAGATTCGTTCACAATTCACAATCTAAAGTTTATCATTTTTTTAAATATAGAATAGGACTACAAACTTATTAGCATTTGTCCATTATTGATGATTTTGTCGTGGATCTTCTTCTTCACCCTCGTCGTTTCACCTTGTTCTTTTAAGTTAGTAGAATAGTTCCAATCGGCCAAAAGTCAAATTAAAACATATTTTAAAATTTTTTAATTAAATTTTGATTAACTAAAATCATCTGTTTCGACAGCTTCAGTCAATTTCTAACATTTTAATTTGATTTATTTTAATAAATTTTATTATAAAAATTTGATTAATTTATTAGTTAAGCAATTAATCATTTTTTAAAAAGTATAATCTTCTTTTTGTATTTTACAAAAAGATTATATCTGTGACTCGAATTTGTAACTTTCCGATCATAAAAGAGTAATTTTATTAGTTGCTCCCTTCTAAAATTAATTAATTTTTACAAATTAAAATAAAGTGATTAAGATTTATTTGACAATTTCATTTTAATTAATTTTTAATATCTTACATGTGTAAAGATAATCGCTTTTAATTATATTTAAAATTATTCAATTTTATTCAATCTTTAATTCATGTCACAGTGGTCTGGTAACGGTTGAATTTTTAAATTTTAAATATTTTATTTCACCGGTCTAACTTTCAATTTGATTTTTAAAAGATTAATTTTAATAAATTTTCTTTCGTGGCAATGACCCAATCTAGTGGGTTGTTGTCTCTATATGGTATTTTGATATCACATTTAAAATTTTAAATTTAAATTAATCCACCAATTAATAATTATAATTAAAAATTAAGAGACTACGAAGTTTAACAACAATTAATTAAAAATCCATTAATAAATTTTTATAGGCATTATAAGGAATTTACACCTCTTTTCTTCTTTTTAATACTAAAACGACATTTAACTTTTCGTACCAGATATCGTCCTAACACTTCAATGCCCGTAGGAAAATGAAAGTATAGTTTGGAGTTCCGGATCCTCCTACTACATTATTGCATGCTCCGACGTAGCTGTCGTGAAAACGTGAAGAAGTTGACAAGCATTGAAGTACAACGTATCTGACTGCCCATGTAGAGGTCAAATTATACTTGATAACGGGGTGAAGAATCACGCTGGCCGACTAGAAATCCACAAGTCCAAAATGTTCGAATTAGGCTCGATCTAATCTGAAGTCAACGATTTAGGCCTAAGTTGATTGATAGTTTTGTCGGGCCTATAATCTGAATTTTTGGGCCCAATAGATAATACAAAAAATGCCGTCATTTTTTGTTTTTTTATAAAAGTAATAATTTCAGAATGTCTCTGAGTAAGGTGATGTTAAAACTCAAGATATTATAGATCGGGTCGATCGAGTCAGGCCTCGTTGCCATTCAAGATATTATAGATCGGGCTGGCTGGGCCAAGCCCCGTTGCCATTCGTAGATAGAATAAGTAGTATTTTTTCTTATATTTAGCATAAATATTTACTTACTCAGCTTAAATATTTCATTGTAATGATTTTTAATTCATTTATTTACTTATTTTTTATTTGTGTATTTATTCACTTATTTTATCTTTTCATTTATTTATCTTGTTTTATATTTATATTTTTTATTTTATATTAATATTATTATCTTTTACATTTATATTTACTTTTATTTTATTATAAATATATATATATATATAAGTGAATATATTACAAACATTTTTTTTCAATAATTAATAAAGTTGCGTATTACTATAACCTAATTTTCATCCACGGGTGTGCTAGGGCATGTTTTAGTTTTAGAGTTTAACACTTTAATCTGGATCCTGAAATGATGAAATTGTTTAAACTTTAAATCCACTTAATTTTGAAATTTTATTGAATTTGAAATTAAATTTATAATTCAAGATATCAATTTAACTTAAAATTTAAAATTTTAAAATTAAAGATTTAAACAATAAAATTTTTAACTTAATTTTAAGTTGAGCCTATCAATTAAAGGGTAAAATTGAATTTTTACGGGTACGTCTTTAAGCACCAAAATTTAAAAAATAAAATAAACTTAAAGAGTTTGATAAAACTTCAAAAGCTTGGGACCAAATCTAAATTTAACTAAAATGTAAACTAAAATTGAATTTACTTAAAGATTTCAAATCTAACAAATCAATTAAGTGCTGACGATGAGTTCTAGTGGGTAGGACGTGTGATCACCTGTACCAGATCTGGATAAAATGGATTGAAACAAGATTAGATCAGTTTTACAGAGACAGATGATTTCATTTGCTGGCTGGTTAGTGGGTGGTTACAACTTGTCCGAGGTTACTTAGTTCCTCAGTCTCACAAGTGCAAGTGCAGGACACGTGTTCATCCGGACTGTCGGCGGTCCCACACTTGATGGAGGTGGAGAAAGTAAACTACTGTTTTCTTTTGTATATTTGGAATCTCTTGTCCTCACCCTAACATATTCAATCCACTAAACGGCCCTTTTATAAGTGTATATAAGAATATCTGTTGACTATAGAAAAGTGATATTGGTTTTTTTATTTAATTTTGAGTTATTAATTTATTAAATAAAAATTTTTAATCGACTTATTAGGGATATGCATGAACTTGAGATTCAAAATCAAAATGCTGAATTACTTGCACTCGGTAAAGTATTTGGTACATGTCTAGTGGGGGTGACATGATACATACATTAAAGAATAGTTCAATTGGTAGATTAATTTATTTTTTAAAAGATTTTGAATTTAAGAAATCATAAATTTGAGTTGTTATACGTTTTTTCATTTATCTAAAATTTTATATAAAATTTTTAAACTCTTATTTTAAATTTTAATTAAAAATAATGATAAAATATACATCACATTATATTTGTACCAATTAAATGTCACTTGTCTGACTAATAAGGATGATAGACCAATTTGAGTTTAGCTGACCCAAATTCAACAGGCCAGATTTAGGTTGACCTGTGACCTCGAGCCATGTTTTGACGGTGTTTTGAAATTATTTTACAAAAGACACTAAAGTCTAACCTATGGTAACGAAAAATTAAATTGAAAGATTAATAATTTATTATAATTATCATAACTTATTAATTTAGACTAAATTTAATCAATTAAAATAAATGTAAAAGTTAAATTAAATAAGCATTTTAATAATATTTAATTAATTTAAGTTTAATATTTATATTACATATCTTTTATTCTTTTATGGTTACTTTTTAATAAAATATAAAATAGATTTTTTAATAAAATATAAAATCTATAAATCGAGCTCCAAATAACACTTTGGCTCATCTTTCGGTGCTTCTTGGTTTTCTTAATTAAAGGGAAACCGATTACACTACAGATCACAATACAAATCTGGGGGCGCTACCTTCCGACGAGAGATGCAATAATAAAGAAAGTAACTCTAACGTTGGAAAAATTAGCCTACGTAGCGAGCCAATCGACATATGTATTGCTCTTTTGGTAAATATGTCGTATGAACAATAGTTCAATTTTGTATGAATAGTGTTAAAATTTACATTGGACTTACGGGCTCATACAAAAAGGAAAACTAGACCATATATAAGTTCAAGTGAGGTTCCATCTTAAAACTAATTGGTGATAGGTGGAATAACCTACTAGACTTATATATTGATCTTCTTTTCTCTCTTTTTTCAATGTGGGACAAACTTTTACTCTTATATTTCAACACACCTCCCTTACATATAGGTCTACCACGTGACATAATCTATTATACGAAAATGCCTTATCTATGAGGCTGAGCATCATCGGATCTTTTATTTTGTGACGTGCGATTGACAGGGAAAAAAGGACAAAGAAAAAGAAAAAGGAATCTGGCGCTTACAGAAATAGTGGAATTCATACAACCAAAGCAATGCTATCACAACCTTAACCTTTTACGTCTAAAACCACACATTTGGCCTTATACGGCGATAATAAGTAATTGCGAGAGGGCTTAAATTGACAAAAACACACTTGCTTGCTTTTGCAAACTACCAACCAAGCCACTCCTCAGGATTCGGGCCTGGACATTACTGTATTAGTAGTAGGAGCTTATTTCAGAGAAATTGTCAAGTCAATTGCGATTGACTCTGTAGTGACCAGTGATCTCAAAAGGGCAGATTCAAAGTTCATGCCGGATATGTCTGCACTCACCTAGCACAGACAAAACCAGCTCTAAGCTCTTCGAACGAGTATTCCACTTGTTCCATGATGTTTTTCACGATTTTAGAACTGGAAGAAACATATGGAGTAGCTGGTGTTGTGACCATCAGCATAGGAGCCGAAACTGTTGAAGGGGTTTTTGGTACCGGAAATGGCAGGGTCTTAGGAGTTCTGTTTTCTTCATCTAACACAGTAATGGGTCTCTCGGGTGTCCTGTATGGCGACTTGTTGCATGAGACTCGTGTACCTGACTTGCCAATT
>JANIPN010000004.1:2630103-2645703 GCA_027478595.1 Erythroxylum anguifugum
TCTTATATTACTAGATTTGTTCCAAACAGTGTAAATTGAATTCAATCCCAACTTCATTAATGTAATTGAATCCAATTTGTCCATGAATTCAATTCACTGTGTTCCAAACACCCCGTTAGTTACAAGGGGACTTGAAGTGAAGTTCAATGACTGAATGTAGATGCAGAGGGAGCGGGATCTAAGCTAAGGATCATACACAATGGAAGGCAGCATTAGAAATTACCAAAGGTCAGGGGAGCTTTCTCTTCGTTATGGATAGCATATTAGACTGTCCTCAAGTCTTCTCAATTGCAGCTTCAACACAGAGTTAAAATCGCATCTTGCCCGTTAAAGGTGATCCCTTTGATGATATCAAGGCTTCAGATTGCAGGAAAAAAAGGGAGCTGATGCTTTCGGATGTAAACAGCTTCATCCTACCTTTATCTCCCTACATAATCTTCTTCCATTGGAGGTAGTCAGTGGAGTGAGGTTCATTATTGTCTTCTGGAGGTAAAATTGTGCCATCAACGTATCCAAGGAGGTCGGAGGTAATCAGAATTGCTCGAATTTGGTTTCTGCAAACTAGGTAATTGGTAGAGTGTTTCTGTGGCTGTGTTGGTTGTTGAATATGTGAAATTTGTAACGCAAGTATCTGGTTGTGGGTTGTTTCCGAATTGAAGTTTATGGTTTGCTTCTGTGTATTACTGAAACTGGGTGAGGATTAGAAAGGATTGCAAGGACGAAAAGGGAGGTGGCTAAAAAACATGGAAATGAGCTCTGACACCATGAACGAGTAAAATAATATGGAGAAAACTGTATTGAATTTCTGTGTATTTTGTTGCACAATGTAGGCTGTGTTTATAGCAGTAAGAAAGATAAGATGAATCAATTTCAAACTGATTCAATCTAAACTAAATTATAAGATAAAGATTACAACAGAAATGAACATGTGAATAATGTGAAATGATACAGTATATGGAGTGAATCTGTGAGATGCATCAGAGAGTAAAACTTGCTCAGAGATACCCTATCCCAGCAGCTAATTTCTTTGCTCTATATAAAGGATTGCACAAATTGGAGGTATGGTGTTTCACATGGCTCAAATGGGTAATGGTTTTGAAAGATTCTATGTTCAGTGGAAGATTCAAACTAACTTAGGCTGCGGGAAGTTTGTTGTTTGTTTCCCATGCAGCGAATTCCCTCAAGATAAGTTCCACATCTTTTACCACTCCCAATCTTCTAAACCAGCCTACCAATACTTCAGAAGCTTCTTTACCGATCATTACTCCCTCACTCTCCAATAAGACGAGAAATTCCAATGCAGTGTCCAGCTTGTTTTCCTGCTCATATGCAGCTAAAACAAGAGCCACACATTTATCACTTGGTTGAAGACCTGCCCTACACATGTTTCCAAATGCAATGCGAGCCTTCTTACTTTGACCTGCCATTCGATAAGCGTTTATAAGGAGACCACACAATCTAACATCAGGAGGAATACCTGCAAATTGAATTGCATCAAAAACCCTTTGCGCTCCTTCAGTATCTCCAGCCAGTGAATATGCTCTTAACAACGCCTTATAAACTTCAGTTCCGGCGCGAGTTTCTTGGGAATCCATTTCTCTAAGTATGATCTCCCCTTCCTCCAGCTTTCCAGCTCTGATGTAGGCCATGATCATTGAACCATATGATCTCTTATCCAAAGGTTCGCCTAATAGCTTTAGCTCTTGAAAAGTTTCTTCAGCTAATCTAAGATTCCCAGCCTTGCCGTACATGACAATCATGGCAGTTAGAGTAACCTGGTCACACTGGAAGCCAGCTCTCTTCATGGCTAACAGAGTACTTTCAGCTTCTTGAAGATGATTTCGTTTCCCATAATAATGTATTAATTTCGTATAGTCACGAACATTGGCCTCATATGATTCTTCTAGCAATGCAAATTCAGCCACCTAATGAAGATGATGAAACAACAGACTCAGATCACGATTTTGCAATCAATAACAAGAAAACTCAACACACAAATCAAAACATACGTTTCTTACAAATTCAGAGCAGTTATCGAAAGTGTTATGAACAGAAAACTTCAAGCTGCCAGTTTCTTTTAGAAGAAAATCTTAACTCGATGTGAACCAAAGCAAAGAAAGAAAGACTCTTGGCACTCAAAGACAACCTAGGACATTCACCAACATCATGGGACTGTTGCTACGTAGAGTTCACCGTCTTTAGAGATTGATAAGCAATCTTAAGCAGAAACTTTGTTTCAAATTATTGCAGACAATAAAAGCAAACCCCAATTCAGATAAAGCTTCGAACTTTCACTCTACCTAGATAAGGAAGTGTACCTGAACATAAAATGGATGTTGCATACTCTTAAGTTCTCTAAGAACAGATAGCCAATCGCTTCTTCTGGGCTTCATTATACTAACCCAAGCACTCAATACATCAGATAGCATAGCCTTTTGATCAGAGAAGTAAATTATCTGTCTCATTACTGCCTTGCATCGTTTGGTCATCCTTCGTGGTAGGTCAGACACCGCCTTCTTTTGTCCTTCTGTGAGATAAGGCCCAACCTCTGTCCATCTAAACCTTGGCTTCTCTTCTTCATCTTCTTCTTCTTTCACTTTCACTTCTATCTCTTCATGCTCTGAAGTTGCAACTATGGGGTGACAATGGGATTTGACAGGCATGAAACTTGCTGGTTTTGAGAGTAACGAGTAACCCCGAAATTGGGAGTAACTGGGATTATTGGGTTCATATTTAAGAGAGTAACAAAGGGAAGGAGACAGGAAAATTTTAATGGCATAAGTCGCCATTGAAACAAAACAGAGACTGACCCAAATGCTACGCCAATGTAGATGAGAGGCTCGTGATACATTAAATAACTTGTCACGATAATTATGAAAATGCTAGGGCATGCTATCAACAATCCGTTGTAGTCTAGTTGGTTAGGATATTCGGCTCTCACCCGAAAGACCCGGGTTCAAGTCCCGGCAACGGAAGTCAAAGTTTTTTAAATTTTATTTTATCTTGTACGTTATGGACTGAAAAGGAGAAAGAGGTAATTGATTCCAATTATTTATAAAAAGAAATCAATTGTCTAGAGATAATTGGTCAATCTTTTTAAAAATTTTCAATTCAGTGTCTTAAACTTTTAAAATTTTTTAATTGAATAACAAACTTTTTATAACTTTAACAATTTTGTTCAAAATGTTATTTCTATTAATAATTTATTAGTTTAACCAATGAAATCTTTGTTCTTTATGACATGTAAATATCTATCTAGAAAATTAAAAATTATTGAAGCCTAGATAATTTGTTCAAACATGTAAATGTCTACGTGAAAAATAGTGGTTATGGTTGACTAAAGTAGAATATTTGCAGGATGGGTCTTAGTTATTATTTTGACCGAACTTGATTAATATGTAAGTGAAAATAATAATGTCACTCATGAGGTCGTTAAGGAGTGGCATGGGCTCCTCCATCTTTAACTAACATCTCGAGATCGAATCTTGAGAGTTGAGTCATTTCAAAACTTATGAAGGAGAGCTTTGCCGTCCAAAAGGGTTCTATTTGACTCGAAATATAATTAGTCGGTTGTTTACGTGGCGCTGAATATCGGATGGTTTAACCAAAAAATAATAATATTGTTGTTTTCATTAATTAATTTTTAATTGATTTGGATCTATTTAAACTAAGTAAGGTCTATTTAAGTTGAATTGACCTGATCAATCTTTCAAATTTAAATTCAACCTAAAATTTGATCAATTCAAACTTAATTCATTAATTTCAGGTTAAGTCGAATTCAAATTATCATCTTTAAATATAACCAGTTAGATTTCACAGAGTCTAAACCCAAAATTTTGATAGGTATAAGTTTAGTTTGATTAATCGAGTTTAAGTTTGATTCAAATCTAATCAAGTATTTAAAAAAGAAAATTTATGTTCAAATTTGATTCAACTTTGAACTTTAAACTCACAATTAAATTTAGCTTTATTATTTTTTTATAACAGGGAATAAAAAAGATTGCACAACAAGTCGTAGGAAGTAGAGTCCCGACATATCCTCTAAAAGGAGTACATGGCAACCAATGGGTGGAGTATCAAAATAAATAGTGCCTACAACAAAATGCTCTGCATAGTTCGCGAGTCAGTCGACACGTCAGTTATTCTCGTGGTATATATGCCGATGTGCTACCGTCCAGTTGTGAGTGAACAGTTCGTTAATACCCTGAACGATGGGATTGAGAGCCTGTGATCTGCTCGCCGAGGAACAAAAGAGATTAATCGCCGCAATCGAGTCAACTTCGAGTTTGATTCGACGATATCCGAGGTTCCACACGAGCGTGAGCCCTGTATACACTCCCCAGATTTCGGCAGACACCGATGAGCACCACCCAAGATTCTGGATGAAGCCACCAAGTCAAGTGCCTGTATTATCACGGAGGATGCCTCCGGTTGTAGCTAATAATGCGGAGTGTTTACTCGCACCATCCGTGTTAAGCTTGACCCACCTACTGAGAGGTTTGTGCCAGCCGAGTAGCTGCTCATGTCGAGGGTGAGGGCCTGGAATAGTAGTCCTCTGCCAATCCGTTGACTTGCGAATTTTATCTGCATAAGATAAAATAACAGAAATGGGTGAGGCCGACCAAATAAACTGCTCATTAAAAAGAGTCATGTTCCTCCAAGTCTATAAGAGCCAGCAGGTGGCTCCAAATAGAATCGACCAATCCTACCCAAAGACCCGTCGGTGGGGTTTGAGGTTGGTGCTGAGTCATTGCGGAAGTGGCATAGTGAAAAAATCACTATTCACTAGGTGAGGAGGGAAATTGTTCCACACGTGGTGAGCCTTGCTGTAGTCTCGCACCTTATGCAGCGAGGATTCATCAAGTGCACAGTGATAGCATGATCCATCCGTAGTGAGGTTCCTTGTGACCCGGTGTTGGTTGGTAAGTAACCGATCCTGAGCAAGCAGCCAGAGGAAGGTGCGGATACGCTGAGGGCCATTTTAGAGCTAGATTACCTTCCAATGTCCGAAAGGTTCGGCGTCCTCGTGGTCCATTAGCATGGAATAAGTAGAAGTGACAGTGAATTATCTGGTATCCGAGATGCTCCAACTTAATTTATCCTGCCTAGGTAGGGCTTGGGAGGGAGGGGGAAGTTCCTGTGATTGATCTGCAGACCAACATTAGAAGGTAAGCTTGAAAGGCATCCCAATCCCAGTGCCCGTCACTGTCGACAAAATGTTGTACCTCGAGTCTGCTAGAAAGAGTAGGAATAGGGGTGGTGGTCTGGTAAATGAGAGGTTCCACACCCTTGACCTAAGGATCTAGCCAAAATCGGGTCCGCGCGCCATCGCCAAGCACCCATTGTATGCCCTGAAGCACTAGTTGCCAAGTGGATTTGATGATCCTCCAAATCATGGATCTGCCAGATGTGTCGATAATGGTGGGGGGATGGTTAACATCAAATCTATATTTAGCCGCGAGGACTTGAATCCATAACGCTTTCAGTTTGGCAATCAGGGTTTATCCTAATTTGGCTAAGAAGGCGTCATTGGTGGCAAGAATTTTCCGTATGCCAAGACCACCCATCGCTTTTGGTTTGCAAACTTCCTCCCAGTTAACTAAGTGAATCCGTTGGTGACCATTTGACGATCCCCACAAAAATTGCCGCATTAACTTCTTAAGTTCATCGCACAGACTGCGGGGCAGCCGAGCTGTCTGCATGGTATAACTGGGAAGAGCCGCTAAGACCGATTGAGTTAAAGTAATGCGTCCGACAAAGGATAACATTCTGGAAGCCCATCCTGATAAACGGTGGTGAACCTTGTTTAGGATATATTGATAGGTTTTCCTGTTCACCCGATCATGAAGCATAAGACTGCCTAGGTAGCGTCCTAGGTCTTGCGCCTGGGTGAAGCCCAGTGCACTGCTTAAGGAGTGGGTTGTCGAGTGAGGAATATTCTTCGAATAGAAGCATCTAGATTTAGCGTGGCTAACGCGTTGGCTTGAAACATCGCAAAAGACACCTACAGTATCCCGAATAATGGCCACTTGATCTATAGAGGCTTCGGGAAAAAAGATGAGGTCGTCAACAAAGAACAAGTGGGAGAGTGGCGTTCGTTTTTGCTTAATTTAATAGGGAGCCATTTGCCTTGTTGAACCGCGTGAGTGATTGATTGTCCTAGTCATTCCATACACAAGACGAAGAGATAGGACGATATGGGATCTCCTTGCCTAATGCCTCGAGAGGGCCTAAAGGCCTCACTAAGTTCACCATTCCACCTTACTTGTAGGGAAGCCGAGGAAATACACTTCATAATGAGATTAATCAGTGACTCGGGAATGTCTACCTTAAATAAGGCGTCTTAGATGAAATCCCATAAGAGGCGGTCATAAGCTTTCTCCATATCTACTTTAAGAGCCATCATGCCTTTTTGTCCGGTTTTCCTTTTCATAGTGTTAATGACTTCTTGGGCGATAATATAGTCAATATTAAGGTCCACATTCAGCTGGCTCATCGCCAATTTGTGCATGCCAGTATTGAGTGAGACCAGATGTCGTTCGCTTTTATTGCTATTTATGCTAGCCCTAATTACTCGCTTCAACATTATCTTTGGCAATACCTGCGGCTAATCTCTAGGATTACAAACAAACCTTGGCATTGGGTGGGGAATTTAATGTCATGTTAGAAAGTACTGATAAACGAGGCGGCGCTCACCTTCACACTACCGTCAACTCCCATTTTCGGAATTGTGTGCACAGCCGCCAGATTCATGATTTAGGATTTGCAGGATTGCGAGTCACATGGAGGCGGGGTTGAAATCTTGCTAGATTAGACCAGGCCTTCTGCTTGAGTGACTGGCTTTCCACCTTCCAGAACACTATAGTCACTCACCTACCTTTCCTGAAATCTGATCATAGGCCTCTCTTGGTGTCTCTCAACAACGATATTCATTTTCCACCGACCACTCTTTCCTTTCAATCCCAATTTGCTTGGTTGACGCATACTGACAGTTTGTAGCAGAGAATTGGGCCCCTCCCAGTCCTGATCTCAGTAGTGAGCTTATAAAATTTTCAGAAAAATTACAACAGTGGAACTATACAACGTTTGGAAACATCTTTTACTGAAAAAAGTGCCTACTGGCCAGACTTGTCGGTATTCAAAAGCACCTAGAAGATGTAGACTCGATCTCCCTCAGAGAACTCGAGGAACATCTCCGGGTAGAATTGGAGCAGGTCTTATACCAAGGAGAGCTCTACTGGCACCAACAATCTAGGTGCCAATGGTTAGGCCAGGGTAATCTAAACACTAGGTACTATCATGTCCTCACCATGGCCAAACGACGACAAGCAAGGATTACTTCCTTGAAAGATGAATCGGGCAATGTGCTGACAAATCCCTCGAGCATCAGACGTCTCACTCAAATTTCATTGCACAACTTTACACGGCAGATAGCCCCCATCCGATGGTCCAACAGCCCCATGGGCAGAGCCCCCGCCTCACCCTCCAAGCTAGAGATGATTTGAACCAACCCTTCCATCTTGACGAGATCAAAACGACATTCTTTGATATGGCCCCCAACAAGGCCCTCGGCTTTGATGGATTATCTGCCTTATTATTCCAATCTCAATGGGATATTGTGGGCCCTTCCCTAACTGTTTTCTTCTAGTGAGTTTTTTGGCACGAGGTTTGAAAAATCGGGCTAAACCACACCATTCTGGTCCTCATACTGAAAATCCCTTCTCCCACTTCAATTCAGCAATTTCGGCCCATTGTTTTATGCTCGGTTATTTACAAAGTCATTATTAAAATCATATTTAATCGGCTTAAACCTTATCTCGAGTATGATAACCTCCACCTAATGCAATTTTGTCCCCGAATGATTTAGGCCAATTTAGCTTTATTCAAAATGCCTTAAATTCGTTTGTTAAATTAAGTCCAACTTAGTTTAGTCCTGAATCTTTACCGACCGAGTGAACGGCGAAGAGCAGAGATTACAATGAGTAAGTTAAACTTTGAGCCTAGGCCGATTGCTTTTACTGGGACTCAAGACCGCACCCAAGGCAGTAGGCTTGAGCTATAAATTAAAAAATAAAAATGACGTGTTTTTTTTTTTACATATATCAAGCCTCAACCAAGTCGGGCCCTAGATGATGCCGTGGCTTTTCCTTACGTTTTTTTTTTTTACTGTTTTGGTTGGTGTCCTCAGTTCCTCACCCTTTCGGCTTCAGTTTAGGCATTATCTGAAGTCGTCACCTTTACATACCAAACTTGTTTCTTCCACGTACTAAAAGTTTAAAACTATACACACATACACATATTTTTATAAAGATTTTCTTATTTTCAAAACAATAAATTTTATTTTAAATACGTATTAAATGAACAGGATACTAAATTTTAACAATATCTAATCTTTTTTTATTATTTTAAAATCTAAAAAACTTTTAATTTGATAATTAATCTTTTAAAATTTGTTCAATGTAATTCAAACATAATTTTTATTAATATAACATTCCAATAAAAGTTATAGTCTTCTATTGATTAATTACACGAGCAAAAGTATTTTCTTAATTTGAGTTACAAGAGTTGCGAAAAGTTAATCATTAAATAAAAACATTTAAAAATTTAAAAATATATTATTTTTAAATAAATTATTGATTATATATAATAATCTATAGATTACATAATTTACTAATAAATTAATTAATCAAAATAAATGAGTTTACTTTAGTTACGATTAACAAATATTATAAAAGTATTTATTGTTTTTAAATTTTTATTAAATAAAAAGCATTACTGACACAGAAAATTTGGAGAAATCTAGTAATACACAGTCTAATCTTTAATTAGAATTGTTTCTAAATGATTCACATTAAATTTATATTAAATAAAATTTCAATAATATATAATAATAATTTATTAATTATGAAAATTGTAATAATGAATAATAATATATGAAAATTATCATTTATACTATTTGATAAATTTAAATTAAATAATGAATAAACTATTATTTTCAATTTGCGATTTCGATGTATAACACATGAAATTGTGTCATACAAAAAGTTTAGATTAGGAGCAACGCGATGTTTTTGCAAATCTCGAAGTAAGTCAAACATTTGTATTTATTTATTTTTATATGGTCCAATACTTTTTTCTTTTAAACCATTTTCGTATAAATATATTTAATATTTTAAAAACTTATTTTCCGCAACAAAATAAAATAACGAATTTCATAAAAGAAGTGGAAAAAAAATCCGCCGTATGATCTAAATTCAGATTTTCTGTTATATTAGAAATTAAAATAATCAGAAGATTCAACTTTCGGCGGCTAGCTCACAACTCGAGCATCCCACTGTATTTCCAAAACTACCCCCAACTTTAAGACCAGATATTATTAGTGGTCGTCAAGCATCTTTAAGAAATTATTGAGCTGGAAAGCGAGTGAATAAGCAAATTTATGTATTTCAATATTTTTGAAATAACATTAGTAATAGTGTACATTATAATAAAATTAGATTTATATTATTGTTTAGTAATTTGACCTTTAATTTATTTTGTAATAATTTAAATTTATCATATACTTTTATAATTTATAAGAATGATAATTGATAGGACTAAACTTGATTTATATAGTTTTTACAGTTTGATGTTTAGTCAACCTCAAGTCGTTTAAATTAATTTTTTATAATTCAAAATTGATCAAATTTAGGTTAAATTATTCCACTATAGTTGAATTTAAATAATTTAAAATTTGATTAAATTAAGGTTAAAATAATATTATCTTATTCTAAATAAATTTAAGTCTTTTGAGTTGAGTAAGACTCTTTTAAGCTTAATTTAAAGAGAAGGTTCATTAAACAATAACAACAACATTACTTAATAGAAATCTCGCTGAGACATGAAACTTAAGAAGGTATAATAATATACAACCTTACTCTTAACTAATAGAGAGACTGTTTTTAAATGAATTACATGAATATATGAAAAAAAGTGCAAATTTTACATTAATTAAAAGTGTTGTTTACAATATTATATTTTTAAAATTTTAAATAAAATTGAAGATTGTTTTTGACTATGAGTATTACTTTAATAATAATTAAGTACAAAATAATACTAAAAAATAAAAATATACTTATTTCCTTTTAAATATTGATGTGCAAAACAGCAAATTGGCCAACACAGTATTATCATAACCGCCATTATTGCAGACCGTAGATCAACAAATTGAGGGGCATTTATGCCAAGACAGTATTCATTTCAACGACGAAAGCAAATCGCGATCTAAATCTCATCCCTTTCTTCCCACAACCGCAGAGCTAAGCTGAAGCTAACTCACTCGCTCTGTCTACCTCCATCTTTGTTCTGCTTCACTCTCTTTCTTTAATGCGATCGAATCCAAACAAGCTCTAACATAAGAGCCGTTACATCTCCGATTTCAGATCTGAGCCCAGCGGTTGAGTCACGAGCTCGTCCTAACTCGGGAATGGCTTCTTCGGAAGCCGATTCCCGCCTAAGCCTAGTTCTAGCACCAGCTCTAGAGAAGATCATCAAGAACGCTTCGTGGCGTAAACACTCTAAGCTAGGTCACGAATGCAAAGCCATTTTAGAGCGAATTACTTCTCCGCCGCAAGAGAAGGAGACACCGTCCTCACCGTCAGATTCCGACCCCGAAGCTTCGATCCCGGGACCACTCCACGACGGCGGCCCTATCGAGTACTCCCTTGCCGAATCGGAGTCCATTCTCAGCCCTTTGATTAATGCCTGTTCGACCGCCTTTGTCAAGATTGTTGATCCAGCCGTTGATTGCATCCAGAAACTCATAGCTCATGGTTACTTGCGCGGCGAAGCTGACCCCACCGGAGGCACAGAAGCGAAGCTCTTGGCGAAGTTAATCGAATCGGTTTGTAAGTGTCACGATGTTGGCGACGATGCAATGGAGCTTTCGGTTTTGAAAACGCTTTTATCGGCGGTTACCTCAATTTCACTGAGGATACACGGAGATTGTCTGCTGCAGATAGTGAGGACTTGTTATGATATTTACTTAGGAGGCAAAAATGTGGTCAATCAGACAACGGCAAAAGCGTCATTGATTCAAATGTTGGTGATTGTGTTTAGGAGAATGGAGGCGGACTCATCAACGGTCCCTATTCAACCGATTGTAGTGGCTGAATTGATGGAGCCGGTTGAGAAATCGGATGCTGACGGGTCAATGACGGTGTTTGTGCAAGGGTTTATAACTAGAGTGATGCAAGATATTGACGGCGTTTTGAATTTGGGCTTGCCGAGCAAGGCTTCACTTGGAGCACATGATGGGGCTTTTGAAACTACGGCTGTTGAGACCACGAACCCGACTGATTTGTTGGATTCGACGGATAAGGATATGTTGGATGCGAAATATTGGGAGATTAGTATGTATAAGACGGCTTTGGAGGGGAGAAAAGGGGAGTTGGCTGATGGGGAAGTGGAGAGAGATGATGATTTGGAGGTTCAGATTGGGAATAAGTTGAGGAGGGATGCGTTTTTGGTGTTTAGAGCACTGTGCAAGTTGTCGATGAAAACACCTCCTAAGGAGGCGTCAGTTGATCCCCAATTGATGAAAGGGAAGATTGTGGCTTTGGAGTTGTTGAAGATTTTATTGGAGAATGCTGGAGCAGTGTTTAGAACTAGTGACAGGTAACCGTGCATGCACTTTTTAATTGATTTGATTTTTGGAAGTTAGTTGCTTAGTTAATGATTTTGTGCGAAGTAATAGATTTATTTGTAGATTCGTGCAAAATGATGATGTGGAGAAATACACAATTGTGAGATTTTAATAAGGATGTATAAGGAGGGAGGAGAGTTGTTCGTGTTTAACTTTTTAATAAGGATGTATAAGGAGGGAGGAGAGTTGTTTGTGTTTAACTTTTTACTTTTAATGGTTGCCTAATTTACACTTGTATATAGCAACTGGTGATGCCTGGCGAAAGGAAGTTTACTTTTTCAGCTAGTAGAATTTGTCACTCTGTGTTTCTAGTTTCATTTTGAGAGAAGACTGCGCTTTGACTTCCTTTGAAGTGTAGTTGTGCAGTTGTAATCAAGTTTCCATGAGGTAATAAAATCTCTGTAGGGAAATTTGTCTTAGCTTGAATTAAATATTAATAGCTATAACAATCATATTTATCCTTAATTTAAGGAATTTGAATAGGAAATATCCTCACATTGCAAGGTATTTGGAAAGTTTTTCCTGTGTGTGCATATGAATTGTGGTGTAGTTGGGTTTCCTGGCAACTCATGGTAGTCCTTTTGATGGATGGAAGCCCTGAAATCAGAGAGCTAAATATTTTTATCATGAATGCAGTGACCTCGTTTCCTTAGTTTTTTGAATCAGGGCAAAGTCAACTATTTCCAATCAATTGGGTAATCTCTCCTCTCTTGGCCATGTAGCTACCATAACAAAATTGCGTCCATGTGACTGGTTTTAAAGTTTATGTTCTTTTTGTGTGTTTGTCAGCCAGGATGATATTTGGTTTCTTGTATAGGTGAGCAGGGTCTGGTTTACATTTATGAATACTCTCTTTTGGGTGGTTTGAGAAGTTATACCGCTTTTCTTATGTCTTCTTCAATTCTTTCAAAGCATAACAAGTAACAAATCCCTTGATATGCCGTTTATGCTCATCTTGGAACAGGTTTTTGGGTGCAATTAAGCAATACTTGTGTCTGTCTCTGTTGAAGAACAGCGCTTCAAATCTCATGATTGTTTTCCAGCTTTCTTGCTCCATTTTCATCAGTCTGGTTTCGAGGTTTAGAGCTGGATTGAAAGCAGAGATTGGAGTGTTTTTCCCTATGATTGTTCTCAGAGTTTTAGAAAATGTTTCTCAACCTAATTTTCAACAGAAAATGATAGTACTTCGGTTTCTGGACAAGCTCTGTGTTGATTCGCAGATCCTGGTAGATATCTTTATTAACTATGATTGTGATGTCAATTCATCAAATATATTTGAGAGGTATGATCTTTGATTTCTCTTAGATATCTAGTTGAGACTACATGATTAAAATCCTTATACTTCTAATTTGTAACTTGGTTTGATTGTTCTTATTTTTCAGAATGGTCAACGGACTTCTCAAAACTGCCCAGGGTGTCCCCCCTGGTACGGTCACTACGCTGTTGCCACCTCAGGAGGTCAATATGAAACTTGAAGCTATGAAGTGCTTGGTGGCTATTTTGAAATCAATGGGAGACTGGATGAACAAACAGTTCCGCATTCCTGATCCTCATTCTAGAAAATTTGATGCAGTTGAAAACAGTCCTGATTCTAGCAATGTTACCATTGCAAATGGGAGTGGTGACGAGCCTGTTGAAGGATCTGATTCTCATTCAGAAGCGTCTACTGATGCTTCTGATGTTTCCACTATTGAACAGCGCCGTGCGTATAAGTTGGAACTTCAGGTATGTATGATTGAATGTTTGGATGCTTGCAAATAAGTTGTCTTTCTGTTTATGCTCTGGGGTCTTCCCTGGGAATCTAATGGAGAAGTTGTGGCAGGAAGGTATTTCTCTTTTTAATCGGAAACCCAAGAGAGGAATTGAATTTCTGATCAATGCAAATAAAGTGGGCAACTCACCAGATGAGATAGCAACTTTTCTTAAAAATGCTTCTGGTTTGAATAAGACGCTGATTGGTGATTATCTAGGAGAAAGGGAAGAGTTACCGCTTAAAGTAATGCATGCCTATGTGGATTCTTTTGAGTTTCAAGGCATGGAGTTTGATGAGGCTATCAGGGTCTTTCTCCAGGGCTTTCGGTTGCCTGGGGAGGCACAGAAAATTGACCGCATAATGGAAAAGTTTGCTGAGCGATACTGCAAATGTAACCCAAAAGTTTTTACTAGTGCTGATACGGCTTATGTCCTTGCCTACTCTGTGATAATGCTTAACACTGATGCCCATAATCCCATGGTGAAGAACAAGGTCTGATATAGATATTTTGCTTTTATGCAGTTGTATTTGTTTGGCAGAGTGGTTTATAATTTTCTGTAATGTTGAACTGTCTCTTCCCGTGAATAAATGCAGATGTCAGCTGATGATTTCATCAGAAACAATCGTGGCATTGATGATGGAAAAGATTTACCTGAGGAGTTCATGAGATCATTGTTTGAACGGATTACACGAAATGAGATTAAAATGAAAGAAGATGATTTGGCACTCCAACAACGGCAGTCTATGAACTCCAACAAAATTTTAGGGTTGGATGGCATACTGAATATTGTTATCCGCAAGCGGGGTGAAGATATGCATATGGAGACAAGTGATGATCTTATTAGGCGCATGCAGGAACAATTCAAAGAAAAAGCTCGCAAATCTGAGTAGGAATTACTGGTTTTCCTATGTTGCAAAAATTTACTACTTTTCCATAGGTTCCCTTGTGCACTGATGAGCATATTGTTTCTACTTCTGTATTGTCTTGTATTTACCATTAGAATATGACCATTTCTTAAAGGTTTTGATGCCAAATGCATTTACTTAGCATTTAGCTGCTAGAGTTGCATGGTTGAAGTTTGCGAGAGCTCAGACAGACATTGTTTCTTATTTGATTATTTCATCACTTGAAAATATCCTCTTATTGTGAATTTCCTATTTATTGAATTTGTGTATTCTTTATGTGGTTCTCATCGATCTGCACTGGTCTTGTTATTTTTAGGTCAGTCTATTATGCAGCAACAGATGTTGTGATCCTTAGATTCATGATTGAGGTATGCTGGGCGCCCATGCTGGCTGCCTTCAGTGTTCCCCTTGATCAAAGTGATGATGAAGTAATTATAGCACTGTGTCTTGAAGGTTTCCGTTATGCTATTCATGTTACATCGGTGATGTCCATGAAGACTCATAGAGATGCGTTTGTGACTTCCTTAGCAAAGTTTACTTCCTTACATTCTCCTGCTGATATAAAGCAGAAAAATATAGATGCTATCAAGGTTGGTACTTGACATTTCTGAATTTCTTATACGTGCCAGGAAAGATGGGTTACATCTGTGCTCCAAATTGTTTGAGTTTATGTGTCTGAAATTCTGTTAAAGTAGATTGCCTGTTTGGTTGTGCTTGATGACAAGTTATCTATGTTAATCAATACCTTAACATTTTTCTTTGGGTACATGCTATTATGAGAATAAGTGTCTTTCGATGGCAGCTCTGCTTTGAGATGTTCTGTCATCTTGATATGAAAGATTAGCCAAATAAAGTTTCCACATGCTTATCATATTCTCCTCACCAATAAATTACCTCAATATCTGAATCCTTCTTATTCTGCCTAGGAGATTTTCGGTGGGAAAATATTCTGTGTTTAAACATATGAGGCTTCTTTAGCTTTGACAGATGTTTTTTTGCCAAGGTAGTGATCATTTAGCTGAGCACATGATATTGTGAGGATTATATTAGTTTCTTGTCCATGGATAGACAAAAAATGCTGGAACTTCCGTCTCTGAAGTTACCCTTCTGGGACCGCAACTCTAAAAGGTAGTGACATAGCAAATAGATTAGAATTGAATGTTAGCAAAAGGCCCCGCTTTGGTGGGGCCCCGCCCCGTTCCCCGCCTAATTGGGCGGGGATTATTTGCTATTGACGGGGCAGCGGGGCGGGGTGGGG
>JANIPN010000004.1:2657723-2670010 GCA_027478595.1 Erythroxylum anguifugum
AATATTCGTAAATATTTCCTTTCCTTATGTAAAGTATAGCAATCATGTATTTATGTACGTTCAGTACAGTAAAGCAAGACAATGAAAAATTCCCCAAACTTACTGTTCAAGACAAACAAGTTTCGAACCGTTTAAATATAAGTAAAAATATATATTTAATTGAGTCCGATCCAAAATTTAAATTTGTTAAAAAATCCTATCAAATTTCAAAGCTACTCAAATTCAAAAAAAAAATCAAGTTTGATCGAGTTTAAAACAACTCAAACTCGACTAGATTCAAATTTTGAATTGGACTCATGAATTTTGAATTTTTTAAATATTAAATTAAATTAAATTTCAATGGAATGGATTAAAAGGATTAAGTGTTCTTATTCCAAAGTTAATTCCAAAGCTTGTTAATCTCTAATGGCGACTCTTCTTTTGGCATTAGCCATAAATTAGCTGACGCTGAGTCGTGCCTTTGCTCATTGTGTTCTTTTTTCTTTTTTGTTTACAAAAGGTTAAAACAAACAAAACACTCAGAAAAACACCCAAATTAGCGTAGGGTTCTGCAGTACCAAACTCCCTTTTGATCTCGATGGATAAGACCCTGAGTCAAAAGCGGGGGCTCCCGGAGTATATGTAGTCCCAAGTTAGAAACAATTGCAAAAGAGGCCAGCCTTCCCTTTTTAATATACATGCAACCAAAAAATAATGAATATCTGCAACCAAAAAATTATTCTCAGTTAAAATTATAGTAGAAGAGGAAAGAATGTTGATGACCTGTAGGAAATCTACTTCAACAATAATCCGTCTGTAGCCCAACGTCTATGTTAGGGTAAGTCCCGGATGGACTGCCTATAATTCGGGAATTAAAAGCGAGCCCCTACCAATGTGGTGCAGGAAACCACTGCACTATTATCCGTGACAGTCCCTAATTAATCCACCCGCAGTAGCAATGTTTGAATCGTGTTTAACAACTCCATCTGTATTTAACATGACCCAGGTCTCTGGCGGTTTAGTCCATCCAACTATATTACCCTCTGGTAAGCCCGGAGTCTGAAACACGCAGCTTTCCAAAGCCCTTGCCTTGACTGTGCCATCTACGTACTCCATAACTGCTCTGGTACGTACTTTCTTTCGGCCAAACAAATCCGGCTTCAAAAATACTTCGATTTCTCCAGTGCCAGAGAAACCAGTATGCTACTTCATAAATTGTACTCCAATCCACCTGTTGCGCTAAAGAATGCTTCCGAAGGTTAGATGTCACCCACATCCTCTCATCTTGTTGGAAAAAATTCGTGTCAACCACCTCCATCGGAAACTTTCTCCAGAAAGCTTTCACTCTCAAACAATCTCGGATGACATGCAAAGTTGACTCTTCTTGCCCACAAAAGTGACAACTGCTATCCATTGTGAGATGACGAGCCATTCTCTATTGATTGGTCAGAAGTTTTTTCTTGGCCAATAACCAAAGGAAAGCTCGAATCCGCTGGGGCCCTGCTTATTTCCAGATTAAGTCCCAACGACTCCCATCATCCTTCGCGATATTACCTTCAATTAAGACATAGGCTGACACCACAGTGAACTTGTCATGATTTGTTTTCTCCCACTTCATGGTGTCCTCCACTAGACCATTGACGTTTGTGTGGAGGGTCGCGATGTCTAGACAAACTGTGAAAGGGAGATATTGTTGGAATAAATGTCACTGTCAGTTGCCTACTTCATTCGTAAAATTCGCAACTGTAGCGTGAAGAATGCTAACCGAAGGTGGAGAGGTTGCCACAAGAATTAATGGCCCCAATCATTTGCTCAATTATCCAGCCAGAAATAAATGCGCCTCCCATTGCCCAGTTGTCATTTTATACCTTGTCGTACAAACTGCCAAGCTGCAGTGATTTGGCCGACGGCCCTTGCCTATCTAAAAAGTGAGAGAGATAATAAGAATCTATTTGATATTTAGCCCTTAAGATCTTGACCCATAGAGTTGTGGGTTGAGTGACCAAAGCCTATCTCAACTTTGTCAATAAGACATTATTAGAAGAGTGAACGCGTTTAATGTCGAGGCCCCTGTTTTTTTGGGTTGGCACACTATTTTTCAGTTTACTAGATGCATCTTCCTATGCTTACCTGTTGAACCCCATATGAAATCCTTCATAATTCTCTTCAAATCATCGCAAAGTTGCCACGGGAGTCTCACCGCAAAGTTCCCTCATGATTCTCTTACATTAGAGTCTTGACCTTGACTCCTTTTCGTGTCAGTCTTTGCTGTGTCGTTTTAAAAATGCCTCAAGTTGTTCAAGTCGAGTCTTGAACCATCTCCTTAAACACGAAGCTAATTCAAAATTTGATCAAATCAAACTTCATTTGATAATTTCAAACTAATCCTACTCTTAAACCTGTAGCTACTACAAAATTTAAGTACCCTTTTGAAAGGAAACCTGCCCCAGTTAACAAAAATCTTATATGTAATTTATAGTTCAAACCTTTCAAGTCAGGTTTCGAGCCACCTTTCAATGTTGATCTTTACTCAAGATTCAATCAGGGGGCTGGTCTAAGAAGTTCGGCACAAATCCAAGCCATTATCTACCATGATATTTAAGAACCCTTTTGAAAGGAATCCTACCGCAAGTTAACCAAGATCATGTCTTTAATCCTTAGTTCTTCAATTTCTGTCGATCTTTGGTGGATTGGTTCAAGAGGGACGAAATAGTTTACACTTCAAAAAGATCTGGGGTTTCGATTTTCACTGAATTGTTATAGATGCTTCATGCATGTCTCAGGAGCAAAGGATCAACCACACGATTCACATCCCAGTCCTTTTCTCTGCTAAGCATATTTTTCATATTTCAGGGTAAGTAACCATCCTGAAAGCAACAGAAGAAGAAGAGGAAGGCATTGACTATGGAGTTTTTTTCTGCCTAGGCCACTCTAAATTTCAATCATAATGCTTGTCATGGTGACTAAGGTTTACTCTTAAATTCTATAGTAGATGGACACTCATGAGTACGTAAAATAGTATAATATTATATCATATAACTAGTTATCACTTATTAGGCAATGAGAGTAAGGTTTCCTGGCTTAAGTGAGATCGTGGGTTCAAACCTGCCTTCATGTGTGCAGCTGTTTAAAACTTGGGACCAGAGCTTTGCCTCCCACAAGGGATTTACCCAGTTTGAGCAGGAATTAATCTGGGTGTGGATGGCTTAAAGGTGCCTTTCTATAGTTGAGACCCTCCTACGATACCTCGTGGGCAAAAAAAATAAAAAAAATCAAAGGAATTGATGTTATTAACATATATACATATATGAATGGTTGATCTGTAAGAATTTTTTAAAACTTAATTAATACGATGATAAATTGATTCGATAATTAACAATTAAAAATTTAATTTGATCAGATTTTGGGATTGAATTTATTCTCAAAAGAGTTGATTTAAACCAATTAGACTAAAACATATTATGTCCCAATTTGGTCCATTATTAATCCTGTACTTATACCAAGACTAACATTTTTTACAAAACAAAGGGTATGCAAAGGAAACAAGGTTAGACATACATTTAAAATTTAAATGTTTACAATAAAATACGTAATAGATCATAATGTTTTGAAGCGTTCAAATTAAGTTTAACGTTTTCAAAACATTTAGAGCAGATCTTAAATAAACGAAAATTTTATCAAGTTAAATTCCTATTAGTTAAGTGTTAACATGACATGTATAACAATGGATCTTATTGTCGCGTGACAGTAAAACCCACTTTTTGATTAATTTAAAAAAATTAATTAGGTAACGATATGGTTAACTTTTATTTAAAAAATATATAAATAATATTATATCAATATTGACATGATATTTAACCGATAAAAAATTAACTCTTTATCTATTTAAAGTCTATTTTAAATATTTTAAAAATATTAAAATTTGATTTAAATACTTAAAAATGTTAAAGTTAAATGTTGGAGTTTAAAGTATAATTTTGACCAAACAAACAAGAAACGAGAGTCAACATATAGCAATCAATCGTTGTCCTTTGGTGAGAAGAAGACAAGCAATCAAAACGTTAATCATGTGTATCCTAATTAGTCGATTCTTAGGGCTCCAAATTTGGATTGTCCCATGAACATTGTCTACCCACTTTCAAACAAAATGAAAGCAATTGAAAGGATAATCGAAATAGAGTGGAGACATATTGAAAGTATTAAATCGAGTATGATATTTAATTATCTAATTATTATTCTATTAAATAATTTATTTAATATATAATTTATTATATAGACATATATTCTATTATAATTAAAATAATAGAATGTTAATTAATATTAAATCAATTAATCTTTTAATATATACAAAATTAAAATGTAATTCTAATCAAGGTTTTTTAATTTTAGATATTTAATTTTAAATTCAATTGACTTGTTTGAAAATTTATTAAATTTTAAGAAAGTCAAAATTTACACATAATTTAGTTTTTTATTTTTTCGAAAAAAATTTATTTTTATTATAACTTTCATGTAAAATTATATTATAACAAATCATAACACTCAATAAAAATTTCGCTTAATCGCAAATTTTGAAGAAAATTAATAATATAATCTTATTTCAAATTGTAATAGGCACCGTAATTTGGAATGATTGGGTTAAGTCCGACTAGCGCGTGCATGTGATGGCGCGTGAAGAGAGAAGCGGCGATTTAATTGGGAAAAGACACGTACGGTGATCGGCAAAGTATACATGAAGGTGGGACCCAACGGACAGCATCGGTATCAACCTCAAAGCACCTTCATCCCCCATTCCCATTCCCAGAGTCCCCCTTAAGACACGCTCTGACTCACTCCTGAGTCCTGACCTCTTTGTTTGTCCAATTCCCAAAGTACCCTCTCTCTTATCCCTATGTACAAATGCCACTCCTCCTCGTCCTCCCCGTCCTCTTCGGTTTTTCTTATCTTATGACCGTTGACCTGTAACGAGTCATTAACCAACAAGAATTCGTAACGTTTTCATGCTTAATCATCCCATGAACAAGAGATGATGCTTGAGAACTTTGAAGCTAAACACTTCCAAGTTCTTCAGATCTTTGCGTATCCTTCGCTTTTGCTTAGTTTCAGAGCATCACTTAAAAGTATATGTTCAGATTAACTTGAAGTTTAGAGAGGTTTGGAAGAGAAAGCACTGAGTTTTTTTATGCTTAGAATCAAATGAAGCGAACTGGGTTTTTCCGAATGAAGCAGCAAAGCAAAAGAACACTAGATTGAATCTCCATTCTTGCTCTTATCATATGGTCTGAATTCTGCAGATTCAGGGAATCTGAACTGATGGAGTAGAGAAGTGGAAGTTACAGAAAGAAATGATAGTGAGGTTTAAGGAAGACAAAATGATATTCAAAAGACAGGCTTTTTAAGACATGAGAAGAGAAGAGAGTGGTAGTAGCTTTGAGAGAGTTTTAGAAAGAAAGAGAGAGTAGTGAGATGAGAAGAACATGGAGGTGTTGCTGGGACTCCATAAGAGACGAAGAAAGGAAGGAGAGTGAAAGGCAAAGGTAGGGCCCAGACACCGCCCATCCGAACCCTGTCTTACCAAAACTAAACCCATCATCGACCCAAGACCCTTGACCTAACCCTAACCCAACACTTCTATAACAAAAAACACGCTACCCCCACCTAGCTTAGCCTTCTCTTGTTCATTTTCCAACAACCTATGATCTTCCTCGGACATACATGAAACAACCTAAGAAAAGCTCGTAAGAGGGGCTTGGTTCAGCTGAGAGTTGAAGGATTATAGCACCTTCGATCCATCCAGGGTCAATCCAAGAATCTGTCTTTTGATAAATTCACTAGTGGGGTTTTTGTCTATTGATAAGTTAGATAAGGGAACTTAATCTGAAGAATCAAAGGAATGAATCCGGTCACAGCTCATGGTCGCCCTCTTCCACCTCCTTTTCTCACAAGTGACCTTCACTTGCACTCTCGCCATCAGTTTCAACACAATTCAGAAGATGAACAGAGCCTAAACGGTAGTCTAAACCGTGGTCAAAAGCGAGATCACGATGAGATCGACACATCAACACCGAATACAATCGAAGGCAATGAACTGGTCCCTTTAACGTCTGGTGGAGAAGGAGAGATGACAAGGAGAGCCAGAGGAAGACCAGCTGGTTCAAAGAACAAGCCAAAACCACCAATTATAATCACAAGAGACAGCGCCAACGCTCTTCGATCTCATGTCGTGGAAATAGCTAATGGATGCGATATCATGGACAGTGTGTCGACTTTCGCGAGGCGCAAACAAAGAGGAGTTTGCATCTTGAGTGGAACTGGAACTGTAACTAACGTCACTCTCAGGCAACCGGCTTCTCCCGGAGCTGTAGTAACTTTACATGGAAGATTTGAGATTTTATCACTTTCAGGTTCCTTCTTGCCACCGCCGGCTCCGCCGGCTGCGTCAGGGTTGAGTATATACTTAGCCGGTGGCCAAGGCCAAGTGGTCGGAGGAAGCGTGGTCGGTCCGCTTCTGGCCTCCGGTCCGGTGGTGATTATGGCGGCTTCTTTTGGTAATGCAGCGTACGAGAGGCTGCCACTGGAGGAAGATGAATCTCAGCCACCTGTTCCCACTGGAATCGCACCTGCAGAGTCGCCACCGGGAGTTGTTGAGCAACAACAACAGCTAATGCAAGATCCAAATTCTCCAGCTTTTCAAGGGTTGCCTCAAAATCTAATAAATTCGGTGCAAATACCAGCTGAAACCTACCGGGCCACAGGTCGCCCTTCTTATTACTAACAGAAAGCTGTGTTTTCTTTCTTTTTACATTCTCTTCTTTTTCTTTCCTTCAACTTCGTTTTTGCTTCTGTTAAAAATTAGAATATCTTTAAAATGTTGTTCTTGTTATTCATCAGTCGTCTGCTTTTCTTCAAGAAAAACTATGAATCTATAGTGGGTTTTGGGATTTATTCAGGACACGTATGACCTTCATAGATTTTGCTTAAAGATGAAGCAGCAAGCTAGATGTAGAGATGGGTTTCCAATTTTCTCTTTATATATAACATTTTTCATTTCCATATCTGAAAGGGTTGCTAGTTCTGTGCTTTTACACAACTCCAAAACATCTACCGAATTTTCTCGGTAATGAGTAGAAACTAGGGAACCATTGACAGATTCTGTTGAACTTAATAATCAATACTTTATCAGATCCAAACTCATCTTCATGAGATTTTCTTCTGTTTTCCTGGTTCCTTGCTTATAATTACATGCATTATCATTTTCCTCTCTTGTTTTTCTTTCTGTTGGTAGCTAGTACTCTAGGGTTGATGTTTAAGTTACTGTTTGATCAAGGTTGGTGGAGAGAAGTGGGAATTCATAATGGTAGCTTGAAGAAACAAAAGAGATGAGAGTTATGGGCTTTAGCTATGGCTGTGTTTTCCAAACGGCTGTGACTGTGACTAGGGTTTTTACCTTCATAGACATTATGGAAGCAACCCTAGAGATGAACTAGAGACTATAGGGAACCATTGACAGATTCTGTTGAACTTAATAATCAATACTTTATCAGATCCAAATTCAGCTTCATGAGATTTTCTTCTGTTTTCCCGGTTCCTTGCTTATAATTACATGCATTATCATTTTCCTCTCTTGTTTTTCTTTCTGTTGGTAGCTAGAACTCTAGGGTTGATGTTTAAGTCACTGTTTGATCGAAGGTTAGTGGAGAAAAGTGGGAATTCATAATGATGGCTTGAAGAAACAAAAGAGATGAGAGTTATGGGCTTTAGCTATGGCTGTGTTTTCCAAGTGGCTGTGACTGTGACTAGGGTTTTTACATTTATAGACATTATGGAAGTAACCCTAGAGATGAACATTGGGTACTGGGTTACACATGCATTGCACTGTAAAAGCTTGTTTTCGAGGCATATCGGCACCTTCCATGCATATAAAACCAACAACCAAGACAAAACATACTCTCTTCTCTATTTAACTCATGATCTGTCTTTAAAGTTTTTCTCCTTTCTCTTCACCTCTCTCTCTCTCTAAGATGGAAATGAATGAATGAAAAGTGTATGCTAAAGTCTAAGGGAAGGTAAGCTCTTGGAAGAAAAAAGAAGAAGAAAGAATGAGAAATCATTTTGTTTCAATATCCTTTGTTTGGTGTAATATTATTATAATAAAAGCGTATTTTATTAAAATTCTTCATCTTCTTAAAATTTCTTTCTTTCAAACACACGGTTCCTCTTCTTCTATAACCAACATCCTTGATTATCTAATCTATTTCATTACATTATTCTTTTTTAAGTTCAGATCTTGTTGTTTCTATCACTTCATTTATGCTAGAACACCCAACGGATATGACAAAACTTCAATTCAAAACAGCAGCCAGTGTATTATGAGAAGGGAGCAGATCCTCTGATCTGATTAATCAGTTTTTATCTTGTTTCATTAACTTATCCACACATTTATATAGATTCCACACAGATGAGTGGATAAAATTAAGTAGCAAAGGGTTGGAACACCCTAAGGGAAACATGGTGCTCCAATCCTTCTAAGAAGTCCTTAAATTATTTTATCTTGTTGTTCTGGTTAATCTCACGGGCTATTTTGGAAACTTAATATTCCTTTTCAACTTCAAGATATAGAGTCCACATAAATGTGTTGACAAAATTAAGTAGCAAAGGGTTGGAATATCCTCACGAAACCGGGTGCTCCAACTCTTCTAAGAAGTCCTTAAATTAGTTTATCTTGTTGTTCTAGTTAATCTCATAGGTTATTTTGGAAACTTAATCTTCCTTTTCTACTTCAAGATTTAAAGTCCACATAAATGTGTGGACAAAATTAAGTAACAAAGGGTTTAAACACCCTAATAGAAACAGGATGCTCCAACCCTTCTAAGAAGTCCTTAGATTATTTTATCATGTTGTTTTGGTTAATCTCATGGGCTATTTTGGTAACTTAATCTTCTGTCTTCTACTTCAATATATAGAATGCACATAAATGTGTGGACAAAATTAAGTAGCAAAGGATTGAAACACCCTAACGGAAACAGGATGCTCCAACCTTTATAAGAAGTTCTTAAATTATTTTATCTAATTGTTCTGGTTAATCTTACGGGCTATTTTGGGAACTTAATCTTCGTCTTCTATTTCAATATATAGAGTCTACATAAATGTGTGAACAGAGTTAAGTAACAAAGGGTTAGAACACCCTAACGAAACAAGGTGCTCCAACCCTTCTAAGAAGTCCTTAAATTATTTTATTTTATTGTTCTGGTTAATCTTACGGTCTATTTTGGAAACTTAATCTTCGTCATCTATTTCAATATATAGAGTCTACATAAATGTGTGGACAAAATTAAATAACCAAGGGTTAGAACACCCTAATGAAACCGGGTGCTCCAACCCTTCTAAGAAGTTCTTGGATTATTTTATCTTGTTGTTCTGGTTATTCTCAGAGGCTATTAAACTTAATTACTTAATCTTTTTCTTCTACTTCAGTGTATAGATATATCCTTCTAAATGAAATTGCCGTATTGCACTCCCGTTTTAGTTTGTTACTGAAAATTACCAAGATTTGTTCAACATATCTACTTTGTATATATTTACATCCCTTATATAGCTGCTATTTTATTTTTTTATTTTTGCTGTGATAATGTAATCATCATAAACTCACCTTTCTCGGTCTGCAAAGACGGTAGTTTTAATTTTTTAAATAATTAAAAAACTTAACCGATTTGATTAATTTAATCGTAAAAATTTTGAATCGGTTGATTTTTTGGTTCGGTTTTCTTTAATAATCCTTATCATTAAAAATTGACCAATTATTAATTAATCGGTCATTTTTGTAAATTAATTAATTTTTATTTAAAAGTTTCCTTTTTTAATTAAACTTTAAATTCTTTGATGGGTAAAGGCAGTCCTCTTCAATCATATTTTAAAATTATACTATTGATTAGTTGAATAAGGGAAATAATAGTGTGAATGGCTCTTTATAGTGTTTTTTAATATCTATTTATAAATTAATGCTCATTGTTGTCTAATTCCTCAAATACACTCGTACTATTGTGTTATCTCTTTATTATTGGTAAATTATTTTGATTATTATAAAATTTTAATAATTTATCAAATATATCACAACTTTTATTTAATAACATTTAATATCACATATTATAAAAATTTTATAAATGTATCCCATCGTAACTGTTGATTATAAAATTTAATAATGTCAAAACAAATTTAACCATCTTATTCAAAATATTTTTTGAAATATTTTTACAAAATTCAAATACATTTGAATCTGATTTTTTTTTGACATCAAAATCTGATTTTTTAAAAATATTTTTTATAATAGCATAAAAATTATGTTTCAAGATTTTACTAAGCATTAGATAATTTTTGATACATGTAACAAATTTTCAAGTCAACACTATAAATGTTAAATTTCTTAGAGAGTTATCAACTTGTGACAACTAAATTATCTGATGAGTTGGAATTTATATAGAATAGCAACAAAAACATTCAATAAAAGTCTCACTAAAACGCGGAATCTAGAGAGGTTCAATAGTACGCAGCCTTATTCTTAACTAGTAAAGATGTTGTTTCCAAACCCAGGGGGTGTGGTTGAGTGTCAGGGACTCATCCATCCTTAACCAAAGGTCAGGGGTTCGATCCTTGACTTTGGGTATGGAGCAGCCTTAAATCCTTGGGCCAGTTGTCCCACCCTGTGAGGTGCCTACAAGCCAGCGAGGGGATTAGTCACTGAGTTCGTCGGTGGATACCCTGGACTAAGACCAAAAAAAAAGATGTTGTTTCCAAATGACCAACATAAATGGTGAAATTTATCTATTTATCTATCTATATATTATAAAATAAAATTTAAAATATATTTAATTATTTATTATTACTACAAAATATTTTAAACAATTCATTCTTGGTCAATAATATCCCAATCCTTTGAAAGATGCTTGACTTCTTCAAGCCTTTTGCAGTGATCATCAAATGATAAGACTTCATAACATGGTACCTCGACTTCACTTTCATTACCAATATCCAATTACTTTAAAATTGCTCCTTTTTACCTGTAAATTATCATTTCCAAGCTGTTGTTGGCTCGTCTGACTCTTGTCCCACTATACTTTTCCTGTATAAGACACCCATTACATAGTTAGATTAAACCTATTTAATGTAAAGTTCAAAGATTAAGAACTATGACAATTGTTGATCGATGATGCAAAGAGATAATTATAATAAATTACAATATCGTTTCAAGATCGTAACTATAAAAGTTTGAAAGCACTTAACTTTAATGGTGCTAGTCTCTGTCGCTTAAACTTCTTGTGAAAGAACATCCTACTAATGATACTTGACCAAGAACCTATCTTTCTACGACCCAATCGGTTAGGGTTAGATGCATTAGCAAGAACCTATCTGTCTACGACCCAATCGGTTCTCTTATGGATCTAGCCCATTACTGTAGACAATTTGAGCTCGAACATCATTTGGGTTGATGAACATGAAAATACTTGCTCTCTTGGTAGTGATGCTATATATGGTTTTAGGGACTTTTACCATACAAAGATTGAAAGTTGAGATTATGATAACCGAAGAAATAATTTTTCTTGAGAGTGAATGATCAACCAAACCTTGGATTGTAGAAGCAGTTCAGCTGGTGAAAGCCTTGTTGGGGTTAGGCTCAATCTTTTTTTTCTTTGTTATTATTGGTGTCAGGTTGTGATCATTGTGAAAATGCTTCATTCGGAAAGTGCCAAAACAGATTTCGTGTTCATACATTACGTGGAATTCACGCAACTGAATGTTGGTATATAACCTGCTTACTCACTCAAAGGTACTGGCTTGCTTTGTTGCAAGTGATTTGGTGGTTTTGCGTAGAGCTTTTTCTATGGATTATTCTTCCCTCGTCGGATACTGATTGGCGTTTTCGAGCAATTTTTATGTGCCCATTTAAAGATGATTTATGACATTGTATATCGTTCCTCACGTTTGTCGGATACTCGGATGTAAATGTCTTGACTCTTGATCCCACTTTCAGTTGTGTTTCACACAAAATTGAGGTATTCACAGTTTCATTTATCGTGTTTGAACAAAAACTTGGGACTTTTAACTCTCCCAAGTTTGCTGGGAAGTTCTCCTTTTTGTCTTCGATTTTGTTATCTTCCATTGAGTCCACCTGGTGATGTGTTTACATGTCTGATTAGACATGATCACCCCGCATTATCCAAACGTTGAGGTGAAATGGAAATCCTCTCTACTATCTTCATCTTCACAACAACCCCTTTTCTCATTTTCCTCACAATATTTCTTTATCAAACAAT